>BROE01000028.1:121603-159195 GCA_036571765.1 Plecoglossus altivelis
AGTGAATGACAAAGAGAGAGAGGAGGGTTAGAGAGAGGAGGGTTAGGGTTAGAGAGAAAGGAGGGTCGTAGAAGGGAGGGGGAGAGAGAGAGAGAGGCGCAGAAAGAGAGAGGTAGAGAGAGGTAGAGAGAGAGACAGAGAGACATAGAGAGAGAGGTGCAGAAAGATAGAGGTAGAGAGAGGCAGAGAGAGAAAGAGACAGAGAGAGAGGCAGAGAGACAGACAGAAAGAGAGACAGAGAGAAAGAGAGAGGTCGAGAGAGACAGATAGAGAGAGGTCGAGAGAGAGGCAGAGAGAGAGAGAGAGACAGAGAGGGAGACAGAGAGGGAGACAGAGAGGGAGACAGAGAGAGAGAGAGAGAGAGAGAGAGAGAGAGACAGATAGAGAGGCAGAGAGAGACAGATAGAGAGACAGAGAGAGAGAGGCAGAGAGAGAGGTAGAGAGAGACAGATAGAGAGACAGAGAGAGAGGCAGAGAGAGAGAGAGAGAGGCAGAGAGACGGATAGAGAGACAGAGAGAGAGGCAGAGAGAGAGAGAGGCAGAGAGAGAGAGAGAGAGAGAGGCAGAGGGAGAGACAGAGAGAGACACAAAGGGGGTGGAGAGCTGAGACCTCCCACTGCAGTATGTGACTGAAACAGAAACACTTCTTTGTAAGGAACACCTCCGAAGACTTCGGCTAACTACTCTACCAGATGCCAGGCTAGAGACAGAAAAGAGAAAGAGAATACGAGAGTAAAAGGGAGAAAGAGGTAGGAAGAGAGACCAAAGAACAAATAGGATGTTTCAATCCTCTTCCTTCTCAGCCCAGCTCCCCGGCTGGTCAGCCATGATATTAAAACATGACCTGAAGAGCATGTGCTTCTATCTGAATGGGTAAAAGGAAGAGAGGGGAGCAGCAAGCCAGTGGACTGACTGGGATTTGTGCTTATTTCCATATATACAATACAGGCTGCAGGGATAAAAATAGCCTGAGAGGACAAAGACCACAAGCTCTACGTGATCTGCCTCAGTAGCATCCCAGATGGCAATGGGTGACTGGATGGAGGAGAGGGAGAAAGGGAGAAAGGGTGACTGGATGGAGGAGAGGGAGAAAGGGAGAAAGGGGGTATTAGAGAGAGGGGGGAAGTGAGAAGAGGGTAAAAAGAGAGACTAGTAGGAAGGAAAGAGGCAAACAGAATAGGTACTTTCTGATATCTGACTAAAACACTGAACTGTGTATTAAATGAACTGAGCTTAATGCTGCCCTAGCCACAGTCCCATGTCAGCCAGCTAGTGTTTATGGAAGGTCTTTTCAGGGCAGACGGGCTGCTGGATGATGATGAGGAGTGGACGGCTGCCCAAACTGTATCAGAAGCTTTGTGATGACGACATCCTCTCTCCTCACTCCCCAGAGAGAAACTCGACACCAATTTTAGCTGAAGCTCAATAAACCCTGTCTTTGTGTAATTGACACAGCAGGTCAGCAATCCAGCAGGGCTGCCTCTAAAGACCCCTGCCTTCTCCCCACTGCCCCCCTCCTGCTACCCCCCACCGACTCATGTGGCACCGCAACAGTAACGCACTCCAGATGCAAAGCTTGGAGACAGGAGGGCTGTGGAGGGGAGGAGTGTGGAGTAGAGGGCTGTGGAGTAGAGGGCTGTGGAGGGGAGGGGGAGGGGAGGGGAGGAGTGTGGAGGGGAGGGCTGTGGAGGGGAGGAGTGTGGAGGGGAGAAGAGGACAAAAGTTAAGGAAGCAAGGAGAGGGAAAGGAAGGAAGATATCCTTTTCCATTTCCTTCTCCCTCCCAGTCTCCCAGCCCACC
This sequence comes from Plecoglossus altivelis, assembly GCA_036571765.1. Classification (NCBI taxonomy): domain Eukaryota; kingdom Metazoa; phylum Chordata; class Actinopteri; order Osmeriformes; family Plecoglossidae; genus Plecoglossus; species Plecoglossus altivelis. The sequence continues at coordinate 123,404 of BROE01000028.1, forward strand.
TGGAGGAGAGAGGGTTCAAGTTGCCAGACCCAGAGCTCTAGTGGCAAGTCTGCTTTGAGTTTGGTTCCAGATCAATATGGAGAACCCATGCAAATTAACAAGGAAACTCCCAGAACATAGAGCGACATCTCCTCCCTTTATAAGTTGCACTGTTCTACTGAACATCCCATCCTAACAGCCTGTTTGTCTCCTCGTCTGTCGCTTGGGTGACAGAACTACCATTCTCACCTGATCTGATTCTGATTAACACAGCAGCATCAAGCAACACAGTGCCTCATCCTCGTCTCCACCAGAAACAAGCCACATTAACAGAAGGCCTCACTGGCCTTTTGGGATCAGATATCATCTGCAGGGGTATGGAGTCCAAACCACATCTGACTGATTTCCCTCCAATGAGTCTGACATCCATCTGGGTTCCATAAGGTAGGAGACATAGTTATACAGGGAGGTAAAAATAGACCATAAACAAACATGCAGAGACGGCATACAGTAATAGTTTTGCTGCATCTCATGCTGCTGGGCTGGTTGGTCTGGCACCCTCAACGGGAACGATTGGTCATCAGTCCTGCTGTGATGCCTGCCTGGTTTTCCCTCTGCACTCCCTCCGCCCCTCTCTCCCTCCACCCCTCTCTCCCTCCCTCCACCCCTCTCTCCCTCCCTCCACCCCTCCCTGCCTACCTCCAACCCCGCCCTCCCTTGCAGACTGGCAAACACACTCTCACTCGCTCTCTCTCTCTCTTACTCACTCTCTCTCACTCTCTCACACACACACTCTCACTCGCTCTCTCTCTTACTCACTCTTTCTCACACACACACAGACTGACACACACACTCTCTCAGCTTGACACAGTTTCTCCTAAGGGAGCAACACTCCTGTGGCTTCATGAAGCACAGCCTGCTCTGCTCTCACCAGGCCCAGCAGACATCAGGTTATGTTCTACCAACATAATGAGTCAGAAGATTAGGTCATGATGGGTCATTATGTGTGTTTGGGTGAATGTGATCATCCTGACATCACTACCATCCATCATGGACACATAGTGGCCATGTCTTCTCCTGAACAGATGTTGTGTTCCAGTCTTGGAAACTAAAGGTCTGGTCTGTGATCACCAGCTTCAGTTTGACTTGATTATGGAGTAGCGTTCTTTTATTTGTTTGTTATAATGTTTGATTGGGGGATAAACACAACAACAGCATCAAACCACCCTTAAATTGACTGTCTGGTTTTCCATCTCTCTCACACATATAATTACTCTATTTATAAACCCTATGAAATAAGACTGCCCACACTTCTGGGGCCCAACGGCCAAGAGGACTGACTCTTTCTCTGTAGTTTCCTCTCCTTTGCAGGCCTCACCTCAGCACAACCATCGAACCCCAACTCAAACCACTTCTCTGAGGAACCAGGCTTAGGGTTATCAAACCACACAGGCACAGCACACAGGCACAGCACACAGCAAACAGGGCACAGCACACAGGCCCAGCACAGGCCCAGCATACAGCACACAAGCACAGCACACAGCATACAGGCACAGCACACAGGGGCACAGCACACAGGGGCACAGCACACAGGGGCACAGCACACAGGGACACAGCACACAGGGCACAGCACACAGGGCACAGCACACAGGGCACAGCACACAGGGCACAGCACACAGGGTTAGCAAACAGGCCTAGCACACAAACCCAGCACAATGTACGTAGCTTTGTTAAACCCTGAAAAAAGTATCCAGTGTGGTCCTAGTCTAGAGCAACCCACTGCTCACCCAGGGCCTGGCCCCAGAGCAACCCACTGCTCACCCAGGGCCTGGCCCCAGAGCAACCCACTGCTCACCCAGGGTCTGGCCCCAGACAGGCCCCAGCCTGTCAACCCCCATAGAATGAAGACAAGCCCTCACTCACCCATGCAGTTAGCCTTCTCTCCCTTGGGGGCTAAATCTGAAAGCATAACTTACTATCCCATGACTTGCCTGGTCAAACAAACGTTAGAGCTGGAGTGACAGTGGTAGTAACTGCATTACCCTGTTTGTTGTCTCCATGTACGCAGCCTAGTTACCAGCAGAGGCCTGTTCCAGATGGTGGGGTCTTAGCCAGGCAGGGGGCAGGTGGCTAGCTCCTTCACAGTTAGCGCAGCAGCAGGCACCAGCCCTAGCTGACCCTAACCCTTCACAGTAAGCACAGCAGCAGGCACCAGCCCTAGCTAATGCTAACCCTTCACAGTAAGCACAGCAGCAGGCACCAGCCCTAGCTAATGCTAACCCTTCACAGGTAGCACAGCAGCAGGCGCCAGCCCTAGCTAATGCTAACCCTTCACAGCTAGCACAGCAGCAGACGCCAGCCCTAGCTAATGCCTACCCTTTACAGCTAGCATACCAGCAGGCACCAGCCCTAGCTAATGCTAACCCTGGAGCTGAGGTGCTCATGATGTTCTAAAGCTGCTCCACTTCACAACCTCAAGTCCTCACCCAGTGACATACGACAGAGCGTGGCATAAGGCAGGAAGAATAATTCCTATAAGGCAGGGATCAAAGCTTGTTAAAAAGTGCATTTTAAGGTGTGTGTTGGTGAACTAGAAGACATGGTAATGTTTGTGTTATAGCTTGGAGGCATCTAAAGTTGCCTCTTGATCTAAGCTATGTGGAAGACAATTATACAAACACAAAAGGCCCCAATAAAAAGTGTATTTATCGCTGACTTTGAACGGGCTGCTTTGACAGTTTCCCAGGGTGACAAGTAGTGGCTGTGAGACATAATATACATTATGCGGGACAGTATGTTGCTGTTGCAAGTAATTTGAACTCTGACACAGATTCCTCTTTTGGTAAGAGGTGTGACAGCTCAATCTGCCCTCCTAACACATCCTAGCTTCTTCAACATTGGAAAGACAATCCTAATCGTTATAGTCAAAAGGGGCCGATGAAATGTTCGTGACAATAACTACAACGAAAATTCCTTTAAATCAAAATAACTACCAACCACCATTTAAAGACAATGCAGCTTTCAGAACTATATACAATATGGAAGAAGACAGATTACAAGACAAACTAAATTAGAGTTCACAGAACACGGAACTAAATAGTTCCTCAATTGACCGCCTTCCTTTAGGAAGATAGAAAACATTGCTAATGTTGACAAACATCAGCAGCAACACTCAATGTTTGCTTCTTTATGTGGCATGACAGAACCACACAACATAACACGGAAGCAACTGTATCCTAGTCGGGATTTTACAATTAACACTGTCATTATAATATGTGCATATTAACATGTACATATTAACATGTGCGTATTAACATGTGCATATTAACATGTGGGATCTCCAGAGAAGCTTGTCCTTCTCACCCAGTTACATCTGCAGCACTGAAACTGTGCAGAGCCAGTTACCACTGCAGCACTGAAACTGTGCATAGCCAGTTACCACTGCAGGTCTGAAACTGTGCAGAGCCAGTTACACACTGCAGTTCTAAAACTGTGCATAGCCAGTTACCACTGCAGCACTGAAACTGTGCAGAGCCAGTTACCACTGCAGCACTGAAACTGTGCAGAGCCAGTTACCACTGCAGTTCTAAAACTGTGCAGAGCCAGTTACCACTGCAGTTCTAAAACTGTGCATAGCACGTTCCAGTTGTTGAAACTGAGGCAGCACCCCTCCCCTTCCATTTGTCCCAGCTCTATCCAAACCCCCCTCCTCTTTCCCTGGGAGACTGCAGCCCAGGGACTCCAGCCAAATGCCATATGGCTCCTTTCTCCAAAACATCCAAAAACTAAGTCCTCCGACTCCAAACCCTGCTTTGAATAAAGCAGCATATTCAATCATGACCCTGTACCCTTAATATTTCATGCCTGTAATTAACATTCCAAGGCATTGGGGTAAGCTTCTGAAACAAAGTCTCTATTTATTAGACATGCTTCCTGTTGTACAGTTATGTTTACCATCGGTTGACAAAGAACCCAAAGCAAAACAGATCTTCCAGCACAGGCCTGAGATGGCTGAGTCTGTGTTCACAGCAACACATGGTCAACAGAGAGCTCTGTCATAGAGGAAGTGTAAACAGTATTCCCTCAAGAAGAGATGACCTGCCACATCAGGCTCTGCCACTGGACAGGCACCAACACAAGGACCAACTGCCAATGGCCTACTTTCTACACTCACCACTAACTTCACTGCTCGTATTCTGTCCTTTACTCTGTGGGCAGAGTTCAGACACAGTGTAGTCATTAATCAATGTGTCGAGGATTTGGGATGGGGGGTGCAGAGAGGAGGTGGCCACAGACCATAGAGTCTCATAACATACGGGGTTTTCACATTTGATTTAAAAATCATACAATCAACAATTGATTCTGAAACTGTAGACACCACAGTGCCTGTACAGACATGCATCGTAAGTTCAGTCGACGTTTCCTAGTTTAAAAACCAACAAGTTGAACTGCTTGTGGACAACAAAGGAATGGCCTTCAAAACAGAACATTCTATGACTGCTCTGAATTCCGCTTCTAGTCTCAACCTCAACGACGAGATTCACCATCTCTGCTCCAGTAATTACTAGTGCAGAACTAGTGCAGTAATTACTGGTGCAGTTACTTACTGGTGCAGTTACTTACTGGTGGAGTAACTCAATGGATCAGCACACAGCAGGGAGTTTAAAGCAGACCCATTCTCAGGAGTGTAAACCATACTGTGTCACCAGCCAGCCCAGTCTTACTAACTTGGAGCACAATGTATTTTTTATGTATTTATCAGTTTGAGACGTTAACATAAACAGTAGCAGTTTCAAGTGAACTTATGATTAAACTCTCCAACTTGTTTAAAGACACTTAACAATATGACCAACCGGTATATACTGAAATTGTTGCCTTACTTTCAAATTTGTACATATTACACCTTTATCAAATGTGTACATTTAACACATTTTTTGTCGAGAGAATAGTTTGCGCTAGTTGCAGCACTGATGTTGCCAGTGTTAGACACAGATTTAAGCAAACGGCTCTACTGACAATACAAAGCTAACTCGCACACCAGGCTGATGGTCTACTTTGAAGACAGCTCATTTGGCTAGATAACTTTAGTTGTTCAGAGCAACAGGCACAAACAACATCTCACCTTGTTCAGTTGTTGTCGGTCTCATTTTCGTATAATATTCCGTGATAGCATTCCCCGTGGTTAACAGAAAATGTATATGGCAGCTTTAAAAGTCAGATAGTTCCCGCTTTGATGAAATAAAGACTGATTAACTAACGCTAGCTTGCTAACAGGCTAGAGACCTGTTTGTCGTTCAAAATCTCATTGAGTCCACCGCACTGCTGTTCTGCCAACAGTGTCCTAAAATCCACCAACTAACGTTCAGCAGTGACCGTGTGTAAAAGAGTCCCGTTTTCGAACAGCCACTATCCTGAATAAATCACCTTTTTTACTTGACTAAAATGATCAATTTACTAAACATTCTTGCCTCGTCGCAAGGCTCTGAAGCGAGCTAACTAGATAGCACACTGGCTAGCTACTTCCTTTCTCTAGAATAATAGAAGCTTGCGCGCGGTGGAAAAAAAGTTGAGAAAAGCCACACGCGCTATTCCGTTGCAAACTAGACCCACGGCGACCTCCTCCGGTTGTAACCCGCGGCACAACGGTTACCGCTCTCCTCAACACTGTCACTGTCTAGTTGCCTTGCTAGAATAATGTAATTTCATGAGGGGTTTAGACTTCTAACTATTACAGTAAGCTGCAGGTTCTTTGACAAGAAGCTAGTCTAATCAGGACACACAATCATGGTTCAATTAAAGGATATGGGCACAAGATGAACGCTTAGTCCGAAAATGTAGACTTGGATGATACAAATATTTCTGTCCACAAGAGCTATAAAATACGTGGACATGGTAGTCTAGTATCTAGTGGCCCGAAGCACTGAATGTTAATACGGTCTGGCTGGCCTATCAATTTTAATTGGTATGCTGATAGCTCCTTAGTCACACGACGGTCTACTAAGTACAGTTGTGTTAAAACGACCGAAAGGTTAAACAAGAAATAACCCCAGTTTAACTCCAGTTTGGCAGTAATATTCCTACACAGAGGACTTCACAGTACATAGGGATGGCTTTTAGTCGGACTAGCCAAGCCCTCCCGGTTTCCACGGTAACGGTGTGCGCGTGGCTCGTCCTCCTGTTGCTCCACCCTGATAGTCGGATTTGGGGCATCATCAACTAGAGCAAGTCGTTTATTTCATAGATTACCAATGCAAACTGACTCTTATAACGGCCGCGACTGAAAACACGCAGCAGACCACACACCGCTGTAAAGATCAGGTACTTAACTGACAACTGAGCTAGCGAACTCCTTAGCCCGCTAGCTCAAGTTAATGTTTACAGGAGTGACGTTGCTAGCCTTTGACTGCTACATTATTTTGAATTCTCAAGATTGTGAGCCGTTGCCTTTCTGCAGATTTGAAATACATGTCATGTGCTTTGTGGTGTTGATAAAGGATATCTCAAGTTACAAAACAGTTTGTCTTGGCTTTCAAAGCAAGAGTTTTAACAATGCATACCTGAAAGATAGCTGTGTACGAACTCCAAGGAGACAGAACAACTCCTGAAAGCTTAACTGTCAAATCCAGGACGTTTATCATGTTAACATCGTTCTATGTGTATCGTATAGTAAATACAGATGAGCTATCAACAGGTAATTCTTCACACAATTAGATTGTTACTTATTCAAACTTGTATTCGCTCTGATGTATTTATTTTCCATGGAGCTTTTTAATTTCTTGTCGCGTTACATATTTATTAAAGCGCGTCTATGCCTAAATCGGCATATCTGCATTTCAAACTAATTAGCAATAATCAACTTACTCCATGTATTAGACCACTGTGAGTGCAAATATTTCAAAACGCATCTTCCTAATGTATAACACAGCATTTCTTCAGAGACCAGCTGTATCCCAGCCTACCCCTGCTGCCCAGCTGTTACAGCCCCATGCCAGGGAAGCTGCCCCTCGTGCAGGCTCCTCCAGGACCCACCTCCTCCTGGGCCTCACCCCCCACACGCCCCCTGCGCTTCCGTCCCCGGACCGAGGCTGTAGACTGGCGGCGTGTCTCCGCCTTGGACGTGGACCGCGTTGCCCTGGAGATGGATGTGGGTGTCCTGCAGGAGTTCATCTCCACGGTAACCTTTTGTGATGTCAGCAGCGAGAGGTGTCCTCATTGCCGTAACCCTGCAGAGCCGGCGCTGCTTAAGGTGTTGCGCATGTCTCAGCTCAGCACAGAATACCTGCTGCACTGTCAGGACTACCTGAGCAGCCAGGTGTGCATTCTGGAGCAGCGCCTGCAGGGGGCGCTGTCCCAGGTGCAGGAGGAGGCAGAGGAGAAGGCCCGCTGCACAGCTAAGCTGCAGGCTGCCCAACAGGAGAGCAGACGTCGCAAGAAAATGATTTCCAGCCAACAGCTTCTCCTGCAGGCCAGTTCTAACAACTACCACAAGGTGAACCCTCCACAAAGCCATGTCTTCTCTGGTGTTCTGTATGAAAGGGTAGTCTAACAGGCTTGGCTGGAACTCTGCTACATGCTATAAATCAATCAAGGAGTTATTACAATGTTAATCTTTACTGGGTTTCAGCAACATATTTTTCCTGGCCAAGGATTCAATGACACATAAAAAATAGGTGTTGGCACACTGCATTAGCAAAGACTAGCTTGTTCACCAGTGTTCAAAACAAAAAAGTTCTGTCAGCCCTTATTGCACATCTCATGCAACCCTTAAATCTTTTCATTCTCTCAGTGCCAATTCTGTGAGAAATCGTTCGTCAATTATTCCTACTTACAAGCTCACCTTCAGCGGAGACACCCAGAGGTTACTGATGCAGGTTTGTTTCTGAGCACCAAATCAGTGCTGTCAATCATTCTCAATCAATCTACTCAAACATGTCTACCTTGTTGGATGATTTTGAATGTCAAATGTTACTGTGCTGCTCTGCCTGGTTTCAGAGCGGCAGAAGAAGAAGCAGGTGGAGGAAGGCATGCAGGAGCTGAGAGAGAAACTGGAACTGGCCCAGAGGAGGCTGGAGGCTGACAGAGAGGCTGACGCACTCAGGAGGCAGCAGGTAACTGGAGGAGGTACACTTCATCCCTGCCTGCACATGAACTTAATAACCTGGTGCTCCTCTTCCTTAGGACCTGGAGGAACAGCGGAGGAAGGAGGCGCTGGGGAGAGAGGAGCTGGAGAGCTGGAAGGAAGAGGAGAGGAGGAGGTTTCAGGAGGAGATGAGGGAGTTGAGGCAGCTGTTTGTGCAGGAGTTTAGAGACATGGCCAGCAGGAGCTCATCCATCGAGACTGTGAGTGCTGCACTCATGGATGTTCATGCAAGGATGGCCTTACAGGAGCAGTCAAGTTAGTGAATGATGACAAGTGGACTGGTGCAGCCAGTAGATGGTGCCAGAGTGTTAAGGACAAACTGTTATGACAAACACACCACTGAAAAGTCTGATCCCAAGCCATCTTAAAGTAGCTGTTTACCTTACATGCTTCAGACATTGGCCTTAAATGTACTGTATTTTTCAATTTAATAAGATTTGTTACAAGTAAGTTACCACTATTGGTAGAACGTTTTGGTGTTTCGTTAGTCTTAAAACAACAGCTTCTGACTCTACCAGAAAGTTCAGGAGCTGCAGACCAGAGAGACAACTGCTTCCAATCCAGGCTCTTTCCAACATGACGATGTGCTGTTCCAGAGAGAGAAGGAACTGAGAGGGAAACTATCTCAACAGGTAACAGAGAAGAACACTGCACACTCGCTGTTTATCTCTCTATCCACTGCCTGTATCTCTTCCTGTTTCCCTGTGTTCAGATCTCCATCCACTGCCTGTATCTCTTCCTGTCTCCCTGTGTTCATCTCTCCTGCCTGTATCTCTTCCTGTCTCCCTGTGTTCATCTCTCCTGCCTGTATCTCTTCCTGTCTCCCTGTGTTCATCTCTCCATCCACTGCCTGTATCTCTTCCTGTCTCCCTGTGTTCATATCTCCTGCCTGTATCTCTTTCTGTCTCCCTGTGTTCATCTCTCCTGCCTGTATCTCTTCCTGTCTCCCTGTGTTCATATCTCCTGCCTGTATCTCTTCCTGTCTCCCTGTGTTCATATCTCCTGCCTGTATCTCTTCCTGTCTCCCTGTGTTCATCTCTCCATCCACTGCCTGTATCTCTTCCTGTCTCCCTGTGTTCATATCTCCTGCCTGTATCTCTCCCTGTCCATCTTCCTCCCTCAGAAAAGTGAATGGAAGCAGAAGTTGAAGGAGATCCAGAACAGACATCTGCAGGAGAAAGAGGAGGTATTGATACAACAAACGCCTAGTTGAGGCATCGCTATGCTGCTCTGCACACAAGCAGCAAACTGGTGTTTTCAACATTCAACATAAAGTACAACAAATCTTGTTCACAACCAGTTAGAATGACATGAACATTTGTTTTAGTTTTAGGATCAGGATCTAGGTTTAGGGTTTCTGTTAAGGTTAAAGGTTAGGGAAAATAAGAATTTGAATGAGTCCCTGTGTGCTTGTATGGAAACAAAATCCCAAATGAAGTGCATGTTACACAGCATGCTGGGCCTGTGCCTCACAAGGCTTCCTGTTCCCAGCTACAGACTGAGAATGAAAGGCTTAAGAGCATGGCTGCTGACCACAGCCCCACCCTACACAGGCTCCAGCAGCAGGTGCGCTCCATGTCCAGCCAGGCCAGGCACAAGGAGCACCTGCTTAGGATCCAGGAGGAGATGGTACTGCCAGGGTTAGGGGTTAACTCCCTCCACCATCATCAATGGCCTGAGTTCTGCCCAGGGAAATGAAAAGAAACATCAAGTTTACTTCTATGTGTGTTTCAGATCAGGAAGCTGTCAAGCAGGCACACACTTGGTAATGTCAACATCTCACTATTTCCCTCCAAAGACTCAATTTCTTTCTATACAACAGCAGATGTCAGTGTTTTTTATTTACCTGTTCTGTAGTGGAAGACGCCCCAGTCAAACATATAGTTCAGCAGTCCACTCCTATGCAGGATGAGGAAGAAGAGAGCGAGGAAGAACAACAACAAGGTTATTTATTCTGGAAAACTCAGTAGAAAGCAACACAACATGTGTTAGCATAGCCCACTTATCAGTTCAGGAAGCCCCTCCGTATAACAGGTGTTCCTGTCTAGCAGAGCTGGAGGACTCGGGGGAGACCAGGAGGCGGGTGTTGGAGTCCCTGCGCAGGAACCCAGGCCTGGGAAGGCAGTTCAGGCCCGTGCTGGCAGATGCCCTGGAGGAGAAGCTGGAGAAGATGGGCGTGAGGAAGGTAGACACAGAGACATCACATCTGGAGGAGGAAGCGACAAAGCTCTTCTTCCCCACTGCAGATCACTCCTCCTTTCAACTACAGAATAAACCATGCATCTTACCTCAACCATAGAGAACAAAAGTGAATGTTGTTGATCCCAAGTATGACAGAAAAATCTCTAATGATATTGATGAAAATGTTCCCTATCGATGTTCCAGGGCACCAAAGGCATTTCCCAGAAGTCTTTCCAGAGCCTGAGCATGGTGATGTCTGGCCAGCGCCAGCTAAGGTTCAGACAGATCTCTAACCTACCAGGGCTCAGGGAGACTTTGACCAAACAGCTGGCCCAGAGGGTGCGCCGTCTGCAGAAGATGCAGACTACCTCTGAAAATCACACATCTACACCACAGAGTAGGAACCCTCCTGATCTGCACTCTGCGAGGACACCCTCTGCTAGGAGACCTTCTGCTAGAACACCCTCTGCTAGGACACCTTCTGCTAGGACACCTTCTGTTAGGACACCTTCTGTTAGGACACCCTCTGTTAGGACACCCTCTGTTAGGACACCCTCTGCTAGGAAGACAGAGAAGGTTCCGGTGACTCCACAAACATCAAAGCCACACCGACAGAAGAACCGGTAATCACAGGAAATACAAACAACTAACGTCCAACATGGGTTCTATAATTGTGGTCAACAGCTGTGTTAGCTATCAGGTGAGAGCCATTCATTATAGTATTTCATCTCTGTTCTCCAGAACCCCTCCCTTCAGTTCAGATGAGGAGTCTGTGGAGGACAGCGCGTATGTGACCAGCCCAGGCAGTAGGTCAGCCCCCTCTGTCAGGGTGCTGCGTTCTGGGTCCCGACCCCCCGCCCCCCCCACAGACGACTGGTCCGACTCTGATGTCTCAGAGGGGTTCTCCGCCCTGTCAGGTTACCAAGACCGCACGGTCCAAGGTCAGCTGTCTCACCTGGCAGATTACTGCTCCTATGTGTACAATGCCTCACCTACAGGTGTGGTGGTGTTCTGCTTCACCTGCAGGTGCGGTTGTTAAGTCTCTGGCCAGGAGCCTTGAGAGACAGCTGAGCTCTCCTGGGAGCAAGCCCCCAGGGGGGGTCAGAGTGGGGCCCCCTCCTGCTGGACCCCCCAAACCTAAGCCCCGCTCTGCTCTAAGGCACCTACAGGTGGGCTGAACAATAACCCAGTTTCTCAGACATGGTTTGAACCGAGTTTTAAAGTAGGAGAAAGGCCTACTAGATGTCTGTGTAAATGAGCCTATATGCATGACTGTTTTAGATCTTCTCCCTGCCTAGGTGTTAGTGCCAGAGATCACAACTTTAGTGGCCTAAACACACAGAAGTGACTAATGTTCTGGGCTCTTCCTCGTTCTAGTTATCAGAGGAGGAGAGCGACCTGGAGCTGTCGTCTATCGAAGAGATCCTGCCCGTGCCAGCAGGGGGCGCTGTGCAGGGGGGGCGGGGCAGCACGGAGGTGGGTGGGACCTCTGGGACTAGCGTGTGGAGCTCCTCCAATAGCAGAGCTGGAGGACTTTGACATCCTGCTTCCGTGACGCAAGTACAAGTGTGGCCTCGTGTGATTGGGTCAGTCAAAATTACCATCAGCAGCTGAAATACACTGATTTCACAGGTTTTAAAGAGCGTGGGGAAATCCTAATTTCAAAATTATCATATTTTGTATTTGAATGATGTAATACTTTAATCAACTTTAAGCACTCTCCTATTACAATGTTGATTGATTTTACTAGATACTTTTGTGGCATGTTTTCTTTTTGTAAAATAGATTATTAAATTATAGAAGTTATACACTTTACATCGTATTCCTTATTGCCTTCATCTTATCACTGTAGCATTTGTATCTTGATTCCAATAATACAATACAATAATGACAACAATACAACAAATTTTAAATGTTAATATTTATGTTGAGTTTTTTAACAAATAAACATAATATTACCGCTATGAATGCAGAATTTGACACAAATGTTGTAATAGTATAAAAGAACAGGATAAAATGATGATAAACAGAAAGTACAGAATAGTAGAAAGATATTTTAACATCTACACAGTTAACCTTGAGTATGAAATCCTCTTAAAAAATCTCCAAATTGTTATGAATATCAATTAATAAACAATGATCATAGTTTTGGTTTAGAAGATGATGAGGTCTTCCATGCTTTCCCTGGTGCTCAAGGTGTTCACACGTAGTCAAACCTCTGTGTGGACTGGCGTCCCTCTATGCTAGGGGCCTTGTACGAGTCACCATAGACTGGACGCCCCCTCTGCTCTGCCTTGTACACTGTGTTGTTGTGTGAGGCAGCTTTGTACACCATTCCATTATACCTAAGGGAACAATATGATTAGAGAAATGGATTGTGATACACAGTACGTAGAAGGGACGACCAACCTGCCAGGCCTAGGTGGTGCTCACCTGTCCCTCTCTGGCACCATCCCCCGGCAGGCAACGCACATCATGACCCCGCCCACAAACAGCACAGCTCCGCCTATCCAACCCACAAATAGGGCGGGGCCAAATGTGTACCTGGAAGCGGAACAAAGCAACGACTCAAGCGTTCAGAACAAATACAGCATCACTAAAAAATGACCATTTGCAAGTATGTTAACTTAGTGTGTATGTTAGTGTGTATGAGTAAAATACACTAAGTGTGTAAGTATGTTAGTGTGTATGTGTAAAATACACTTAGTGTGCAAGTATGTTTATATGTGTGTGTGTAAAATACACTTAGTGTGTAAGTATGTAAGTGTGTGTGTGTGTGTGTGTGTAAAATACACTAAGTGTGCAAGTATGTTAGTGTGTATGTGTAAAATACACTTAGTGTGCAAGTATGTTAATGTGTGTGTGTGTAAAATACACTTAGTGTGTAAGTATGTAAGTGTGTATGTGTAAAATACACTTAGTGTGTAAGTATGCTAGTGTGTAAAATACACTTAGTGTTTTGGTGTGTTAGTGTGTAAGTGTGTTAGTGTGTAAAACACACTTACTATGTTAGTGTGTTAGTGTGTAAAACACTTAGTATGTTAGTGTGTTAGTGTGTAAAACACTTAGTGTGTTGGTGTGTTAGTGTGTAGAACACATAGTGTGTTGGTATGTTAGTGTGTAGAACACATAGTGTGTCTGTTCTTTCTGTTTACCTGGGAGTCAGAGTCCCCCCACCCAGGAGCCCTCCTCCGAAGCCCCCCCCAAGCCCCCCGTCAGTGTAGGTGGTGAAGGTGAAGCTGGTGACCACCAGGTTGGCGAAGGCAGACACACCTGCGATGCCACACACACCTGGGTAGAACACAAGGTATCAGCACTGATGAAGCTAAAGGACTGGAGTGTTGGAAGACATCAAAATATTACTCTTTTGCTTAGATTAAGGTAATTTTCCCTTTAGTAGATGGATGATTTTACCGGTAGATTAGTAAAGTAGTCAAATTAAATATTTAATTTAAATGCACCTGCAAGAACAAACATGATCCCAGAGGTGAGCGTCATGGTGGCCTTCAGGTTATCATCCATACTTCCCATCTTCAGACACTTCAGGGCAAAGATAGCGATGAAACATCCGATGGCTCCCAGAACTATACCCACGATCATCAGCGCTCGCACAGCCTGAAGAAGGGCTGAGGGACACAACAAACACACGTCTTACAAAGAAGAACAGACACACACGTCTTACAAAGAAGAACAGACACACACGTCTTACAAAGAAGAACAGACACACACGTCTTACAAAGAACAACAGACACACACGTCTTACAAAGAAGAACAACAGACACACACGTCTTACAAAGAAGAACAACAAACACACACGTCTTACAAAGAAGAACAACAGACACACACATCTTACAAAGAAGAACAGACACACACATCTTACAAAGAAGAACAGACACACACGTCTTACAAAGAAGAACAGACACACACGTCTTACAAAGAAGAACAACAAACACACACGTCTTACAAAGAAGAACAACAGACACACACGTCTTACAAAGAAAAAGGATGATCCTAGTCAGTTCCTTGACTACTGACTGATCCCATGAGGTTGTCAGAGTAAAGGGATTTAAATACACTGAGTGACACCTTTAGAGTAACGTCTGTGGAGTGATTTTTATCTCCCCAACTAAACCCTAGACAATATTTACCTGGTAGTCCCAGGACGGTAAAAAAAGGTCTGCATTGAGATGTGCCATATTCTGTACCCACACATGAATACCATAGTCCAGAGTAAGTGTAAACGCTTGTTACTACAGCAAAAGAGCGGTCTTGCAATGCCCACATATCCATTGCTGTGGCAGCTGATATCAAGAACTGTCCCAGTAACGCCAGGATGAATCCTGTTAGTTGAAACATACTGGCGGACATTTTCCTTCCTCTGCACTAATCAGATACCTGTTGGCCTCAGAGGTGGACTGTGGGCTCTTGAAATGGCCGTCTGTCCTGGGACCTTATCACTTTGTACTCTTCAACAGAGAACCAACCTTATCAAATGTTTACTCAAAATCTTCATGAGTCGTCACAGTTTCGGTAAATGATGACATTTTTGGAAGATCATTTCCGCATTTCACATTGAAGGGTGTGGTTAGCCCTGCGACTTGCTGGCCCCAGTCCAGGGTGTACCCTGCCTATGGCCCGAAAGCTACTGGGTTAGGCTCCAGTCACCCGTGACCCCTAAATGGGAACAAGCGGCACTGCAATCCCTCCCAGGGATTAGCAGTAGATAATGGATGGATGGATGGGTGTGGTTTCACCTTTATATCTAGATATTTCCTAATTATCCTCTCAAATTAAAATCCACTGAAATTCCATTCATCATGCAAGTCATTACAATACTCTAATACAGTACTAATCCATTGTGATTCTTAACAAACCGAATGCAGTGACTTCCATCCCCTCTCAGCCTCGTGTACAGCATAGGTACAACTCAGCTAAAGAAACAGCGTCCTACCTGGTAGACCCAAGATGGTGAAGTAGGGCCTGCACTCTGTGAACCCAGAGCTCTGCCTAACGCAGGACCTCCACAGCCCAGCATAGGAGTAGACGGCCGTAACAGGGTTGTCGAACAGGTCCTCAGTGCCCCACTGATCCATGCCTGTGGACGCAACGATCCCCGCCAACCCCAGGACACTCAGCACGAAGCCCATCACCTGGCACAGGGTCACCGCCATCACGCTCTCAATGACACTCTTCTCTTCTAGACTCTTCTAGACTCTTCAGTCGTTCTCAGTCTGACTCTTCTAAACTTCAGTCGATCTCAGTCTGACTCTTCTAAACTTCAGTCGATCTCAGCAGGACTCTTCTAGACTCTTCAGTCGTTCTCAGTCTGTCAGCCAGGGCCTCAGTTCGTCTTTGTGTCAGTAACCTCTAAGTTGGACTGTGTTGGACTGACTGCTTTTACATTGAGGGCGGACCACCTTGTGTGTTTTCCCTCAGAAGAAGGGTGTGGCTCAAGAATAACGGCGAGGGAAGATGGAGGCAGATCAGACTGGGTGTTTCAAAGTTCAGACACTCAAACATTCACAGAAATTGTTTTATTTTAGTATACCCATACGTCGCCTCCCAGGGACTTATACTGTATTGTACTCACATGTGGATTTGTGAAACTAAGACTTTCCACCATCCGTACTCTGACACATACACCATGAACACAGTACGGCACAGAGTACAAACCTTAATTAATTTATAACAGTTTTAGTGTTTTTTATCTTAAAAGGTTTGAAGTATTCTTGTGAGGAAGACGCTGCCTGTGTCTAGAGGTGTCCTAAGGAGAGATGGTCAGCAGAGAAGTTGCTTCTTTTAAATGTTGGTGCTAATTTCTCCAACGGATGTTCAGAGTTTTTGCGCCTTTTGTTTCGGCGCTGGCCTCTAACCGATACCAGGCAACAGTGTTGACAGAACATGGACGTAGCCTACTAATTTAAAGCAAATACTGATATGATTGTTATGAACTGAAACCCATTTGACTGAAGCTGATAAACATTATACACCTCAGACGGCAAAACTGCAAATCATCACTGATGCCTCACACCAACATTCTCTCATTTGATTTTATACTAAAGACACTGAGGACTTTATTAACCAGATAGAAGAAAAGTAGCTTGTCTGTATCTACATTTTGTTTGTAGTATTTATTATATCATCCACATGCTTTGTGTCAAATTGGTCATTGCTATGAAGTTAGGATGTCTGAAAAGCCAAATAGTGAAGTGAAGTGACGTAAGATGATTAGTAAGAATATTGTGTAAAACAGGTTGTGACTCTGTGTTTCTCAGTCAGGATCACAGGCCTTTTTAGGTCGCTCCACTGGCCTAATCAGACTGAGATTAAAATGGATTCAATAGCAACGCAAACAGAGACCCACCCTGAGAACAGAATACTGAGCAGAACTGTTTGCTAGACTTGAAACTTAACGATTACTTTTGAGGTGCTACACTCTATCATTCACATGTTCCAGTTGTAAAGATTTCTGATGTTTTCCTGTTGCAGGAGGCTTAGTTCATATTTTGTATGGTTCATCCTGCCTACTTTGTCTTATCCCTGTATCAACAAAGCTTTGTTTGTGGAGGCACAGTAGCAGTGCTACAGCTCAGTGTTTTCAGTCTAACAACATGGTTCCCTTTGCTCTGACTCTCTGGAGCCGGACTCTCTGGAGCCGGACTCTCTGGAGCCGGACTCTCTGGAGCCGGACTCTCTGGAGCCGGACTCTCTGGAGTCTGACTCTCTGGAGTCTGACTCTCTGGAGTCTGACTCTCTGGAGTCTGACTCTCTGGAGTCTGACTCTCTGGAACCGGACTCTCTGGAATCGGACTCTCTGTAGCCGGACTCTCTCCTCTTCACCAGCACACACAGCCCATTTCCTCAGCATCAGGGCCTGTGTGAACAAGCTTTAAGCTTCCTACACTGTGAGAAAAAGCTCTCACAGTCCTTGCAAGGTATATAGTTCTCACACTAAAGGCTTTTTCAGAGACAAGTTTAACTGACTTTTGTATTCATGTAGAAGGAAGTTTTGAGGGGCACAAAACTTTCAAGAGTCTATTTACAACCGAGTCACATTTTGGTCGCTAGTTTCTGTCAATTTACGCTTCCATTAGAGAGGCCCGGACTAACAAGCACGCTGTAACTGAGCTCTGATGAAATGATGAAAGGCTGCCGTGGAAAATGGTGGTAAAATGGAGCATTTAGTACCTTTCACCTCTAGATCCCTGCCCAGCCAGCACCTCCTACTCCATAATGACTCCTGTTCCTCCATCCGTGCGCTGCACGTCACTTCCACTAGAGGGCAGAGTTAGTGCAGAGAAATCACAGTGAGGAAAGACCCAGTCTGAAAGCTTTTCTCTGTAGGCCTCAGGTGCTACACACTGTGAGCAGGTTAGAAGTTGCCGAATTCACATTCACAACTCAGTTTCTCTCCCTCAGGAGAAGGGAAATTAATCTAAGTTGACAAGTAAAATAACATCCTGTATCACGTTTGAAACGGTCTGACTGGAAATAAAAACCACAAACATGTGAAACCAAAGACGACAACAGACTGCAGCTGTTAACCAGGAGAGAATCTCTTTAAGCTTGGCTGTTCTAATGCAGATGCTACATTAAGACCTTTGCTAATGTACTTCATGTGAAATTATTAATAATCTGTATCTGTAGATACAGACACAGCCTGTCCTGCTATGAAACACTGCATGTTCTCGTCTCTCCCACTGGAAACTCTCAGTGTGTTCACCACCCTGGCACACAGGGAGGGAAGCGGCTGCATCTCAGAAATGTGCTACATTTGAAGAATGAGAGAAAACTTCAAAAATCCCCAAGCAATTAACCAATCGGAGTCCAGCAGGACGGAGTGACAGAGTGTACACATCATTGGCCGACAGGCTCGCATCCGTTATGCATTCAGAGGGAAGAGATCTAAATTAGAGAGCCAATTAACTCCGCTAATAGCCCTCTCCAATTTAATCTGGAAGACAATAGGGATTGAAGAGGACGCTTTATTAAAGACTCAAGCTTCTACAATATCCTCTTTCTGCCACGATTCTGCAGGCCTGCACTTCCCCGCTTGTTTTCTCTTCAATTAGCCCACTGCTTTCTATGATTAAGTGCCTATAATTATTTTTCAATTAAGGCTTTGATCTGGTGTGTACTGTACACAGCGCCTGGGCGCGTGGGGAAGAATGAGGATGAGACAGTGAATTTGTTCTCTTCTGTCTGGCGTTGATGGGGGTGCAAGTGAGATTAAGTTTGCTGGACCGCCGGGAACGCAGCTAGGCTCCCACAAATAAACTGACTTCCACAAACCAGCCCTGAGCTGTGAGGCTAAGAACATCTACCACAGGCTGTCTTGGTCTCCAAGTTTGACCATTTAAAGTTATTATTTGGGGTCTTTTACTGAAGGTGAGAAGATGCCAGAAATGGTCTCTGCTGATCATACTGAATTGCTCCATCAAAGACAGACAGTGCCTTTACCTGCTTTTGTCTGGAAGAGACACTACAGACAGCATGTGAGTAAACACACTACAGACAGCATGGGACTTAACACACTACAGGCAGCATGGTACTTAACACACTACAGGCAGCATGGTACTTAACACACTACAGACAGCATGGTACTTAACACACTACAGGCAGCATGGTACTTAACACACTACAGACAGCATGTGAGTAAACACACTACAGACAGCATGTGAGTAAACACACTACAGGCAGCATGGGAGTTAAACAGTTGTAACGTTGACATTCAAAGTATTTAGCAAAACAACATGTCAGCAAGTGCACTGATCTGTTTGTGTGCAACATAGTACTTTACACAACTCACAACTTAATTCCTCTATTTACTTACCTGAGCCAAGGGCTCGATCAGAAGTGCAGATGTTCTGGAAGAAATGACAGTCTGGGTTAATTATCTCCTGAGCTGCAGCAGCAGTAGTCTGAGCTCAGTTCAGGGGTGGAGGGGAGGTGACAGCAGGTATTGTGCTGAAAGACAACTACTAGGAGCTTCTTTAACCTCCCTGGGCCATATCTGACACACACACACACACACACACTCTTAAAACACATGCACACACACACTCTCTCTCTCTCTCTCTTAAAACACATGCACACACACACTTTCACTATCTCTCTCAAAGAAAAACTAAAAACACACACAATCATACACTACGCTTTCTCTCTCTATCTCTCTCTCACACACACACCTATACTCTGTCATACACTCACTCTATCACACACAAACACGCTCTCTCTTAAATACTCCAACACACAATCAAACACTACCTTGGGCCTGTGTTCACAGACCCACAGGAATCCTGACTGGAGGATGGATGGGGTGGCGTGTGACAGGGTAATGCTGGCAGGCCGGAGCAGACTGCAGCCTGAGAGCTGGTCTGTGCTTTCTGATAGCAGAGAGAGCAGAAGGGGGACACACTACCATCCTCCACACAGCAACTGCTGTGGAGCACTCAGGGGAGTTAGCAGACTCTTCAGAAGTTAGGAGATTCTGTCGGAAAATCATACAAGCTTACAACTGAATGAAAAAGAGCATTTTCTATTTTATTTTCACTCTACATAAATATTCCATAGTTGTGTGTTAAAAAATCAAATGTCTATGAATTATGAAGTCTGGTGTTTCTACTGACTACCTGCAAACAGCCACATGCAGCAGAGTGGAGGGGGAGGTGTTGGGAAGGAGAGTAAGGAGGAGGAGAGCATGAAGGAGGAGAGCATGGAGGAGGAGAGCATGGAGGAGGAGAGCATGGAGGAGGAGAGCATGGAGGAGGAGAGGATGGAGGAGGAGAGGATGAAGGAGGAGAGCATGGAGGAGAAAAGAAGGGGGAAGAGAGGATAGAGGACAAAAGAAGGGGGAAGAGAGGATAAAGAATAGAAGGGAGAAGAGGGAATCTGAATGCTTTTACTGCCCTAGAAGGCTGGAGGAAGAAAATAATGAAATATCGCGGCTTTGTGGGATATGGAGGAAAATAGAAGTGAAAGTGTGAGGAGCTGGTTGTGTTGCAGACGGGAGGGGGTCAGGAATTGTGTCTGAAACATTTTGTATGACCTCCTCTCTGGTCCATCCATCAGTAGCCTGCCTCATTATTCTAACTAGCCAGCTCCTTTCTTCTGTTGCTGGACGCCATCAGCTGCAATCTGCATGCCAATTATAGTCCAGCCCCCCTGATACCCTGCATGGAAAATGATCTGTCAAGGAAAAAAAGGAAAGAAGAAACGAAAAAGCTTGTGCACCGTAGCCCAGTCTCTTCACCCCTCCTCCTTCCTACCCCATCCCCCTTTGCACTCCCCCTCTCTCCTTCTATCGCTCTGTCTTTCCATTGCTCTCTCTCTTTCTCCCTGCCCGCTTTCCCGCATAGCTGTGACAGGGCTTCCCGGAAAATTAATCTATGGAAAAAGAAGAAAAAAAATTATAAATGTAGCTATTCTCCCTTTCTGGCCGCTCAGTTCTTGGGCTCCGGAGGGCAGGAGAAGTGGAGTTTGTGATAATTGCCGGGGAGACGGGAGGCGATAACAAAGGGTTCGTCTTCCCCAGAATGTTCCTCTGAGGGCAGCGGGAGCGGTCATGGGTCTCTGCTGTGCTCCTCCCCTGCAGGTACGCTCCCTTTCTCTCCCTCCACTTCATCGTCAAATTACAGATGAGATGAGCGGCTATTTCTGATCACTTTCTTGATCTCTTAACTGTGCCAGCGGGACAGAGGGGAGCTTGAGTCAGGAGGCCACATATCACTGCTCTCCTAAACACTGCTCTCCTGAACACAGCTCTCCTAAACACAGCTCTCCTAAACACTGCTCTTCTAAACACCGCTCTCCTCAACACTGCTCTCCTCAACACCGCTCTCCTCAACACCGCTCTCCTAAACACCGCTCTCCTAAACACCGCTCTCCTAAACACTGCTCTCCTGAACACTGCTCTCCTGAACACTGCTCTCCTAAACACTGCTCTCCTAAACACTGCTCTCCTGAACACTGCTCTCCTCAACACTGCTCTCCTCAACACTGCTCTCCTCAACACTGCTCTCCTCAACACTGCTCTTCTCAACACCACTCTCCACAACGCTGCTCCCCAAACTGGCAAGAGACAAAACCCAATTATGTATGGAGATCAAGTAGATATCCATTCTGAGAGATCATCGTTTAATAGGATACTGTCGTCCCATGAGTACCTATCATGGTCTGCCCACATCTACAATTTGCTTGTGCTGAAAAAACCTGCAAGCAAAGGCCTGAGACAATGAAGGAAGCTCCACAACAGGAAATTATCTTAAAGAAATAGACAGGAAAGCATGAAGGGAAACTGTGATTTGTGTGTACAGGCCTTAAAGCCAGACCCCCTGGTCTACCCTTTGTGGATGAGAGACAACCTATCTGTAGGCATGAGAGTTTAAAAAGCAACAAAGGCCTTCCAAATCTTGTGTGTCACCTGATTTTGAGCGTGGGGAGGAGGGCTGGAGCTGGAGAGAGGAACAGTCACTCGGCGGAGAATCGGGTTTGCTCTGTATTTCTTTGTGCTGCATGTGTGTGTGCCTCGATTAAAGAAAAGAGATTCTCTAAGCACTTTAAGGCCATTTTCTCCAATTGTTTCACGCCCGCTTCCATATCCTCCCTCACAAAACACTTGATGTTGACTGCAACATAGACCTCTCCCTCCACTATCACTAACTGCAGGACTGGGGTGGGTAAATTAGCAGGAACAGAGGTGGGTAAACTAGCAGGACTGGAGTGGGTAAACTAGCAGGACCAGAGGTGGGTAAACTAGCAGGACTAGTGGTGGGTAAACTAGCAAGACCAGAGGTGGGTAAACAGTAGGACCAGAGGTGGGTAAACTACTAGGACTGGGGTGGGTAAACTAGCAGGACCAGAGGTGGGTAAACTACTAGGACCAGAGGTGGGTAAACTAGCAGGACCAGAGGTGGGTAAACTAGTAGGACTGGGGTGGGTAAACTACTAGGACTGGGGTGGGTAAACTAGCAGGACCAGAGGTGGGTAAACTAGCAGGACCAGAGGTGGGTAAACTACTAGGACTGGGGTGGGTAAACTAGCAGGACCAGAGGTGGGTAAACTAGTAGGACAAGGGGAGGAGGACCAGTGAAATAGCACCTCTTCCTCCTGTTGTATCTGATGTGGACGGAAGAGAAAGTGAGACTGAACAAGGCATGTTTCCTACATGGTGCAGCCAGCCTCTTCAGACTGGAGGACAACACTACATCTCAGTATTCATAGTGAGCGACTACTGGGTAGATCGGCCAGTCGGACACTGTACCCTGCAGTAATAATTAAGAATCCTGTCACCAAGTTGTCACTAGTCAATTACACCTTGCACTCACTCAGGCTCTCTCTCTGACTGGAAGCCACGCAAAGACTCTGGTCGTCATCTGAGACGGAGACAGAAAGAAAATGACAAAAATGAAGATTATTGTGAAATGGGGATTTTGTGGAGTTTAACAGTCCATGTCAGAAGGTGGGCGCTGAATACGAGCCACCAAATGTTCCCCAAAACATGAACCCATTATTGCCGATTCCACAGAACGAAGACTTGCTGGTGCTTTAATTGGAGCTTTGGCGCGCATCAGTTTCCAATTACTTTTATGCTAGCCTGCGGTTAATGCAGTGACAATGGCTGGTTGGGAGGACTCCTCGCGAGCTGTGGGCAGTGAGGATTGTGACTGATGAGAAATGAGGGTGAGGAGAGAGTGGACAAAGTCAGGGGAGCAGGCCTTTGTGAGAGAGTATGCCCAATAAACACCCTCACATTAGGAGGTTGGCCAAAACCATATTTTTCCACCATAAATGACAAGAGCTGTCCTATTTTCCTAGTCTAAGAATGTCCACCCAGTTATGATGATACCATCTTATACAATTCAGGAACATGATTATTTAGTGGACTTCATAATCCAGTTATGAGCGAAAGTGTTACGGATCTCAACCCCATCTCTTCTCCAGTTCCCTTCCCCTGGAGCCATGTTGGCCATCTATGAAAGTACCCCACATCCCACAACAGAAAGTGTCTGAAGGCAGCAGTCAAAGAGGCAGGCTTGGCAGGCGAGCAGGTCTCTGGATTATCTCTAGATCTTTCATCTTTATCAACACAGTCTAACGCTTCAACACGTACAATTACAGCAGTCATTAAAGGGCTTGTGTGAGGGGGAGGGCCCCGGGGCTTCGAGGAGAAAGATGGAAGTACCGTTGTAGTCTCCATCTAATAACATCCAGTCTGCTCAACTGTGACAAAGAAGAATTCACTCTCTCCACTGTCACCCCTCTCTCCTCTGTCCGAGTTCAGACACTCCTGGTTTGCTTCCTTCTTCATTTGGGGTAGTCTTTAATAGTGAATTATGACCTCAGATGTATGGTGCTGTACAATTACCTAAGTCATATATTCCATGAGCATCAGAGAGCCATTCAAGCCCCAGTCCAACACTATAGTAGTTTATTAGTTCTGTAAATGGTATTGGGTAGCAGTTCTTTCATCAATGACACTGGTTATAAAAGTAGCAGGAGATATGAGATGGTGAATAAAGAATCAGGGATTGTAGTGGTGCTCTGTTGTAAAGTTCTGTCTCATTTCGTTTCTTAAAGTTCTCTTAGATCATCAAACATTTACCTTCTCTCTTTGAAATACAACCAATTCTTCTGAGTCGTCGTACTACTCAGGTGCCTTACTGACCTCTTTTTTTCTTTTGTTGAGTTCCCACTGAGCTACAAAGACTATAATTACTACCGCCATTGAATGTCTCATTTCATCCTCCATAATCTTTTTCCCATTAATGTATTATTAGTTGGATTTGCTACAAACAGATTAAACAGGAGCAAGGAAGGCTGAGGTAATTTGTTAATTGCTTTTGGCACCTTTATTTTGTTCCCTCACCCTCTCAAAGTTAGCAGAGCGTAAAGAATTCCTCTGTTGAGTTTGTAGATTAGCGCCTGGCTTTCTTGCAGAGAGAAAGAGCGGGGAAGGGTTCCTGCTGAGAGAGACAGTGAAGAGGAGCGCTGGTCCTCCTTGCAGCCTCATCCTGATCATATCCAGAGATGAATTAAACCTTGATTTTTAGTCCACTCAGCAAAAGAGCTACCAGACTGATGTTATATCATTTCACAGTCTAGATGCAATCCGCAGAGGTGTGCTAATGTACACGAGTTCTGGAAGTGGAGTGGAGGGGAGGAGGGGGGGTGCTGATGGTTCTCAAAATTGCAATAAAGGACCTTGACACTGATTTGTATTTATTTATATATTTAATTCCGTCCCGCTCCTTCCTGTCTGCGCGCCGTCTCAGTGGAATCCCAGTTGCCGGCAAAAAATACGAAAATTAAAATCCATCAGCTAATATGTCGCCTAGTAATGAAATAAAAATCTGACACTCACTCGCATTGAAATGCAAAAGAGGTGTCCTACTGTTACCCTAGCAAT
Organism: Plecoglossus altivelis; assembly: GCA_036571765.1. Taxonomy (NCBI): domain Eukaryota; kingdom Metazoa; phylum Chordata; class Actinopteri; order Osmeriformes; family Plecoglossidae; genus Plecoglossus; species Plecoglossus altivelis. Next base: position 148,111 of record BROE01000028.1, read on the forward strand.
TTATCATAAAGGCCAGTGAATTTCTACTTAATATACATAAGGCAGGGTGAATGATTATAGGCCTTGCTATTCTAACAAACTTCTCAAAGTGCTCAGACAATAGGGTCAAGTCCATTACTACCTACCTCTCTGCCATTGGATGTTCTGAATGGCTTTTCTAAAGTTGTGAAAATGTGATATTTCCTTTGAACCTTGTTATATATTTCAGTCCATTTTCGCAGTGTTCGGGTATTTTTCTATCTTTTCTATTTCCCAAAGAGACAGAGAAGAGAGAAGAAATGGGAGCCAGCTGCATGTTATGTCCTGCAAGGTCTATTCCAGACCTCTAATTCATCTCTGCCACTGCCGTCTGACTCCCACACAAGGCTCAGCGCTCGCTGTCCCAGTCACCTTGTCTGAGGCCCACGAGGCATCAGCACTTGAATATTTTGCATCTTTTTCATGTTGCCATTGCAGAAGTAGACCTACTTAAGAAAGGCAAACGCCCTCCCATTAATGTCGACAGGATGCCCAAATCCATCACCATGACCGACACTGTCTGAGAGCAAATACAAAACTCCAACAATCTACTCTGATGGGCCTCTGCATTTCCCAGCTGAATCAATCAGTGGATGTTTGACAATAAGTATGAATAATATAGCAATATCAATTGTAGCACATTATGAAATGCACTCATTGAGGAGCAACATTAGATAATGTTCAGCTGGTGTTCTGATTGATGTGTACACACTGGCTACAGTCACCAACAACTAATGCATCTGTCACATTGATGACAAATGAAACAGGAAACTAATGCTCCAGATACACTGCCCAAGAACAGGCTGTGTGCTCACAATGAAGAGTAGCAACAACTAAACCAAACCCACATTTCCTCTCTGTCATGAAGGTCAGGTCATAGACTCCTCTGGCCGAGAGATGAGACAAAGTCAGACTCTAGTCTAATGCCTTGCTAATCTGCAGCTCAATCCCTTTGTTATTGGCACAGTAGGAGGGTATTAGCACACAGACTCAGTACACTACAAATAGGCACGATCTTTAATCAAAGATCTGACTTGAGCCCAAATGGTGGATGCACAAAGGGGCTCTGTGATGGCCTGGTATCTCTGTATCTCTCTGTGTGGTGGCCTGGTGTCTCTCTGTGTGGTGGCCTGGTGTCTCTCTGTGTGGTGGCCTGGTGTCTCTCTGTGGTGGCCTGGTGTCTCTCTGTGGTGGCCTAGTGTCTCTCTGTGGTGGCCTGGTATCTCTGTGGTGGCCTGGTGTCTCTCTGTGTGGTGGCCTGGTGTCTCTCTGTGGTGGCCTGGTATCTCTGTGGTGGCCTGGTGTCTCTGTGGTGGCCTGGTATCTCTGTGATGGCCTAGTGTCTCTCTGTGGTGGCCTGGTATCTCTGTGGTGGCCTGGTATCTCTCTGTGGTGGCCTGGTGTCTCTCTGTGGTGGCCTGGTGTCTCTCTGTGGTGGCCTGGTGTCTCTGTGGTGGCCTGGTGTCTCTGTGGTGGCCTGGTGTCTCTCTGTGGTGGCCTGGTATCTCTGTGGTGGCCTGGTATCTCTGTGGTGGCCTGGTATCTCTGTGGTGGCCTGGTATCACTGTGTGGTGGCCTGGTGTCTCTCTGTGTTGGTCTGGTATCTCTGTGATGGCCTGGTATCTCTGTGGTGGCCTGGTGTCTCTCTGTGGTGGCCTGGTGTCTCTGTGGTGGCCTGGTGTCTCTCTGTGGTGGCCTTATATCTCTGTGGTGGCCTGGTGTCTCTCTGTGGTGGCCTGGTATCACTGTGTGGTGGCCTGGTATCTCTGTGGGGGCCTGGTATCTCTGTGGGGGCCTGGTATCTCTGTGGTGGCCTGGTGTCTTTCTGTGGTGGCCTGGTGTCTCTGTGGTGGCCTGGTGTCTAAGTCTAACCCTGTCATGTCAGTCTGCTGGGCTTGTACTCCGTCAGGATGCAAAGTGCCCATGACACAGTTTGACTCAGGCAGGAATAATTCTATTACTGTAAAAGAGGAAAATGTCTCTAGTTTCCATGAAAAAAACACCAGGTACCATGTAGAACCATGAGCTGTTGACTGGGGTGTAAACATGGCAAGAACAGATATGCTGGATATTAACGAATCCAATTGAGTTTAATTGAGTTTCTCTTATTTCACGTCTTTGTTGGAGTAGATGAAATGTCCTTAACCGTAAATGAGTGAAATCTCTCTCTCTCTTACCTCCCTCTCTCTCTCCCTCCCTCTCTCTCTCTCCCTCCCTCCCTCCTTAGGGCAACAAGGGATCTTCATTCTCCTAGTCAAGAGATGGCACCCCCCCCCCCCCCCCCCCCCTCCCCCCATGCAGGAGTCAGTGCTGATTAAAATATCCACATCGCGCCTCTCTTCTTATTACAAATTCAGTCAACCCCAGCCCTCTCGATTACAGAGCTAGGGCCTGGATGAATGGAGACGGGGAGAACGGCAGCCGACAGCTACAAAAACCGCTCACGGCCACAATTTATTCCCATGTCAATTAGGAGCAATTTGTTTCATGTTAACTCATCCTTAAGGTTAGTGGGCTCTGCCTGCTTGATGTGAACACTGCTGCTTACTCTGAAATCCCCAGGGCTATCCTCCTTGATTATTTAGAATGTGTTTTATTTACTAAGTAAATGAATAAATATTTACTTAGTGTCTCAGCTAGCTCCAATTCTCAGCTTTTCATTGCATCACTGCTGGAGCTGGTAGTTTGAACGGACAGAAACGGCTGCCAGAAAAACTGGGCTTTATTTTATACTTATTATTATTTTCTAATATTTATTTATAAGAATCCAATTTAGTAAGATCCACAGGGGCTTTGGCCAAGGCTGAAGACTTTCTGAGGAACTTCCAGTCAATAATGTAATCAAATATGAGGTTTCCTACTGCATTTTAACTGTGAACCATGTTGCTAATGAACACTGATGGTGACTACAGCAGAGAGAGTCTTCAGTAGCATAATGCTGCTTTCAGTGACTGAGCTACTTCCTCAGCAGAACCACTAAACTTCTATGGTGGTATTCCATTGTGCTTTGAAAAAGAGATTTAGAAACGCATTAAAGCTACATACTTTCTGAAGAAAGACCAAGCAAGGATTTGAGACATTGCATTGGGACAAAAAAATGGGACACTTGCAATTTTAAAAGATTTTCCCAACCCCCTTGAGAGCTTTCCTTTATTGTTTGGTGACGACTTGATACCACAAAGTTATATCGTTTTTTCCCCCCTTTCCTCTCCCTTCTTTCAGAATCACTCTTTTTCTTCTGCCGTAGCAAATTTGTTTTCAGGCTCCATAAAACAGCCTTTTCTTATTTGAAGCCGCAGTGTCTGCAGTGGAAAATCTGCCACATAATGTATCCTTAAAAGCACATGACTTTGTCCCATACACCGTTAAGAGTTAAGAACACAGTTAATATTTACAGTTGAAAAAGCGGGAGAAAGGGAAGGGATTTTGCCGTGGAATAAAGCACCCCCACCCACGTATACACACTCCCTCTCTCACTGCAGCTGCTGAACAATTGCTATTCACAATCCTATCCTTAATGCCTGAGACCGTCATAAAAGAGGAGAGTTTAAGAATATAGGGATAAGCCTTTTCTGCTTCTCTAAGTCTTAAGACTGGTTTATGCTCTGTGAAGACAGAGCGTCGGCAGTCACTGCTGTTGCTACTCTAAATAGATATTACAATGATTTGGGGACAATGCATGCAACTGATTCCCTCACACATAAAAATACATATATGTGTATATATAGTGAATAGGAGGCAAACATTAGCGCTCCCTGACAATACAAGCATTTCTGCTGTAGAAGAGAGGAGCAAGATTAGTGTCTGAACGAGAGAAAGGGCGAGATACCACTTTGGGTATTTGCTTGGAAAGCTGTGGAGGGAAGATGCTTTGAGAGCGTAAATCCCCCCTGGAGCACAATGCACAGCTGCTGATACAACTGACAGACATGGGGTCAACTCCCCTCAGGAGACAACAGAGACAACAGCAGCCAGCAGGAAGCCCAGAGCTGCAGCCTGCAGAAGCCCAGAGCTGCAGAAGCCCAGAGCTGCAGAAGCCCAGAGCTGCAGGAAGCCCAGAGCTGCAGCTTGCAGAAGCCCAGAGCTGCAGAAGCCCAGAGCTGCAGCCTGCAGATGCCTCACCCTTGGACTCAGTAGCAACAACACAAAGCAGGTAGAGGAAGGAAGCTGATTTGAAGTTTCCTTGTTCTGAGGTTGATCACTGCTGGTCTGAGCGGGTCGGGTGAGTCAAGAGAAATAGGAAAACAAAACAGTTCTGAAACTGTCATCAAACCAATCTCTTTATTCAAATATGTTCCAAACGAACGTGTAGATAATATAGCTTGGTAATATTCCCAAATGTGTTGATCAGTAACAGAGTAGACTTTATATGTTAGTGCAAGTCTGGATACGCAACAGCAACAGAAACAATTATCTGAAGACAACAACATGCTCACATTTCTCAGAAAACGTGTCCATGTTTCCAGAGAGGCTGTGGGCACTATGCAGGAGTTAAGGGTGAACACCTCTTATTTTGTCACATAAGCTTCCAAACGGCCTGAAGGCTTTCGAACAACTCCGACCCTTGTGTCTCCCCTCCCAATCCAAGATTAGCCCGTCTTCTTCTTGTCTTAATCCAGCAGAAATGCAGCATCCTGACTCCAGCACCTCACCACAATTACTGCACTCCGTAATCCTCTGCCTGCCTCCATTTTCCCCTCATGCTTTAAGAGGGGGAGAGATCAAGGGTGAGGACTCATCCCCCTCGCCTCGCTATGGCAGTTAAGTGTCTGTGGAAATCACCCAACGAGCAGCCTTGTGACAGATTATTAATGCTCTCTTCTCCCCAGGGTTTACCAGTGGTCAGTCCTCAAATACACTGTACTAGATTAGTAGGATTTGCTTGTAGCTCAGGTTTTGGAAGAAGAGGCATTTCACTGCGATTCTTCCCCTCAGAGCTGAATGCTCCTACTAAGATGTCACTTTAAAACCTCTTAGTGATCCAGGCTCGAGGTTTGGCCCAGGAACGCCCCCCCCCCCTCCCTCCCTCCTCCTCCCGCTCCCCCTCCCTCCTCACGCCCCTCCCATGCTACCGTGCACTAAACTAAAACATATTATTAGAATGTTACATACATCATTGTAATGTTACGAGTCTGATGATTCTATTGATATAAACCATTTCATGATCGAGTCACAACAGCAATTACAATCAATGTCTTTGTCCAACCACGAAAATGTCAACGAAAGACAAACATTCTACTTACCTAATTAGGCTGAGAGTTGTCAGGTTATACAAAACATCGCAGCAAAAATGGCATGACTACATATGATCCAAATGTTCAAACTATCTAACCATGTAAAGTATTTTATCCAAAACAATGTATTACATCCATAAACAGCCATGATTTCTTGATTCATCATTCTAACTTTGCTAACGCAAGTGATCTCTCTCAATCATTCATAACTTGTTTTTTCTTAGGAATATTATTGATATTTTGGATGACCAAAATGGCCACTACACTCTGACCTTTCGATTGACACCTTATTTGAATGGAGCTTCCATTCCCTATCCATAGCTTTCTAAAGCCAAACAGGTGGCTCCTAAAATCTGTGCCTCTGCCCCCAACTTTCCTTTGGAACAAAACTCAAATTGGCTGTTTGTTCATAAATGAGCTTGTTAGCCAATAAACTTCTGCAGACACCAATAAGCAACTTTAGGGGGAACTTTCAAAGTAAAAGTCCAGGTGCAAAATAGCTGACAGAAGCAGACTTCTCTAATGAACTTCAGAGCCTTCTAACTGATTTATGCTTCAGTTTTTGTGCTTCAGCAATACTAATACGGGATTTAATTCATTCATATGATAGTTCTATGTACCACCTTTCATTAGAGATAAGAATAATTTTAGATAATACCTTTGTATCATAATTATTTGACCTTGGTTACCAAGGCTCCTTTTGAAGTCTTCAAAAGAAAACGCCTGGATGCACCCACAGAAAAAACATGTGTCAAATATGAACATATAGATTGTGGTATTATATTCAACTTTTGACTTTTTAGTAAGTAAGGCTTCATTGTGTGGTCCAATGTTGTCCTCCAGCTAATATCTACCACATCTACATCTCTATGTGTTTTCAAAACAAAATCCAGGCAGAAATAAAAATGTTACATTTCATAGTGGTCAAGCTTCTATTAAAACAAACCAGCAGGACTTGCCGAGGTCTGGATAACAGGGTGTCCAGGGAACAGGGGAAGAACGAAAGGGTGTCGTCTTTTATAAGAGATCACATGTACTCCACATGTACTCTACATGTACTCCACATGTACTCTACATGTACTCTACATGTACTCCACATGTACTCCACATGTACTCCACATGTACTCCACATGTACTCTACATGTACTCCACATGTACTCCACATGTACTCCACATGCTTCAAGAACAGCTTTCAGTTTACTTGGTTTACTGTTGAGGCATTTTCAGGTGAATTTGACTGATTCTGAGCGTTGATCTCCATTGTAGGTGGCTGGTAACTCAGAGACAGAAGAACCTACATCCCCCTCACCTGTATGAGACTCCAGGTGACACCTGATTCTCTACGGACTCCAGGTGACACCTGATTCTCTACGAACTTCTGGACATAATACATCGATCTTTCCCCTTGAAACTGCTAATACACAGGTTGTTTGACCGCTGGTCCAGAGGTGGATCACCAGAGTCCTCATTTCGGCCAAGTGCTGCTGATGCCAGCAAACAGTGCAGAGCCTCCATGAAACAGGCGCTTACAGAGACGACAGAACAGAGATGTGCTTAAATGAATCATCCTGCTGGCTTAGCAGAGCTACGCTTCCTCAGTCTGAATGTCTTTAACGCGTTTGTTTGCCTGCGGGCTCTCCATTTCTTTCTCCCAGAATTCTCTGTTTTCTAACCGGGGATAGATTATGTGTTTTTTTATATTTATTTCAAAACCTAAATGGACTTGAATCGATCAATACCTCATTGTGTGTGTGACGAAAGCTGCATAGAGGGGGGGCGCTCAATATGACAGATGTTACAATTCAGATTTTCCTTTCATTCTTTTTCAAATGAACACAATGGCGTATCGAAGGGAATTTCAAAAGCTGTTTTAAATTGATTTAAGTTAGCTCCTTGTAAAAAAGCTGTGTGTTCACAAGTATCTCAAAGATGACTGGCCAAGGAGAAACACTGAAATGAGCCTCCAGAACTCAGGCAGCTTGGGCTGAGACTCTGCTTCTAAAAGGACCAGGCCTGGACAGATCACCAGGCTTCTCTGAAGATGTCCTTTTTCTCTGAGCCAGAGAGATAGTCATCATTGAGAATAAACAACTTAGTTTCAGAGAGGAGGAGAACATGAAAGAATTCACAGGCAAAATGTCCCACTGGCAGGAAAATCAAGGAGTGTAGAAGGGCATCCGAGTCCTCAGAGACGCATGAGAAATGCCCCACCCTTTCCACAAATCACAATCCTGACAGAACACTCCTGCATTACATATCGATACAACAGAAGAAACCGCAGGCCAAAGCAGAGAAGCTTTTAATGTTCAGAGAATATGAGATGATTAAACCATCTGGAGCTGAAAGCACCATCCTTGCCCCCCACCTCCAACATCGTATTTTCTGCATCAAAGGTAAGATCTTACGTTATTTTCATTTGCTCAGTTTGTCATCATTGTGGGCCAGTATCCTCTTCACAAAGGATTTTCTGTACTACTAAAATTAGACAATTATACAACTCCTGGACGTGGAACATCTGTTGCCTTGGCGATGGAGATACTTGAGGAGCTGATTCTGCACAGCCTCATCTGGTGCTCACACACACACACACACACACACTCACACACTGACACACACACATTGACACACACACTCGCACACACATACACACTCACACACTCACTCACACACACACACACGCACATTCACACACACACACACACACACACTCACACACACACACTCACACACACACAAACACTCTCTCTCACACACACACACACACACACACTCACTCACTCACAAGTAAGACAGGACCAGAGAGTGAGACAGGACCAGGGAGTGAGACAGAACCAGGGAGTAAGACAGGACCAGAGAGTGAGACAGAACCAGGGAGTGAGACAGGACCAGGGAGAGAGACAGGACCAGGGAGTGAGACAGGACCAGGGAGAGAGACAGGACCAGAGAGTGAGACAGGATCAGAGAGTGAGACAGGATCAGAGAGTGAGGGATGGACAAATGGAGAAATTGACAGAGGGGGAGAGAAAGAAAGACAGAGTTGAGATGGACAGCAACGAAGGATGGTGAGTGAAAAAGAGAGATAGTCAGGATCTTGGAGGGAAGTGAGATATTGAAAGAAAGCGACATCTTCAAAATGCAGCTCAAACCCTGGGAGAGAACCAAACACATAATGAAAGCAGCCATACAGTTTGAAGTGGTCATTACACTACAGCTAATGAGCATGCTATCTGTCCTCACATTAGAGTGCTGGTTAACGAGGGCTTGTTCATCATCGCCCAACACAAGTCATCACATAATCCTATCGCCAGTCTCCTCTGTCCCCTGGCTGGGAGATGAGGAACAGGAGCAAGAGCTGGACAAAGACAAGAAACTCAAACAAGCAGCTTTGGGAGCCAGACTGTTGACTGTCCTTCCTCCACCCTGGGGCTGTGGGGACACAGTGCTGCTCCATGATGCTGGACAGGCAGAGATGTCCAGGCCAGCCAACTGTCCAGGCCAACTGCAGCTGCTTTCTCTCCAAACACCAGGTGGGCAGAGAGCAGCGTGGTGAGGTGATACTGATAAGGTCTACCTTTGTCTTCTGAATGAGGTTCTGAATCATCCGTAATCATCCTTAATCATCCACAACCAGCAGAAGTTGTTAATACTGAAAAGGCTTAACGATGGAGTCCTCTCTGCTTCTGAATACCAACCAACACGACCACAGACAAGAAACTGTTGCACTTACTGAAACTGTGCCTCTCTCTGAAACTGTGCCTCTTACTGAAACTGTGCCTCTTACTGAAACTGTGCCACTTACTGAAACTGTGCCTCTTACTGAAACTGTTGCACTTACTGAAACTGTGCCACTTACTGAAACTGTGCCTCTTACTGAAACTGTTGCACTTACTGAAACTGTTGCACTTACTGAAACTGTGCCACTTACTGAAACTGTGCCTCTTACTGAAACTGTGCCTCTCACTGAAACTGTGCCTCTTACTGAAACTGTGCCTCTCACTGAAACTGTGCCACTTATTGAAACTGTGCCTCTTACTGAAACTGTGCCTCTTACTGAAACTGTGCCTCTCACTGAAACTGTGCCACTTATTGAAACTGTGCCTCTTATTGAAACTGTGCCTCTCACTGAAACTGTGCCACTTATTGAAACTGTGCCACTTACTGAAACTGTGCCACTTACTGAAACTGTGCCTCTTACTGAAACTGTGCCTCTCACTGAAACTGTGCCTCTCACTGAAACTGTTGCACTTACTGAAACTGTGCCTCTCACTGAAACTGTGCCACTTATTGAAACTGTGCCTCTCACTGAAACTGTTGCACTTACTGAAACTGTGCCACTTACTGAAACTGTGCCACTTACTGAAACTGTGCCTCTTACTGAAACTGTGCCAATTACTGAAACTGTGCCTCTCACTGAAACTGTGCCTCTTACTGAAACTGTGCCAATTACTGAAACTGTGCCACTTACTGAAACTGTGCCTCTCACTGAAACTGTGCCTCTTATTGAAACTGTGCCTCTTACTGAAACTGTGCCTCTTACTGAAACTGTGCCTCTTATTGAAACTGTGCCTCTTATTGAAACTGTGCCTCTTACTGAAACTGTGCCTCTTACTGAAACTGTGCCTCTCACTGAAACTGTTGCACTTACTGAAACTGTGCCTGTCACTGAAACTGTGCCACTTACTGAAACTGTGCCTCACTGAAAGTTTTGAGAGCCCTTGCAGGCAGGTCATGTTAGCTTCAGCCACTAGAGGGCACTGCAGCCAAGCGGTTTGTCTGTGATGTCAGACGCTGTGTGGCACTAAGACAACACACCCGATAGCTGAGTCAGATAAACTAAAGGAACATTCTCCATAGGGTGCACTGATTCCAAAACACTTATTATCTGTTATCTGTTCGATTCATTCCTGGTTGCAAAATATTCTCATCAGCAAATCCTCCCACAAGGCCTTCAACCATGTGTCTTTCCTGGTCACTGTGCCCTTGTGTTTCTGTTTACTGAGAAAAGAAGAGGGGGTAGTCTTGTGTCTCTAATGTCTCCACGCACACAAATATATGACAGAAAGGGAAATCTTTTGGCAGTCAACACTGAGCTCCACAAAACAAGAAAGAACTGTTTTTGTTTTGTTGAGAGATTTAAAAAAAATGAAAACATGAGCATTCAACATAAAGAATAAAAAAGTTGATTTGGGGATTTTCTCAGTGTTTGTGTTTCTCTGTGTCTCCACAGGGCAATGTTCTGGCAGTCACAGGCGGATGAACAAGTTTTTCGGTCCCCATTGTTGAGTCTCTGTCTCTCCCTGCTGTGACTCATTTCTAACCCTGCAATCATGTGGTAGAGAAAAAACATGTCTAATTCTGAGAGCATTTAAAGCTGGTTGTTATTCAATCACTGATATAAACTAAAGTACATTTCATAAGTATTCCTAAAGAAATGCAATTCTTTGAAAAGACACAGAAAGAGTGACAAAGACAGAGAGAGAAAAGAGAGACAGTGGAAAAGAGAATGAGGAAGACTTGAATTAAAAGAGAGAGCGGAGAGAAAAAGAGAGAAGTTAAGAGAGAGAGAGAGAGAGGGGGGAGAGAGAGAGGGGGAGGAGAGAGAGGGGGAGAGAGAGAGAGACGAGACGCAAGGTGGGGAGGGCGGAGAGAGAGAGGAGGGGAGAAGACATGAGAGGGGGGAGAGAGGAGGGTGGGAGAGAGGGGAGGAGGGAATATGAGAGAGAGAGGAGAGGGGAGGGAAGAACGGGGGGAGAGAGAGGAAGAGAGGGGGGGAGAGAGAGAGAGAGAGAGCGAGGGGAGTGAAGTAAGAGAGAGACAGGACGGGAGAGAGAGG
>BROE01000028.1:159528-193405 GCA_036571765.1 Plecoglossus altivelis
GAGAGAGAGGGGGGGAGAGAGAGAGGGAGAGGGGGGAGAGAGAGAGAGAGAGGGAGAGAGACAGACTGGTCGGAAGTGAATGAGAGCATATCTGCGGTGAATCTGAAGAGAGTGTATGATTACTTCCTGTCTCTATTCATCCCCATGTCATGGGGCCCCAGGCTTCCCTCAACAACTGTTACACATCCAACGCAGGCTTCCCTCAACAACTGGTAGACATCCAACCCAAGTACCCAACCCAAGCCTGTTTCCAGTCTATAAAAACACATCCAACCCAAGCTGTTTCTAGTCTATAAAAACACATCCAACCCAAGCTGTTTCCAGTCTATAAAAACACATCCAACCCAAGCTGTTTCCAGTCTATAAAAACACATCCAGCCCAAGCTGTTTCTAGTCTATAAAAACACATTCAACCCAAGCTGTTTCCAGTCTATAAAAACACATCCAACCCAAGCTGTTTCCAGTCTATAAAAACACATCCAACCCAAGCCGCTCTGTTTCCAGTCTATAAAAACACATCCAACCCAAGCTGTTTCTAGTCTATAAAAACACATCCAACCCAAGCTGTTTCCAGTCTATAAAAACACATCCAACCCAAGCTGTTTCTAGTCTATAAAAGCACCTCGAACCCAAGCCGCTGTTTCTAGTCTACAAAAACACATCCAACCCAAGCCGCTGTTTCTAGTCTACAAAAACACATCCAACCCAAGCTGTTTCTAGTCTACAAAAGCATATCCAACCCAAGCTGTTTCTAGTCTACAAAAGCACATCCAACCCAAGCCGCTGTTTCTAGTCTACAAAAGCACTCAGATTTTTTTATGTTCATTACTTTATCACAATATTGCATCAAACAATTAGATAGTGCGTCTTGTTTGATTATGAGCCGGTGAGTAATTACAAGAAGAGGCCCTTCTGTAAAAGTGTATGTTTGCGCAAGGAAAGATAAGCATCGTCCAAATATTCAATCAGGTGCTATCTCCATCTCTATGTGGCTCTATGAAGGGTGCTCTGGTCCGGAAGGTTCTCCTGGGTAAACACACGGCCATCTTGGAGGTTCCTCCAGCGTTCAGGAGCTTCAGAGAGGGTGTGTGTGGGGAGGGGGGGGGGGGGGGGGGCTGTGCAAACATGTGGACCTTCCCCCATCCCCTGGGGCAGCGCATGGGGAAACACAATCTAGATGAGCCAGATAATCTCTGTTTAGGATACTCTGGGTGTTTAGTGACTGAAATGTGAAACAACATGGGTTGTTGGTGATCTGTTTGTTGTGTGCCTGCATCAGCTCCTGCTTTGGCTGGACAGCAGGGGCAGGGGTGAACATGTCACAAAACAAACAAACAAAAACGACTCTGAAATTGAAAAGGTCTGTCAGTGGTTTTCAGAAGAAGATGTAGATTGAGTGATTCGGTTCTGACTCAGATCTGTTATCTTAAAAAGCTGGGGAAGACTGAAGACGTCAAACTGAATCTGTTCAGAACCAGAGAGCAGTATTGTCTCTCAGGGGGGCTGGTTAACAACTGTGCATTTACTCCAAACAATGTTTAACCACAATTAACCCTGCAGGCCCAGCACTGCCTCATCAGGATCCGGGGAGAAGTTACAGATCATCTCATCAGACATCAATAATTGATTGTGGCGGCTGGGGCCCTCCTCCGCTCCGTGTTTCCAGAGGTGATCAGGGAGGGGGGCAGTGGGGGCGGCTCACACCCAGGATCCAAGCCTGTGTTTGGGGGGCTCTCTGCTGACCCTGCCGCTCCTCTATTATTCATGGGACCCTGGCGGGGTAGGAGAGGTCAGTGTGTATTAGCGTTGCCAGGATGACTTCCTTTCGGCAGAACTTGGGGTATTTCATGCTACGCTGCCTCTCTCTCACCTGCTCTGCTGATTTTATACAGATATTAATCCATTTTTTAAAGTTCTCATCAATGAGATCATCACATCTCTGACAGCCTGGCCTGTGGTAAATATAACACTGACTTTGTTACATCTGTTGGCAGGGGAAGAATGGAGATTGTTGGAGATAGATTGTTTCGTGCGTGTGCGTATTTGTGTGTGCGTATGTGTGTGCGTATTTGTGTGTGCGTATGTGTGTGCGTATTTGTGTGTGTGTATTTGTGTGTGTGTGAGAGCCATTCTCGTCTTGAGAACCCCTTCTTACAATAAACACACATTCCAGGATACACACAGATTTATAAAAGACTTCTCCACAGCCACTTGTCTTCCAGCTGCTGGCTGTATGTATTATGAAGGATATAATGAAAGTAAAAAGCTCAAAAGAGTGTTGGCACCTTGTTGGGACTTTCAGAACCTCCAGTACTTCCTGTAGACAGTGACCCTCCAGGCTGAGTAAAGGACTGGTGGCATTAGGGTTAGTGAGACCTCCTGGGCCCTGGACACCTGCTTACCTGGGCCCTGGACACCTGCTTACCTGGGCCCTGGAAACCTGCTGTCCCGGGCCCTGGAGACCTGCTGTCCTGGGCCCTGGACACCTGCTTACCTGGGCCCTGGACACCTGCTTACCTGGGCCCTGGACACCTGCTGTCCTGGACACCTGCTGTCCTGGGCCCTGGACACCTGCTGTCCTGGAGACCTGCTGTCCTAGAGACCTGCTGTCCTGGGCCCTGGAGACCTGCTGTCCTGGAGACCTGCTGTCCTGGACACCTGCTGTCCTGGGGCCTGGAGACCTGCTGTACTGGGCCCTGGACACCTGCTTACCTGGGCCCTAGACACCTGCTGTCCTGGAGACCTGCTGCCCTGGACACCTGCTGTCCTGGAGACCTGCTGTCCTGGACACCTGCTGTCCTGGGGCCTGGAAGAGGAACACTTCCTCTGGAACACGCCCTGAGACACCACCCTAAAACACGTCAGAGGTTAAAGTTCAAGTATGAGTGATATCCAGAGACTTAGACACAAAAGTTTCATGTTGAAAAAGGAGCAAACTCTCATTTAAAACCAGTTTTTCTTCCTCGTGAGGAAGACCTGTGAGTTTCCATCTATCAGCAGCCTCAGGGGGGTGGAAAGATGTGGAGGGAAAGTTTGCCAAGACAGTCAACTGCTTATCAGTTGATGAGGAAAATTACATGTTTGGAAAAACTACATTTAATTAATGGTGTCACATAGTGTAGTCCTTTAGATAGAGAGTCTGGTTGGCTGCCCTAAAAACTCTCAGTAACATCTCCTGCTGCAGCTTTAATACCACATCAAACAGCCTCTTCTGGTTCATTCTCTTCTCTGTCCCTCTTTTCTCAGGTCTCTCTCTCTTTCTCTCAATCTGCCGTGTTTCACAGGGATTCCTGTTTGAGGCCCTGAGCATATCCTCCTTCAAATCTGCTGTAATTACTGTAGAGGGAAACACAGATAGCAGAGTGACAGAGGTTAGGTTGATGAGTTCTCCACCTACAGGAAACATTCTACAGTCAGACAGGCTGGAGTCTTGTCTTCTCATACTTGCCAAAGAAATTGTTGTTTCTGTTGCGGTTTTTGGGCGCAAAAGTGTCTACGTGTGTATATTTGTGTGTGTATGAGTCTAAGGGTGTGTGTGAGTGTCTGTGCGTGTCTTCCTGTGTCTGCAGGTCTGTGTGTGTGGTGAGGTCACCTTGAGCTGTTCAGCAGGCGTGAGGCTCTGCTGTCTGCTGCGCTCCGCTGAGCAGTCCTCCAAGCGCAACACTCCACCAGGGATTCCCAAGCATGGAGCCTAGCTCTCCCTCCAGGCCCCAGCACCAGCCATCAGGGAGGGATTAGGAGTGTGTGTGAGGGGCGGGGCAGGGCGGGGGGCAGGGCGGGGGGCAGGGCGGCTCCATGCTCTCAAGGGCCAGGCTATCTTCTGACTGGGACAGAGAGGGCTGCCTGGTCAGTTTAGCCCCCTATTTAACCCTGCTGGCCACCCAACCTCCAGCACCATAACCAATGTATGGCCCTGAAACACTGAGCAACCCACACTGGTCTCTGCCATAGAAACACCAGTAGACACAGGCTGAGAGAGAGAAAGAGAGGTAGGTAGGTAGGCAAGATATTAGCTGGTTAAACCTCTAGCCCCAGAGCACGAGGGTTTACAGTAGCAGCAGGTCGTTGCAGCAGGTCACAGATGCTGGTAACCCACAGCTCCATCATGCAGCACTGCCGCTATGCTATGGGGCGCTGTGCTGCGGGGCGCTGGTGCTGTGCTGTGGGGTGCAGGTGCTATGCTGCAGGGAGAGAAGAGGGCGCTGCAGCAGGGTGCTGTGTTGTGCTGCAGGGTGCTGTGCTTCGGGGCGCTGTACTGCGGGGTGCTGGTGCTGTGCAGCAGGGAGACAAGGGGGCGCTGCTGATGGTGCTGTGTTGCAGAGTGCTGTGTTGCAGGGTGCTGTGTTGCAGAGTGCTGTGCTGCAGGGTGCTGTGTTGCAGGGTGCTGTGTTGCAGGGTGCTGTGCTGCAGGGTGCTGTGCTGCGGGGGCCCCTGCTGCGGGGCGCTGTGCTGCGGGGCGCTGGTGCTGTGCAGCAGGGTGCTGTGCTGCAGGGTGCTGTGCTGCAGGGTGCTGTGTTGCAGGGTGCTGTGCTGCAGGGTGCTGTGCTGCGGGGCGCTGTGCTGTGTTGCGCTGGTATTGTGCAGCAGGGAGACAAGGGGGCGCTGCTGATGGTGCTGTGCTGCAGAGTGCTGTGTTGCAGGGTGTTGTGTTGCAGAGTGCTGTGCTGCAGGGTGCTGTGCTGTAGGGTGCTGTGCTGCAGGGTGCTGTGTTGCGGGGTGCTGTGTTGCAGAGTGTTGTGTTACAGGGTGATGTGCTGTACTGCAGGGTGCTGTGTTGCAGGGTGCTGTGCTGTGGGAGAGAAGAGGGCGACCACCTGTCTGGATGCTGCAGCTCTCGTCTGACAGCACCTGTCTGACACAGCTCCTGCAACCAGGGAGGGAGGAGAGAGGAGACAGGGAGCAAGGGATGAGGAAATAGGGAATAAAGGAGGGACATTAAAGGAGCAAGGAGGAAGTAAAAATGGGGAAGTCAAGAAGGAGAAAACAAGAGAAATGGAAGTGAGCCGACAGGAAGTAGAACCTCCAGACAGGAAGCAACAACATCCAGGCATCTCTAGCAAGTCTTCCTGTCATCCAATCACAGCTCTCTGCTGTGTCCCTCATTTATGTTTATTCATGAATATGTACTGTGAAGAAAGTTCAAAGTCATTAGAAAAAGCTGCCTTCAACCAAAGGTTTGGTACAACAAAATAAGCATAATATTGGCCAGATGCAGGTAACAGAAAGTGATATTGTGTCCCAAACAAAAGCTTGTCTGGCTCCAGGTCTGTTTGTGACACACAAAGAGAACTGATCTTAATCAACATTTAATTCACAGTGAGAAACACTTTCAAGAAATACACAAAAAAGGCAGAGGAAAAAGCATGGTCAGGACTAGTGTGAAAGGACGGCTCTCCTCTGTCAGGTCATCTGTGTGTCTGAGACAAGCCAGCCGTGACACCTGGCCAGATAGCTGTGGAGAGGGCCAGTCAGGCTCTAGCCCTCGTCCTGTTGGGGGAAAGCCTTTCAGTGTCCTGCTCCTGGTCTGAGAGGGAGGGGACACACGCCCCCCGGCTTGGGGCCATTGAGGTGCAAGCAAGCGCATCTGAACGCCAGGACGCTATTAGTCAATGAGACAAAAGTCTGTTTTTCACAGTTGGGTCACAGTTGCCTGGAGAAGAAAACCAAGACCTGCCAGGTAAATAGGATGCTTTTGTCCCTCAACAAAAGAAGCGACTTACCCTCCACGACCTCTGGGGGTTAGGCTCTCTGGTGTCTGGAGGTGCAAGGGGGGTCCGTCAGGGGGGCTCGGTCAGGGGGATCCGTCAGGGGGCTCCGTCAGGGGGCTCTCTGGTGTCTGGAGGTGTCAGGGGGGCTCTGTCAGGGGGCTCTGTCAGGGGGCTCCGTCAGGGGGGCTCCGTCAGGGGGCTCCGTCAGGGGGGCTCTGTCAGGGGGCTCTCTGGTGTCTGGAGGTGTCAGGGGGGCTCTGTCAGGGGGCTCTGTCAGGGGGCTCCGTCAGGGGGGCTCCGTCAGGGGGCTCCGTCAGGGGGCTTCGTCAGGGGGGCTCTCTGGTGTCTGGAGGTGTCAGGGGGGCTCTGTCAGGGGGCTCTGTCAGGGGGCTCCGTCAGGGGGGCTCCGTCAGGGGGCTCCGTCAGGGGGCTTCGTCAGGGGGGCTCTCTGGTGTCTGGAGGTGTCAGGGGGGCTCTGTCAGGGGGCTCTGTCAGGGGGCTCCGTCAGGGGGGCTCCGTCAGGGGGCTCCGTCAGGGGGCTTCGTCAGGGGGGCTCTCTGGTGTCTGGAGGTGTCAGGGGGGCTCTGTCAGGGGGCTCTGTCAGGGGGCTCCGTCAGGGGGGCTCCGTCAGGGGGCTCCGTCAGGGGGGCTCTGTCAGGGGGCTCCGTCAGCGGGCTCCGTCAGGGGGGCTGTGTCAGGGGGCTCCGTCAGGGGGCTCCATCAGGGGGGCTCCGTCAGGGGGGCTCTGCTCAGACTCCTGTGCTATGTGGCCTTAAGGCAGCATGGAGGAGCTGCCTTACCTGAGGGGTTGGGGATCCCACTGTGGTGCACACACACAGTTAAACACACACACACACACAGTTACACACACACACACACAGTTACACACACACACACAGTTACAGTTACACACACACACACATACACAGTTACACGCAAACACACAGTTACACACACAGTTACACGCGCACAAACAGTTACACACACAGTTACACACACACACAGTTACACACACACAGTTGCACACGCGCACACAGTTACACACACACACAGTTACGCACACACATAGTTGCACACAGTTACACACACACACACACACACAGTTACACACACACAGTTACACACAGTTACACATACACACAACAGTTCTGTGCTCAAACACTTTGGACAAGCCCTGAAAACCTCAAATAAGTAAGCAGTAAATCACACAAACTACAGTACCGTTTACAGTGAAACTTAGCACAGAAATGTTCTGTGGTGTGTGTGTTTTACAAGCCTGTACAACATGAGAGTTCAGATGTGACTCCTCAGTTCGTTGTGTCTGTACATGTTTTATAGACCAACCTTCAAGCGGTAAACCCTGTTCCATACTTGACAGGTAATCATGGAATCAGGAACAATTATGGCTTAAAGTCATGAGGAAACTGTGTGACTCACTGGATCTTAACAGAACTCATTTAAGCAGATATCATGTTAGTCTATTTGGTTTCTTGGGCCTGATACACGCTTGTGTGGTCAAACTCAGACTGATCACCACCACTGACCAGCATGTCAAGCTATCAATGTAATGTCGATCATTTGGTCTTAAATTAACGTGGACTCCTTAGCTTGTTAGCCTCTTACTAGTGCTATAACCATGGGAACTCAATATGTGCTATAACCATGGGAACTCAATGTGGAATGTGGAAAGCCTTTTTTTAGCTTCGCTCAGCCCGAAGCAAAACGGCACTTGTGTTCTGACACGGCACATAAACACGCACAAAAGAAGTTATTAGCGTAGATGCAAATCAAATTACTAGCAGTGTAAACTGGTTTTCTTGCTTGCACTTGTGCTGTAATTACTCTAGCTTATATGACTATAATGAATGCTAATGAGACACTTTTCTCGACTACTAAGGCCATCGACGGGCACTTACATGCTGCAAGGTTGTTTTTCCCAAGTCACGACAAGAGAGGCGCGCAGCGGTTGCTGTCATGTGTCGCGTGCTCTCCTGAGGGCTCGAGCGTGACGGCATCTTCTTACAGGAGACACCAGTTCCAGCTTTGTGTTTGTGAACGTCTTCTTACAGGAGACACCAGTTCCAGCTTTGTGTTTGTGAACGTCTTCTTACAGGAGACACCAGTTCCAGCATTATGTTTGTGAACGTCTTCCCGTTTGCACTTGAAAATGGAATTTCCCAACTTCCGGAATTTATTTATGAGACGTCTTAGAGCGAATGAAGGAATATCGTTGTCTATTAGGCCTATTTAATTTTCTCGATGGCAAAGATTGTATCTTAAAACCCAGTTCGACGATACAGAACTTACTACCCTTTCTCTACATATCTAGTTTTTCGTATTTTTTAAATAAAACATTCGACCCAGAAAATCTATAACCTTCGCTGTATTGTCAAATAAAAGCAGTTTTTATCATTTTCATTGGCCTTGGAAAGCATTCCAAATGTTTTCATTCTCAAAATGAAAACAATCTTGCGTGTGCTTTTGTGTTTGTCAGGAATTGAAAGTGCACACCATATCGACGAAACATAATTGAAGATAGGCCAAATTTCGCCATGATTAGACTTCCGAACAATGAGAGGCATAATGTAACAGACCAGACAAACTGAAATGAAAAGAAGCAGCGTATTTTGATAGCGGTGAATACTCTTGAAGTCCCCAGAGTATTACACTGCTAATGTACTTAAGAAAAGCATATTATGTTAACGTCTCCAAAAGACCATGTTTGGTTGTAGAAATAGGCCAGATCATGCATCCTGCATTGCAATACAGTATGCAATGCTTTAGGAGTCTCAGATTAACAAATCTTTTCCATCTTCCCTTCTTTTCCACTTGACCATGTGCAGTGCTATAACCCAATTACTCCCAGACTCACTCTGATGACACATTGCAGTCATTTTCAGAGCCTGTTGAGCTGTGTCACTAGGCCTCTACAGAGCATCTGCCTGCCTGCCTGCCTGCCTGCCTGCCTGCCTGCCTGCCTGCCTGCCTGCCTGCCTGCCTGCCTGCCTGCCTGTCTGTCTGTCTGTCTGTCTGTCTGTCATACAGAGTCTGCCTGTCTGTCATACAGCGTCTGAACCCTGCTGTACCCTACACCCACCCTGCTGTACCCTACACCCACCCTGCTGAACCCTACACCCACCCACCCTGCTGTACCCTACACCCACCCTGCACCCTACACCCACCCTGCTGTACCCTACACCCACCCACCCTCCTGAACCCTACACCCACCACCCTGCTGTACCCTACACCCACCCTGCTGAACCCTACACCCACCCACCCTGTACCCTACCCACCCTGCACCCTCCACCCTGCTGACCCTACACCCACCCACCCTGCTGTACCCTACACCCCACCCACCCTGCTACCCTACACCCACCCACCCTGCTGTACCCTACACCCACCCCACCCTGCTGACCCCAACCCGCCCCCCCACCCCACCCACCCACCCTCCTGTACCCTACACCCACCCTCCCACCTACACCCACCCACCCTGCTGTACCCTACACACCCACCCTGCTGTACCCTACACCCACCCTGCTGTACCCTACACCCACCCTGCTGTACCCTACACCCACTCTGGTCTAGCTCACATCCCACACTATCTTTATAGCTGTCACACTCATTTTAACTCTGCAAGAAAACTGTTGTTTTTATTTAATGTTTTACAGAAATGACAACATAGAAGCGAGAGGATGAGAGTGCAATAAGATGAACATTCACTGCTGGGTTTTCTAGCCTACGGTGCAGGCTGAGAGGAGGACTGGTCAGAATATTCTGTCCTTTAACCAGTGAGGAGAGCAGCAGTGAGTACATCCCAAACACCAGAACACAGAGAAACTGTGTTCCTCCAAAATAAACACCCCCCACCCTTGTCAAAGAAGCTTGCAAGGACAGGATAAGAGGGGACAGCCTCAAACGACAGTCGGCTCTTTGAAAACCCGTTCAGCTATTTGCAGCAGGGTCCCAAAAAGAGAGAGAAAGAGACAGAAAGGAGTGCACTGGTAAAGGTCACAGTGAACCAGGATCACAGAGTCTGGAACATGGCACAGAGATAAAGGCCCCGGTGAGAAATATCAATTACGTCTTGACATTTTGGAGAGAGACAATGGCCTCCTGGGAGGCAGGCATCTGTGGTGTGGAGGTAGTGGTCACCAGAGCCTCTCTGGACTCTGGGGTGAGAGGGACACACCTTCCCCTCCCCACAGCATCAAAGTTACAGTCCTGGTTACACAACGTAAATACAGGCCAGGGGCAAAGTTCACTGGACATTCAACATGGAAGCATTGTAAGAGTTAGTCACTTTACTAAACCAACCATCGACCCAGTTCTAACACTGATGAACTGAATATGAGAGGGTTTGACTGCTGTTCATCACAAACACTGTTCACCGCTAACACTGTTCAACGCTAACGCTGTTTACCACTAACGCTGTTCATCACAAACGCTGTCTACCGCTAACGCTGTTCACCGCTAACACTGACACAAAGCATGAGTGTGCAGTACCTACTAGCTGCTATTACCATCAGTGATACACTACACCATAACAATAATATAATATACTAACTAGTCTGGCTGCATCATTGTACTCTCATGACAGAGAGTGAAACTTTCCAGCTGGATCTCTACAGGGATCCCAGGAGTAGAATGCATCTGACCCTAACCTCATGTGACCCTAACTTTAACCCCAACCCTAACCTTATATGACCCCAACCCCAACCTTATATAACCCTAACCTTATATGACCCTAACCTTATATGACCTTAACCCCAGCCTTATATGACCCTAACCTCATGTGACCCTAACTTTAACCCCAAACCTAACCTTACATGACCCCAACCCTAACCTTATATAACCCTAACCTTACATGACCCTAACCCCAACCCTAACCTTACATGACCCTAACTCTAACCCTAACCTTATATAACCCTAACCTTATATAACCCTAACCTTACATGACCTTAACCCCAACCCTAACCTTATATGACCCTAACCCCAACCGTAACTTTATATGACCCTAACCTCATGTGACCCTAACTGTAATCATCATCAAGAAGATGAGAGAGAAAGGGAACATCTACGTTGCTTGTTCCTGCTGAAAGCAAATGTGGTGTGATCACTGTAGAGATCTACCCAAGGTCAGGTCATCATTTCATCAGATTCATTTAGTCTTTAACAGAGAGAGACTCGCAGGGAACTGACCTTCAGGACTAAAATCGTAAAATGTAAATCTGTGAAAGTGTTTCTGCACATCGTAGCAGAGTGTAATAACACACAGATGTGTCTACACATCAGGCTAGACTAGTCACATACGAGAGCTGTAGCTTAGAACATCTTCAATGATGAACAATGCTTCTGGAGACTTCTTGATCATTGTTGGCTATTACTCATGGGTAGATCATATTTAGTTCTACTTGTTGTCATGTACACGATCAGACAGGTTCACAAAGGGCAGAGTCATGACTATCTAGAAAAGTACGAAAAAGCCTAAACACTTTAAGACTAAATATTCAGTTAATCTTGTTGAAACAAGTTTGCTCTGATTACTCAATGATCCTTTCTAGGTCCAGAAATTAAAGATGTCAACAATCATTCACCCATATTAATATCCACACATTTTAATCTGAAGGTGTGAAGATGTGTGTTATCCTCTTCTTTCCTGTTAGGAGGGCCTGCTGGGTTCTTGGTAATAAATATTCATTCTACTTAAATAAATATGAATACAATTTAAATAAATATTAATACTATTTAGGCCTGTATTATCCTGACTAGCTTCTATCAGATCTACTGGTGCTCTAGAAACACACAAAAAATAAAAAACATCAACAAATATATAAATAATAATGACAATAAGTGATGGGAGGGGGATTTTAAACATCAAAGGCTTTCCTATCTTTGCAATGTGTAAACAGTGAGAGCCTTCAGTAAGTTAAAGAGCCTTTTAAACGACTCCATGGAAGATTGCCACATCGACAAGCATCCTGTAATAAATAAAATTAACTAATGTTTCTGTAGGGTCTGATCAAAGGGAAAGAGAGACCAGTGTTTTTTCCCAGATAAGTGGTCTACACATCCTCTGCTCACGCCTGATTAGTCTAATCCAATGAGAAGCTTTTGAGTCAGCTGAGTAGAACCCTAAGGAGCATCTGACAAGAGCCTTTACCTCTCACCTGCCTCACCTGCCTCACCTCCCTCACCTCCCTCACCTACCTTACCTGCCTTACCTCCCTCACCTGCCTCACCTCCCTCATATCTCTCACCTGCCTCACCTCCCTCATATCTCTCACCTGCCTCACCTGCCTCACCTCCCTCACCTGCCTCACCTCCCTCACCTACCTTACCTGCCTCACCTCCCTCACCTGCCTCACCTCCCTCATATCTCTCACCTGCCTCACCTGCCCCACCTCCCTCACCTGCCTCACCTCCCTCACCTCCCTCACCTGCCTCACCTCCCTCATATCTCTCACCTGTCTCACCTGCCTCACTTCCCTCACCTCCTTAACCTGTCTCACCTGCCTCACCTTCCTCACCTCCTTAACCTGTCTCACCTGCCTCACCTCCCTCACCTTCCTCACCCCCCTCATATCCCTCACGTGCCTCACCTCCCTCAGCTTCCTCACCCCCTCATATCCCTCACGTGCCTCACCTCCCTAACCTGCCTCACCTCCCTAACCTATATCACCTCCCTAACCTGTCTCACCTGGTTCAGCTCCCTCACCTGTCTCACCTCAGAACCCCCCTCACCTGGACCTCCCTCACCCACTGGTTGGGTGGGGTATGTGTGTATTGGTGTTTACATCAAGATAAAAGTCCATCATGTAATCAGTGCTGTGACGGGCAAGCAGTCCTGTTGCCCAGGTGACACGGGCAAACAGTCCTGTTGCCCAGGTGACACGGGCAAACAGTCCTGTTGCCCAGGTGACAGATGAGCATACCTGCTAAACACACGAGAACCCGGCATGACACCCGGATACACAAGTAATTTATCTTTATTCAATCTGAGGACTATCTCTTTATTTAACTGCAACTGTAAAAGTAATTTATCTTTATTCATTTGGTAACATTTGTTTATTTGATGATGTCAACCCTGAGGGGAACCAGTCTTCAACACTGCCATCATCTGACTGATAATTCTCTTGTGCTGAGTCATGACAAAAATCTGTTTAGTGGCAAAGACGCCTCGTCAGTCAGGCTGTATGAGGACAAACACAGACACCCTGGCAGCCTCATGTGGACCTTCATGCAAATGACCTGGCTGGGTCTCAAACCCTCACAGTCCCCGCCTGTGTCCCAGCCTGTGTCCCTTGCTGTGTCCCAGCCTGTGTCCCAGCCTGTGTCCCTTGCTGTGTTCCAGCCTGTGTCCCTTGCTGTGTCCCATGCTGTGTTCCAGCCTGTGTCCCAGCCTGTGTTCCAGCCTGTGTCCCTTGCTGTGTTCCAGCCTGTGTCCCAGCCTGTGTCCCAGCCTGTGTCCCATGCTGTGTCCCTTGCTGTGTCCCAGCCTGTGTCCCTTGCTGTGTCCCAGCCTGTGTTCCAGCCTGTGTCCCAGCCTGTGTCCCAGCCTGTGTCCCATGCTGTGTCCCAGCCTGTGTCCCAGCCTGTGTCCCAGCCTGTGTCCCTTGCTGTGTTCCAGCCTGTGTCCCAGCCTGTGTCCCATGCTGTGTCCCAGCCTGTGTCCCAGCCTGTGTTCCAGCCTGTGTCCCAGCCTGTGTCCCATGCTGTGTCCCAGCCTGTGTTCCAGCCTGTGTCCCTTTCTGTGTTCCAGCCTGTGTCCCAGCCTGTGTCCCATGCTGTGTCCCATGCTGTGTCCCTTGCTGTGTTCCAGCCTGTGTCCCAGCCTGTGTCCCAGCCTGTGTCCCAGCCTGTGTCCCTTGCTGTGTCCCAGCCTGTGTCCCATGCTGTGTCCCATGCTGTGTCCCTTGCTGTGTCCCAGCCTGTGTCCCATGCTGTGTCCCATGCTGTGTTCCAGCCTGTGCCCCAGCCTGTGTTCCAGCCTGTGTCCCATGCCGTGTCCCTTGCTGTGTTCCAGCCTGTGTCCCAGCCTGTGTCCCAGCCTGTGTCTCAGCCTGTGTCCCAGCCTGTGTCCCTTGCTGTGTCCCTTGCTGTGTCCCAGCCTGTGTCCCAGCCTGTGTCCCAGACTCTGTCCCAGCCTGTGTCCCAGACTCTGTCCCAGACACATGTTCCCCTGAGGAGGAGGTAGAGGCTAGCAGAGTCACAGGTGTACTAGGTGTACCAGGTGTACTAGGTGTACTAGGTGTACCAGGTGTACCAGGTGTACTAGGTGTACTAGGTGTACCAGGTGTACCAGGTGTACTAGGTAGCATCCTGTCACATGTCTGAGCTGCAGAGACCAGGGTGCCCTCTGTTCAGCTCTTTGTTCAGCTCTGAAGGTATTTCCAACGGGACCATTTGCTTTGTTCCCGTACCAGCTAGCCTAGAGTCTAGCCTGTTGTAAGTTGTAATGATAAGTATCATTCAGGATTTTGTGTCTTAAATACCAGTTGCATAATGTCCACTTAGAATTCAAAACAATTTACTGTGTCAAGATTAAATCAGACACGATTGTAATGATGGGTATTTAAAATGTAGCCAATAGAATTTGGAGACAATACCAATGACATCAAACTTACTAATGAAAAAGGTGCAGGCTATATAAAGGGCTAGGTCACATTTAACTGTCTTGTCTATTAATATTGTTCCATCCTGTACCAGTTCATCAGACATGACCGATAAGGGACAAACCTTCCTTCATGCTTGTTGACCAAGAGCAGAACGCCTGTTCAAGGCTACGAAAAGTTACAAACTGACTGGGATTTTTAACAATTAATTCATCTAAACACTTGAATCATTAGTAGTTATTGTAGTAGTATAGTAGTATTATTATAGTCTGTGGATACTCCCAATACCTTTGTCCAAAACGTCTGTCATTAAGACTTGTCTTTCGATAACCAGGTTTGGATAAAACGGTTTAGCCAGGTGGGCGGAAAAATCCCCCCATACAGTAGACAACACAAAAATATAATATCGTTTTTTGTTATCTTTGGGCCTGAAACTGGCCATTTTGAAAGGTTGGAAGATTAAAGCGAGGGGAGAAATGCCTCTTGAACTCAGAACGCAGAACGAAACGTAAAGAAGATCACATAATGTCCATAGATCTGTGACCATGGTAGTCGGCCGCACCTGGCCACGTCCGAATGTACATGTGTGCGCGCGCGTGTGCATTCACGCGTGTGTGGTTAGAGACTTGTGCTCTCTCTTTCTATCAGTCGGGGGGAATAAAGTCTTAGTGTAAATCACTTTTCAGACTGGCACCGCACATTAAACAACCGTGGCATGATTCCTTTTCTCTCAGCATATCCCTTCCCGGTTTCCTTATCAGCTCGTTCACCATTTCATTTCTTTCAAATGAGAATTCAGGGACCCCCAAATTCAAGGCCGGGTCTTCAAACAACAGAACTACGGTTTACTTCTCTTCTGTCAAAATGGTATCCCAGATCCAATTTCAGATAGACCAGGGGTTTAGAAATGATGCTTTTTGGTCTTCCAGAGACAATAGTTAATATTCTGAAATGAGATCAGCGGCACCCTAAAACGTTTTTCAATATTTCATCGACAATGGTGCAGTCTATAGTGTATACATATCCTATAATATGATAATTATTTTGTAGTGCTTTGTGGCCTGACAAATGTAAATAATTTGAAGGGAATGCATCGTCAAGTTTTTATTCCCATGTTCACGTGATCAACGTCTCTTATTTTACTACAATCAGAAATTAGCTGGGCAAGTTGAAGAAGGAGAATCTAAAAAGCTACATCTAACTATATTCTGTGACGACGATTTGAGGGTGACATTAAAAGACAATGATACAAATGACCCTTGGCTTTCAATTAAAAGGGTCAAATTCCCCCACTTTTGTTTCGTTTGTTTTATATTTTCGACTTAAGTGTTGGAGGAAAGAAAAGCGCCTCGTGTTCTCTCCCCATTGACTTTTATCTCTAAATGAAGCATATAAATGACCTGAAAGCGCTGGCTGTCGCATTAAATAAAATAAAATAAAGAACAATTATCCTCTCTTATTCTCTGATCTCGCGCTGAAAGGAGTCCTGGAGAGATAAGGCAGATTGAATTCGTCTTTGGCCGCGCGGACGCTGCGGTGCTGAAATAAAACGTCAAGGGGAAGAGTTAAAGAGAGATTTAGGACGTCTATAATTTCAAATCATAATTTCGTCTCATTATATTCTCAGATGGCATTTATCTTTATTTTTGTTTCAGACGATGAAGAAGCACTCGTGACAGGATGTGGTTTATCAACATAAATCAATAGGTCACCCTTGATTAATTGCAAAAAACGGTGCCATCATCTTATGATACGCACAGTTCACTTCCAAAATATTCAAGTTGGCAACCATCATGTAGGTCTATATATTTGAATGATTATTCAAATGAGAAATACAAACCTACCAACATGATAATATCATGTTATTAAATTATTATTAATAGGGCGCAATTGCGCGCGGAAGACTATGCATAGGCTACATGGCACGATTTCCATTATTTGTGTTGGTAAAAAAATGTCTGTATAAATTCTCTTAGTAGTCCTATGTGCAAGCGAGCAAGACATATTAGGCTGTATTGCAATATCTTAGCGCTCTTTTATCTAAGTGCTCCTGAAAGTAATTATAATTGTCCAATTTCAAAGTTGAATCTGGATGCTTTAGGGGGTTGATGTAAACCGTCATATTCGGTTCAATGAAGTATCACCCTAATTTACAGCCCCTGATAAGAGCTAAGTCTGTCATAAAAATCGGAGCCCGTCTCCTCCCCCTCCCTCCCTAATATTGAGTTGCACCTTGGGCAATAGTGCAGAATCGAGAATCTTAACTTCTCTCAGCATATGTTCCTGGCAGATAAGTAAACAATCTGGATGTGAAATGAAATTTTTAATTAATACAGTAATGCTATTACACCGCGGTGTGCAAATCCCATTCCCTCTGCCTGCGACAATAGACCAAAGTGCAGCCATATTTCCATCCTGTTTTTCGTTCATTTACTCTGAGAAACTTCGCATCTAAATAGTGGTTTTTGATAGGCTGTATTATTTAGAGAATTAAGTTATCTGAATTTAAAATAAATTATTTTAGAAACTAGAGATAGAGCATCATCGTACTAACAACTGAAATGTAAGAATTTGTTTGGAGAGTTAAAATGTAAAGATGTTTTGGCAGCAAATGTAGTAACATCCAACAGTTTAAAAGTCGTTTTTACGCATCAGTGGATACAGATATAATGCTTTACACGTGCGCCCACAGTCCAAGTTTGTCATTGTAACTACGCCATATCCTTCTTTACAGTTTGAAATGATGAGGCACATCTACAAATCTCATATAATAATTTGATCAACCGCCAAGTTGCTCAACTTGTGTGTATCTTAAGTTGTAATTAAGATGAGCGGGAACACGCCTTCTTTTGTGGGGTTTAGTAGTCAAACAGGTTCAACCGCCCCAGGGAGAGGCCCTTCTAACCAGTCAAACATCAAAGAACGCAATCGGTTCATTTCAGTGTCACAAAACACTACACTCGTTAATGCAATGAACATGTTTGGAACCAGTTTAAACAAAGTCATAATTGCCAAAAGGCGGAAAGAAGACGCCACAGAAGGTTGACAGCTTGACAGAAGAAGATGCGGATCAGTAATAATGGTCAAATTGTAAGATTTCACGATAGTAGGTTAAGGCCTAATCGTAGCCTTTGGCTGTCATTAATTGAAATGACTGTGATAGCATAGGATATATATCCTATCGAGACTCCTTGAATCATTACGTTTGATAGCGACTCATGAGCAACATGTAAAAAAAATGACAACACAGTTTGCCGTTAAAAAGTCATGCATGTCTCGATTCTAAAATTTGAGAAGAGGCTAATGGATAAATCATTACTCAAAAACGACCGCCAAACGATCGTTCTAAACCCCATGGCCCATTTTAACGCTTCAATAATGATAATTGCGTTGTTGTACTAAGGCGTATTCAACCCAACCTTCCTCGACCACACGCATAAACAATATCCCGTACATGGATTCTCAATGGTATGTGCCCGGTAAAGCCAGCACAATTAATGTCATAGTCTGTTTGTGATGTAGCCAGGCGAGTCCAGGACACCTTCTGTTTTGTAAAAAGCCACGCGCTGACAGCACGCGCTGTTATCTAAGATCTACCCATTGGTTCCAGATGGTGTTCCACCACTCCAATCAAATATAACCTCAATCAAATGACGCTCATTACGCATTGGCCTTTCAATGGCTGGGTGGTTCCATGGGGAAAGCTGTTCTGAATGTTTTTATTTTATTTATTTAAGTATTTTACACAGTGCCTCTTAAATATAGTCTAGCTATTTTGTAGTTGTCAATTGAGTCCATTTAGAAATAGACCCCTGAAATAATGTTTTTATTATATGCATTGTTGTTTGGTGCTGGGTTTTAAAATTATATTTCTAACAGACATTTGGGAATTATCTGAATACTCCAAAATCTGTTTATAGTTTTCAAATGCCTTGGCTAATTGGGCATGCAAAACGCGCCACAATACGACCATACAGAAATGTGATACTTTTGAAGACAGATTGTCTTTATTCAAAACGTCTTTGCTCAGCATTGGAACAAAGCCCCGAGGTATCAACCTTCTAAATACATTTTCCTTTCCATAACATGACAGGTTTTTAAATTACCATTTTAGAAAGAAAATACAACATTAACTGCTTGACTTCAAAGAGAAGTAATTCCTCAAAACAAAAAATGACGTGTGACTATTAGCACTGAACCACAGGAAAATGCAAAATGCAACATATTAAAAGATAATAATTTTTCATTAGTCATTTTAAATAGAATGTCTAGTTTTATGTGCCAGTTCGATAAATGTAAGCAATACAACCCGTATATTCATTCAATTCCGAGTCCTGCTTCTGACCCTATCCATTCGACAATCAGTCCCGAATGCCAAACTGCAAAACATCAGGCCTATACAGGAGACAAGAACGCTAATCGTAAATTGTGCAAGCCAAATTTTAAAATAAAATTATCAGTAATTCAAAACAAAATTATCATAGCATTGAAATGTACATAATAAATAAAGTTAAAGGCCTCCTTTTCTGGTTGCCATAAACGTTATAACATTTACAATTCTTACAGTTCAAAGAGCACCTGCCTTCCCATTTAGCTCGAGCTCCATGCTGAGGTCAGGAACGTCGCGTGAAAAGTTCTTGCCCGTTTTGCTCTTATGTCCAAGGCAACTCACACTTCTCATGTCTTTTTTGGAGCGTTTTGTCCGTATATACATGCATTGCTGTATTCAAGTTAGGTTTTTAAAGAAAAGTTAGTCTTGCGTTACATAGCAGCGGCATGTGCTGATGAATATGGGTCTATGCCAGTCTTGGTCATACCTGGAAAAAGTATGTAGGCAACCGGGGGCTGTAAACTCGACGCTGACCAGGCGGTACAGTTACAGGGAACCACATAGCCCGGGTTTGTGGGCGACGGGTGGGTGTGGGTGTGTTGGCTGGGACAGCCCAAACTGCCGAACGCGCCGTTCTGATATCCCAAAGAGGAGGCGTACGGCAAAGTGCTCGTGGCCAACGCGTGGGGCATTTCGGTCATTTTCTGAATCGCGCTGGATGTGAACTGGCTCGGGTCAAGAAACGAATACGGTGCAGATGTCGGTGGCAGGAAAGCCCTGGCTTTCTCTGCTGAACTCAAAAGAGAGTCCGCGGCTGACACAGGGAGTCCTTTCAAGTGATCCGTGTCCCCGAGGTAAGGCAAAGGGAAAACGTACCTGTCCTTTTTCAGTAAATTCTTGGGTTTGCGCCTAGGTCTGTACTTGTAGTCTGGGTGCTCTTTCATGTGCTGCGCTCGCAACCTTTTCGCCTCGTCAATGTACGGTCTCTTTTCAGATTCTGAGAGCAGTTTCCATTCCGCGCCAAGTCTTTTGCTGATTTCTGAGTTATGCATTTTGGGATTTTCCTGTGCCATTTTTCTTCTCTGTCCCCGGGACCAAACCATGAACGCGTTCATAGGTCTCTTGATATGATCTACGGGCTTTGACATTTTAAGAGTGCACTTGTATCCCTCAATTACGATAACGAGGAGAAAAGTTCTAGAACCAACCAAGAACAAATATTCACCTGTGTAGCAGCCAGACACAGATCATGCCACTTCTTAAGTGCTGGTAAGAGAGTCTGGAAACGGCACCAATAAAAATCCAGAAGCCAAAATGTTTCCCGGTTTGATAAATCGTTCACCTAGTCCAGATATTCTCTTATTCAGAATCGTCTTGGTAAAAACCAGCAATACGCAAAAAATCCTACAACGAGGTAATGCAAACTTCCGCAGTCGTCGAGGAGTCGTAAAGTGTTGTGTTTTTTTCTCAGAGGTTTTCTTGCTTTGCAACGCACCTGGCTTGGAAATGAGAGGAAGCGCGTGAATGAGAGCCAAAAGCGGTGAAGTTCAAAGGCTGGGCTGGTTTGGTCTGCACGCCATCTGACATAATCACAGGGCGTTCACTCACCAACCTGAGCGCCCAATCAGCACAGAGAGACCGAACCACAATACCTCCACGAAAAATATGTATATTACTACATAAACAAAGATTGGAGGGAAATAGGGTTACTCTATTCCCTTCCTGAATCCATTTAGTGAATCGCAACAAACACAGACCTTCAACCTCTTTCCAGTAAAACCTGACTGTTGCTAATCCATCCGTGAGAAATAACCCAGTCTATAGTCTTACTGTATATACCTTTACGTCTTACTGTTCAAAGCAAAGTGCATACTTATTTATCTAAAACAATTTAACATTAAAATGTGTCTTTCGATCGAGCTATGAGGTTTTATCTTCCACTTCCATTTTCCAAGTCAACGGAATTTCGTGCACGATAATTTACTATCCAATGCAGAGCAACTGAATCCGACTAAATAACTGCGTGTGCTAATTCAAATATTTCAAACATAGAACAATTAAAATGAATAACGTTTAAAAACATGTGAGTGGCCCCACACCATACAGCCTACTATCCCGGGGCTGTTGTCCCTGGGCAAATATCCATTAAATGTGAACTTATTGTTCGGTTATTATCCCGTGGGGGCTTGTTTGGAACAATTTAGCTTCACATCGGAGGGCAACCTGGTCCTTTATTTCAATGCTCAAACACACATGAACACACATTAGCTTTTTCTGATAGCCTGGAGTTTTCTTTTCAAATTAAATTAATATTTTGCCATTACAGGCAAATGGCACTTGAATATGACAAACGCTGTCCTGCAGACTTCTCAGCGCGATGTAAATTGTACATTTACCCACGGCATTAATAGGACTCAGCAAATTTACCCCAAATATTAGAGACTGTTTCAGCGTGACATTTTAAAATATATATCGTTAAATTAAAAGCATCTAATAAATTAATTCTGATTTTTATGCAGCCCAAAGTGTGAGTTCGTATATGCAAATTGGTGTATTTATTAGATCACTTTCCAATAACCCTACGGGTACGCAAGCTTGATATATGACTCCTTGCTGATTATTAATTGAAATGCACTCCGGTTGACCGGTATTCTACGGCTCTCTCGCGCGGTATAGGCTACACGAATGTGTTATAAAGCAATATTGGTTGTGATAATCACTTGGGTTATTAACCTCTTGTTCTAAACGTCTATTTTCAAGCATATAGATTACAGAGTGAAGATATTGTGTTGTTTGTTTGCTTTTCCGAGAGTGCTTTCATTTGGGTTAGAGGTTAGTGTGCCTTAGTCTAAATAAAGTTAGTTGAACGTTTACAAATCATTCATCAACGTTTCAAAATGATTTTGTGAACTGTTCGCTTCTCTACAGCCTCGCCCTGTATGACCGACAAACACAAACCCGTGGTCTGACATACCAGTCTCTCCGGGCGTTGGGTGTGCTGGACTGAAGACTGAGATAAAACCAAAACAGCATAAAACATTTGTTATAAAATATAGTTAATGTTGATACGAAGTTATTGTTACTTCGTAGATATTGTTAATGCTATGGGCGTTTTTTCTGGGGTGGAATAATAAAGCGGTTAGCATCAATCGTCTTCCTCCTTGGTGCTCAGTAAAAGGTAAGACAATATTTTGAAAAGCAGCGGATATCTACAAAAAATCTTAGGTCCAAAAGTCATGCAGACCGAGTCCAGAGCATCGTTAACTCTCTCTCTCTCTCTAGTTACAGCAGCGTTTTTGTTTTGCGTTGGTGAATGTAACTACGCTTGATTGAGTAAAAAGTTAAATTACAAGCTGGGATCGTGAATATGTAAATCGAATCATGCACGTTGAATAGGCTACAATATTTAATTCCGCATTTCAATAACATGAGCTTATGATGTCGCGTCGAAACAGCAAACGCGCATTGTGCTACTTCACACGACTAGCAACGAGTCTTACAACAAAAACTCATTTTGACGAATGGAGGCTATGTGATTTGTAACCGATGCAGATATGCAGACTGCTTCAGTGTGAGAGGAAGTTTGGCTTGTACTGGAATGTTTCAGGTTGCATTGATCTCAGTTTTTGTACCTTGCAACAGGAGCCGGACAACACAGCCCTGCAAGGCCGATAAAGACAGAAAGACATAAAAAATACTTGACATTTAATTGGTACAATGTGCCCTAATCAAAGCTGAAACTACCCGCATTTTGCCTATTCTCTGCCGTCTACAATTACGCGTTCATACGTTACTAGAAACGCATGTCTATTTTTATGCATCAATTCTTCGAAAGAAGACGTCCGATTATTATTTTATATAGTCAGCAAATCAAACACTATTCAAATTCATAAATAAATAATAAATAAAGTTATATCAGTTATATCTCCAGACTAACCCGGCAATCATTTGAGGCCTAATGGGTTTTGAGAGTTGACTGGATTTGTAAAAAGAAAATTTACAAAACCTATTCCAACTGGTTTGGAGTTGCCTTATTCATTTCCAACTGAATGCAAGATGCTAGGAGTACAGTATGTACGGCTCCACCTCTGTACTAATTCACATCACATTGGTATTTTCGGTTACGTTGACTGTTCAATGAGAAGTGAGTGGGAAACGATGGCCCAAAATCCGTTTACAGTAATAGGCCTACTCTGGTAAATATAGGCTTTTTTTACTGACACAGACGAAACCACTATAGGTTACACACACAGACATGCACGCACACACATAAACATGCAGATTATCAAATACATATATCCACCCATCTCCAACCAAAAATGTGAATGGGTAGCTAACTGACATATCGAGAGCCTGTTAGCCTGATGTGCTCTGCGCAGTGCGGAGAGGTAAGCTCCGCTTGCGTAGCTGTCCATGGTTCTGAAAAGCTAAGTGGCTTTCTTCACTGCAAACTTACGTCCTGCCTCAAAAACTCTTAAAAGCCCGGGTTGACATTTCAATGCCTTTTATTGTATTACCTTCCTATTTAGCTGTGCTTTCTGAGCTGAAAAGGGAGTTGGAGGGAAAAGTATGTAGGTTTTTGGATTAAGTTACCATATATATAACTTTATAAAGTATTTAGCCAAGAGGAAAGGCAGCAAAGAGCAATAGGATGCATTTGTATCTCAAAGGCCTCCATGTACACAAACCAAATATCACAGAAAATGCATGTACCATTTTGTGAATTTTTATAATTTCTCAATAGTATGTAAGTTGGATAAGTTACTGTCACAGGACTTGGGTGTGTTGATAAATGTGCTATTGGTTAGCTTGTTTAATTTCAAGGTAAACATTCTCCCCCAGAGAATATTAAATAGGTCCTACCCTAGGTGTGTCCTCAGCAGGAGGACAGGCTGTCATACATGGGAACATTGTGGCCATGACTCTTTGACTGTGAGAACACTGGAGAACATTGTGGCAGTGACTCTTCGACTGTAAGAAAGCAGAGAACATTGTGGCAGTGACTCTTTGACCGTGAGAACGCTGGAGAACATCGTGGCCATGACTCTTTGACTGTGAGAACACTGGAGAACATTAAGAGCATTTCTTTAAGACTTCAGGCCAAACTTGGGTCTAATGTTGAACTAAAATGTAATTGGTAAAATGATGACGTGGTGCAAGCCCTCCTCCCACCTGTCAGCTTCAGAACTGTCTCAAGCGTCCTCGTGGCCTCATGTCTGCTAGAGCAGAGGCAGGGGCAGATTTCTGGGGGGCAGAGGCAGGGGCAGATGGCAGGGAGTTGCAGAGACGGGGGGTAGAGGTGGGGGGGCAGAGGTCTGGCTGGGCAGAAGGCTTTGGGTGTAGAAGGACGGGGGGCGAATGTTGGACAGAATCAGGCGGGGGTGGGGCAGAATCAGGCGGGTGCACTGTGGAGGTGAGGCGGGGGGCGGGGGGTGGGGGCGGGGGTGGTGGAACAGGAAGATATACATAGGGGGGGTGCAGCAGTGTTATGGTCAATCATACGGTCTCTTTTTTTGGTTCTAAACTTCTGTGTCTTATCATGTGCCCTCATGTTCTGATGTTTTTGTCTCTGACCCTCTATATTTGATAAACGGCAATACCCATAATGGTTAAGGTTCTAAATGTTTGTTCTGGCCCAGAGTCTTGGCTCGGTCGTTCTAAACTGTGAAAATTGATTTTAGTCAGCTGTCACAGCAGGAAGGCTTCTAGAACTCCCACCAAAATACATATTTACAAAAATGATGTTTTTTAAGGCTTTCTTTCCGGGAGGGGTGTTTCATTAGCCGTGTGCCACCACGTCTGCAGGGAGATGAAGTGTCTAGAGTCGGACTGTCCCCTCAGCAAAGTTGAGGAAAGTCAACATCCAGACCCCTCTACTTCTCTATGGTACGTTCCCACTCAGTCTTTGAGGAGTCCCACAGCTGCAGGCCAGTCCAACTTTTGATATTTGGGGACCATATTTCACTCCTTTCTGATTATCAATCAGTGACAAGAGTTGTGGAAAAAAAATCTGGCTGCAATGAGATAAACTTCTGACCAGAGACTTATAAAAGGAAAATTACAATCCTCACGGTCATCTCTTTTAACAATAAGATATTTTATTAAGGGTTGAATAAAATAGTTTCATGGCAGAGCTTGGACCGTGAAAAAAGTAGATGATTTTGAAAGGTAGACAAGATGATTAAATGGCTATGAAACAGAATGGAAATTAAAATAGGTTCAAGGCATCAGATGCTAATGAAAGCACAGGGCCAATTCTTCAAAGACCAAGAGTTCCACATCGCACAATTATACAAAACAATTAGGATTAAAGGCGAACACCCAAGATAGCAGGAGATATGGATAAATTATCACAAAAAAAGAAAGATGTGACTCTGGTCTGACCTTCATTAAGAAAGAAAAGCAGTTCTGGCTCTGAGCTGGCCTTGCTGGCAAAGCCCACTCTCTCAAGGCTGTCACACGCAAGATAAGATTAGCAAAAGGATCCAATCTGCTCTCAAATCGGTTATAATCATCAGTTTGGTTAAAATATTAGACGACTTAACAAAGAAACACACCATAGTCTGACGATTTCAACGAGTCAAAATCAACTCCCAAAGTCTAAACAGCACATTGGTTAAACACATAGTCCAACCTCAGTAGGAAAACAGCCCCAGTCTTGTGATGTGCAGGGCAGTGGCTGGACATCACAGGAGGGATGTCACTAAGCACATGTGTCAGCATATCCTCTCTCCCTCCCTGGGTCAGACTCAGATCAGAGACTACAGTTCAGTAGTTAGAGCAACTGACTGCAGATCAGTTAGATCAACTGACTGCAGATCAGTTAGATCAACTGACTGCAGATCAGTTAGAGCAACTGACTGCAGATCAGTTAGAGCAACTGACTGCAGATCAGTTAGAGCAACTGACTGCAGATCAGGAGTTTTTAGGTTCTTACAGGTTGCAGATTCTGACCACGGACAACACACTGCTGCGTTAAAACTGTCTTCCTCATCTGAGACTGTTATACCCCACGCTACCCCTCTTCATGTCTCTCATTCTACCCTTCCATCTGCCCTTATTCTGCCCTTATTCTACCCTTCCATGTGCCCTCGTCTCTGTTTGCAGTGGCCTCCCCCCACACTGCTTTAGAGGAGATGAAGGGTGAGTGGACTGGCAGACACCCGCTCCCCTGTTCTCCTGGCTGGGGCACATCTAGGTACAGTAGGCAGGAGCTAAAAGGGCAGTGATGAAAGAGAGGCAATTAAAACATCTGAAGGCTTGTGAAGGCAGATAAATTGATTTAGATGTAAAATTCAAATAATACCCCAAAAAATATCGAAGGGGGTTGATTAATTCTTTTCCCCCCAGAGATCTGTTCTATTGCTGTCAGATACTGTATCTGTTTTCATTTTCTTTACACTTCGACTGCAGAATCAAGAGAGGAGAGGTTCAAAAGACACGGCTGTTTGGCTTTCAGAGGCCTCCATCTAAACACGGCTTTGAAACATTTTAATGTGTTCCAATCTGTTGTGTGGAGATGAAAAACAAAAAAAAACATTCACTCTTTAACCTTTGTTTGTGCAGCAGTATTTCTTTTGCAGTCATCACTGGTCAATTGCTCCCGTGAACATTTTGTTTTATTATATTTTTCACTGTGTTATAAGATAATATACAACTTGTATTAAACTTCACACAACGTTATTCAACTTAATTAATCCTGAAGGCAGATATGTTGATCTGAAGTTGCCCTAAACTGCTGCTAAAATAAAGTCAACAATCAGGCTTAATAATTAAAGAATCTCAATTATAAAAACATATGAGTTCAAGTCCATTCTTCAATTCAGTGGCTGATATTGCAAACCAGGTGAAACCCAAGTTCAGGTCAGTAGAACGTGTGTCACCAGGTACAGTCTGCTGGTCAGTAGAACATGTGTCACCTGGTACAGTCTGCTGGTCAGTAGAACGTGTGTCACCAGGTACTGTCTGCTGGTCAGTAGAACAAGTGTCACCAGGTACTGTCTGCTGGTCAGTAGAACATGTGTCACCTGGTACAGTCTGCTGGTCAGTAGAACGTGTGTCACCAGGTACTGTCTGCTGGTCAGTAGAACAAGTGTCACCAGGTACTGTCTGCTGGTCAGTAGAACATGTGTCACCTGGTACAGTCTTCTGGTCAGTAGAACATGTGTCACCAGGTACTGTCTGCTGGTCAGTAGAACAAGTGTCACCAGGTACTGTCTGCTGGTCAGTAGAACAAGTGTCACCAGTTACTGTCTGCTGGTCAGTAGAACATGTGTCACCAGGTAGTCTTCTGGTCAGTAGAACATGTGTCACCAGGTAGTCTTCTGGTCAGTAGAACATGTGTCACCTGGTACAGTCTTCTGGTCAGTAGAACATGTGTCACCAGGTAGTCTTCTGGTCAGTAGAACATGTGTCACCAGGTAGTCTTCTGGTCAGTAGAACATGTGTCACCAGGTAGTCTTCTGGTCAGTAGAACATGTGTCACCAGGTAGTCTTCTGGTCAGTAGAACATGTGTCAGGTACAGTTCGTTCAGACAGGAATGAAAAGTTACCCAGAGCTAAAGGCTTAGAACTCTGTGGACTAAATCAGCACTCCACCTTCCACGACCAGACTATCACTGAATTTTTAAGGCCTCCTGGCCTGCGGTCTCGTCTTCTCTCTCCTTTATCTCTTCTCTCGTCCCTCTCTGCTTCCTCTTCCCCAAACACGCTCTTCTTCTATCCACTCCTCTCTTCTTCTCAGCTATTCTCGCCCTTCTTTGGCTTTCTTTTCAACCTAGGGTTCATTGTAGGATGTCAAACAAAAGGGTTTATCAGAGGCTCTTAATGTATGCTATCCCCCTGCACCAGCTTCTCCTCTCTCTGTCCATCCCGACATTAAGGGCGCCGAGGGAGCCGCCACTCCACGCCGTCACATTCGGCTCCACTTTCTGGTTGCAGCTTTCTTTTCTTCTCTTCTTCTCATTCATTTATTCCACTGTGTGTGGAAATAGGCCGGGCAACAATTAATTTCAGAGTGAATTCAGGCAGGATCTATTACCCTCTCTGCCTGTATTGCTCTAATGGAAATCTATTTCACTTCTCTTTTGTGTCCAATATAATTTAATGCCCATTTTATTAATGGCCTGAAATAATTACGGAAGCCTTTTGTGATTCTTGAGTATGTTTCATTTAATTGTGTAATAAATGTCTAATCATGGCCCCCATCTGAAGCCATTATGGCATTAAAATTAACAATTACGCCACAAATGTCTTGGTGAATGCGTTGGGGTCTATAGAAATCGCTGCTGATAACAAGACACATATAAATCATTCATGAGAAAAAAATCTCCAAAAAGGGGAGTGAGAGAGATACCGTGAGGAGGGTGAGGAGGGGTTCACGAGCCAATAAAGATGGGCCAATTAGAAAAGAGCCGAGAAGAAAAGAGGGTTGAGTTTTTGCTTTATTCAATTTGAAAAGGTGGGGGATGAGCCTTTGAAAAGATAGGGGCATTTTAAAACTGTGGTCACCCTTCTCGTTTACTTTTCCTTTGGTGTCTGTTCTCTCTATCTCTCCCGCCGAGTTCCCTCCGCATCACTTCCCGCCGACCCATTTCTCTTCCATGCCTTCCTGCTGGCTTTCTCGTTGTTGTTCTGTTTTTGCGTAGCCGCTGCTTGATGGTGGTCTGTATCCTTTTAGTCTGCTTATTTGACTCATTTGCGTGTCGTTGCGATGTTTGTCATCAGGCAGTTTTGAGAGCCGGCCCGGAATAATCAAGTTACAGGGAATAAGCTAGGGTGTTTGGCGTTTGCTGAATTCTAGACCAATAAGCAGAATGTAAGGTTACTTGGTTCTGGGTTTGGTACTACTAGGGGTATGCAGTTCCGCTGCTGTTTTTGGTCTGAAATCAGGATGTAGGGAGGTTATGGATGCACAGTTTTTGGGGCTGAAAGAGTAAGGGTTAGTATGAGTTTGTGAAATAGAGAGAGAACACGTGTGCTTATATTGACGTTTTTGGATAAAATAGTTAAGGGGTTAGTAAGACGTTTGTGAAATACATGAGAAGGCGTGGGGTTAGTCTTATCGAGTTTTTTGATTGAAACTTTATTTAGAAAGGGGTAATGCATTCAGTAATGACGTTTTTGGGGCTAAAAAATCTGTTGTCGATAAGTGTTTTTAGGGTTTGTATGATTTGTGGTTTGCGTTTTGGTTCGGATATTCAAGACGAATTAAGGTTCGCGGTGTAAGTTCGTGCAAACGATTTTTGCCGGAGACGTCATAAAAGAATATGAGACCGAGGAGGTAAAACGAATGGGTTAGAAGGGGAAAAGGGCAGTAATAAATGGAGAATTCGGATGAGGTTTTGATTAAATTAAGGTTGTATGCTTGTGGTAATTATGATACGTAAAAGCGCACGAGCAAGAGCTGAAATGGTTTTGTATGAGTTTTGGTACCAAACATAGATGTGTCTTTGGGTTAGTATGCACGTTTTTGGTTAAAGCGTAAGGCTCTTGTTTGGTTGTAAATTTGACTGTGACGTTTTTGGCTACCGATACCTGTTTAAGGGGGTCTAGCATCAACGATCGCGAGTTTTGGCGGCATGAAAAGTAGTACAGGGTCGAGGGTAATTTGGCTTTGGAGTTCCTATTATTTGGCGGTGATCTATAGAAACGTAAGTCGAGTTGTGAGTGCCGGGGGTATGTGATGGGTATTGAGTTTGTTAGTATGTTTCAGGTGTCACCAGGTACTGTCTGCTGGTCAGTAGAACAAGTGTCACCAGGTACTGTCTGCTGGTCAGTAGAACATGTGTCACCTGGTACAGTCTTCTGGTCAGTAGAACATGTGTCACCAGGTACTGTCTGCTGGTCAGTAGAACAAGTGTCACCAGGTACTGTCTGCTGGTCAGTAGAACAAGTGTCACCAGTTACTGTCTGCTGGTCAGTAGAACATGTGTCACCAGGTAGTCTTCTGGTCAGTAGAACATGTGTCAGGTACAGTCTGCTGGTCAGTAGAACATGTGTCAGCTGGTACAGTCTGCTGGTCAGTAGAACATGTGTCACCAGGTACAGTCTGCTGGTCAGTAGAACATGTGTCACCTGGTACAGTCTGCTGGTCAGTAGAACAAGTGTCACCAGGTAGTCTTCTGGTCAGTAGAACATGTGTCACCTGGTACAGTCTTCTGGTCAGTAGAACATGTGTCAGGTACAGTTCGTTCAGACAGGAATGAAAAGTTACCCAGAGCTAAAGGCTTAGAACTCTGTGGACTAAATCAGCACTCCACCTTCCACGACCAGACTATCACTGAATCAATAGCTCCTCCCTGCTCTCTCTCTCTCTCCTTTATCTCTTTCTCTCCCTCTCTCTCCTCTCCCCCCACCTCTTCCTTTATCCCCCCTCCTTCTTCTCACTATCTCGCCCTTCTTTGGCTTTCTTTTCAACCTAGGGTTCATTGTAGGATGTCAAACAAAAGGGTTTATCAGAGGCTCTTAATGTACCCCCCACCTCTCTCCTCTCTCGGCCACCAGCTTCTTCTTCTCTTCTTCTCATTCATTTATTCCACTGTGTGTGGAAATAGGCCGGGCAACAATTAATTTCAGAGTGAATTCAGGCAGGATCTATTACCCTCTCTGCCTGTATTGCTCTAATGGAAATCTATTTCACTTCTCTTTTGTGTCCAATATAATTTAATGCCCATTTTATTAATGGCCTGAAATAATTACGGAAGCCTTTTGTGATTCTTGAGTATGTTTCATTTAATTGTGTAATAAATGTCTAATCATGGCCCCCATCTGAAGCCATTATGGCATTAAAATTAACAATTACGCCACAAATGTCTTGGTGAATGCGTTGGGGTCTATAGAAATCGCTGCTGATAACAAGACACATATAAATCATTCATGAGAAAAAAATCTCCAAAAAGGGGAGTGAGAGATAGGAGGAGGGGAGGGAGGGGAGAGCAAAAAGAAATGGGCAAAGAAAAGAGGAGAAGAAAGAGGGTGAGTTTTCTTTATTCAATTGAAAAGTGGGGATGGCCGAAAGATAGGGCATTTTAAAACTGTGTCACCCTCTCTACTTCCTTTCTTCTCGTCTTCTCTCTATCTCCCTTTAATTTGCCCCCCTCTTTATTTTTGAAGTGACAGATTTCACTTTGGGAATTCATTAACCGTTAACTTGGACGATAAAATATCTATCACAACCTCCGCCCGGCTCCTTTTCTAAGCTGCGTGGTGCCCCGTTTCGCCGTTGTGGGTGACCGAAGGCAATTAAAGAGGTCTCGAGGGCCCCTCCTCCCCACTACTGGCTCACTTCCTCCCCAGTAACAGGAAGGCTGCTCAGCCTACCAGCAAGAATTGTTTTCTTAGTTGCCAAGTATCCAAATTTCACGGTGTGAGAAAACTCCATCTACCAGTAAAAAGCCTTGGCGGTTCCTCTATGTCACTTCCAAGCTAATATTCCACAATTGGTTTTGGTGAATCTATTCTTGTGGCATCTTTGGCCGTGATGTACACAGTGGCTTCCAGAGCAAAACACTGCACAACTCCAAGCAGGGTGTTGATACTAGTAGTCTCTGTATTCATAGCTACTCCAATTAACCACTACCTGCGCTGTCGTGTGGCTATAAATCTCTGCAGATATGAGCGGAGAGCACGTTCAAAAGCGTTCACTTATGATACGAGCAATCCATTGGTTGGATAACAGGGAAGACACTGCTTGTGGTGATATTTACTGGTGTCGGCCTTGGCTACTCAAAGCCCCATCTGGCTCAGGTTGTTGGTCCATCTTAATGTGAAGGGGCCAGACAGTCCTCACCAAGACCCACAGGATCTTAAACACTGACGCCAGTTACATCAGTTGGAAAGAAGGTAGTTTTCTGTTTAGAGAAATAGGCACTGTTTGATAATAGCTTGAAGGTTACAATAGCTGATTCATTACAACTTTGCGGTATGAACTGGAGGTCAGCTTTTATAGTTTACGACAGCACAGCACTCAGCTTGTGGTTTGAGCACAATCATATAATCACCTTGTTCATGAAAAAGCCTCCTCTATGTCTTCCCTGACCTTAGATAAGAAAGTGAGAGCACTTGAAGCTTTACTGGGTATATCTATACTCACATCTGCAGTTCTTAACACAGATATCAAGTTACGTGTCATATGTCTTCATAAGGATTTAAAACACCTCATTTAAAAACTTTGGCACAGCTGTGGATTTGTATTATTCCTCCCATACTTTAAATATTTTTTATATTAAATATTTTTTCATGTTGATGGATTTAAACATCGTCAGACTATTTTTAACAGCATTAATGTTGAATTTCCATATTCTTGCTGCTTTTGTTGGTGGGCAATATTCTTCTTTTTAGAAATGGTTGGTTGGAAATGGATATTTTCACCAAAACATGTGCCAACATCAAAGCATGCTGGCATTTAGAAAGTTTTTTGATAATGACGTCTTGAAGCTCATGAATGTTTTCGCTCTCAGGTAAAGTTTTACTGAGGCTACACAGTATTAGTGAACACGCTGTCAGAAGGATAATGACTTTCAGGCACCAGGTTGAAATTCTCTAAATGAAGCGTATCTCAGCTAAATGATGTCTCCATAACCAAGCACAGCTTTACAGGCCATAAATATGCCCATTAAAGATCTCTCCTCCAAACATATCCCCACTCATTTAATTAATCTATTTAACTGATGTGCAAATTAACCTTGGCATTTTCACAAAGGCACTTTTATGTGCTGCACCTCACACCTCTCTTCACTCTTCTTCCAACCAATTTAATTCCGAGCTCCAGATTTCACGGTCAATTTTATTTTGCTCACTCTCAAGGAGTCCATCATCAATTCTTCACAACTTTTCATGTCCCCTTTCTCTCCAGATCCGCTGCGAAATTGCCCATTCACGTTGTTAACTAAGTGTGACTGCCGTAA
Source organism: Plecoglossus altivelis (assembly GCA_036571765.1). NCBI lineage: Eukaryota > Metazoa > Chordata > Actinopteri > Osmeriformes > Plecoglossidae > Plecoglossus > Plecoglossus altivelis. The sequence continues at coordinate 192,086 of BROE01000028.1, forward strand.
ATGTACTGCATTGGCCTGCTCTTTTCAATATGCATTTGGAGAGCTGACCTCCAGTAGTAATTAGTTTGAGTCTTTGTTTATTCTTTACAAAAATCACAGTCTCATTTTCACTTGCTTTCCTGTCTTTGTTCCCGAAGCTACAGAAAGCGACCCAGTCTGAGCCAGAACATCGACGCATTTCAGAGGAGAGACCCAGAGAACACGACCCTCAGCATCACCCAGAGACGATGCGCTGATGCCCGTCTGGATGGCCTTGACTCTGTATAGGAACGGCCAGGCTAACAACTGTCACCCATTCAGTGGAAACTTTACCACACAAGGACTTTGTAACACACATATAAAGCTTTCCAACTGAGTAAGTTGTTACTTAAAATGTTAGACTGTGATTATCATCTTTTTTGTTATGGATTGGAACATTCATTTTGACAATTATTCACGTAAAAGGTGAATTCCTGAACAGTCCAAAACATACAAAGAGTAAAATTATTAACTCTTTTTTAGTTAAAAAAAAAAAGATTTTTGTGTTGTTTCAGCTTTTAAAGGGGTTTTATGTGTCTTTGGTATTTTTGATACTGTGGAAACGTCAACAAAAGCATCATTACAAAGCCTGCATTATCAATCTTCACCCTGTCCTCCTGTGTTCAGAACATACATCACCTACAGCTTGTTCAGAACATACTGTAGTTTCACCTGCAGCTAGTTCAGAACATACTGTATCTTCACCTACAGCTTGTTCAGAACATACTGTAGTTTCACCTGCAGCTAGTTCAGAACATACTGTAGTTTCACCTGCAGCTAGTTCAGAACATACTGTATCTTCACCTGCAGCTAGTTCAGAACATACTGTAGTTTCACCTGCAGCTAGTTCAGGAACGATACTTGTATCTTCACCTGCAGCTAGTTCGCAGAACATTACTGTAGTTTCACCTCCCCAGCTAGTTCAGAACATACTGTATCTTCACCTGCAGCTAGTTCAGAACATACTGTAGTTTCACCTGCAGCTTGTTCAGAACATACTGTATCTTCACCTGCAGCTAGTTCAGAACATACTGTAGTTTACCTGTCGCTTGTTCAGAACATACTGTGAGTTTCACCCCTGCAGCTAGTTCAGAACATACGGTTCTTCACTGCAAGCTAGTCCAAGAACATACTGTAGTTTCACCTGCAGGAAACTTGCTTACCCAGATTAGAGTTGTGGCGTACACAAAACCGTGAACTTTCTGTTGAATCCCCCTACGCGACCAAGGATGTTCCCACAAGGAGGACCACCCCTCCGCAGCTCGACTGATCACGAACTCGTATTTAGCTATGTCGAATACG
>BROE01000028.1:193549-204970 GCA_036571765.1 Plecoglossus altivelis
CTGTAGTTTCACCTGCAGCTAGTTCAGAACATACTGTAGTTTCACCTGCAGCTAGTTCAGAACATACTGTATCTTCACCTGCAGCTAGTTCAGAACATACTGTAGTTTCACCTGCAGGAAACTTGGTTACCCAGATAGAGTGTGGCGTAAAAACCGTATTTCTGTTGAATCCTGCAGGATGTTCCACAGAGCTTTGTGACTTTGTATTCACATGATGTATTTAGGTTTTAATGGTCTGGCACCTTCCTGTCTGGTCTCTCATAGCCTGGTCTCTCACAGATTTGTTCTCTCCCTGTCAGGTCTCATGGCCTAGTCTCTAATGGTGTGGTCTCTTCCTGTCAAGACTCTCCCTGTCTGGTATCTCCCTGTCAGGTCTCTCCTGGTCAAATCTCTCCCTGTCAGGTCTCTCCCTGTCAGGTCTCTCCTTGGTCAGGTCTCTCCTTGGTCAGGTCTCTCCTGGTCAGGTCTGTCTCTGTTAGGTGTCCTGGTCTGGTATCTCCCTGTCAGGTCTCTCCTTGGTCAGGTCTCTCCTGGTCAGGTCTGTCTCTGTCAGGTATCTCCCTGTCAGGTCTCCTGGTCTGGTATCTCCCTGTCTGGTCTCTCCTTGGTCAGGTCTCTCCTTGGTCAGGTCTCTCCTGGTCAGGTCTATCTCTGTTAGGTGTCCTGGTCTGGTATCTCCCTGTCAGGTCTCTCCTGGTCTGGTCTCTCCTTGGTCAGGTCTCTCCTGGTCAGGTCTCCTGGTCTGGTATCTCCCTGTGAAGGTCTCTCCCTGTCAGTCATGCCTGGGTCAACAACAGTAGAAAGCCCTCCATCAGATCTGAGCGCCCAAAAAGGATTCAGGAATCTTTTTGCTGAACCATGCAGTGTGTAGCTTAAATGAAAAAACAACACTCCTATTTTTCAACATCGACTACCATGCAATTATTAAGACAACGGATACTTTGGGCAATATCTACACTGATTACATCTGATTTTAGGAAAAATCGTATTTAATAATCGTCATAATATATGATTAATACTCATAATCATAGCTCAGATTTGTAATTTATATATTTTTCCAGGTCTCTTAAGTTTATGACATGTTAATGCCCACCCTCCATCTTCTCCATAACTGCATCCATGTGAACTCTATCCATTGTTTGTGTTGAGCCCATACGCAATAATAGGAGAACAGGCCGATCAGCCTCTCTTGGCAAAGACAGCAAATGAGGGATCCCTTGACTCTGGGATTACCCTATTATTGAGAAGACGTTCCACTAAGCTGTCAACACTGACACATATTCCTGTTCTATGGCCTATTCACTTTGAAATATGTCTTGTCAGGGCGGCTTACAGAAATCTACATAATCCTTTCTTCATCACAATTAAAGATACCAGTGAACAATAAAATTGCTTGCTCTCTGGTTTGTTTCATCTTGCTTTGGAGAGAAAGGAAGGAGGAAGCTGGGTCTGGGTTTAGCAGGAATCTGGGGGCAGAGTCAGACACAGCTGGACTGTCTGGCAGCGATGATGGATGAAGATGTGTTTTCTGGTGGACATTGTCTCCAGGTAACAGGAAGTGAAAGGTGTCTGTTGGTCACGTCATCAGAGGTTCAGCCGTGACAGCAGGAGCAGGTCTGGAGGACACAAGTCTCTGACTCTCAACTCACTGTGTGTGAGGAGGTCTACAAAAGCATGATCTGTACCACTGTCAGGTAGTAAAGGGGAGCACAGTAATGAACAGCGATAAGTAAGAAGACTGAAGGACCCAAACGCACCTCATGTATTAAATAAACAATCAGAGGAGAGCTGGGGCCAGCCACTGACTCCTGACCTTGCTGAAGGGACGCGGAACCCCGCAAGGTCTGCTAATCGTGGTGTTGATGGTTCAGGGAGAGAGTTAGCTTAGCATATAATTAATGCCTAATAACCCCTTGATTGTTTGTCAACACTTTCATTCCCACTGTCTTTTTATCCTTGCTTAATAATGCTCTGAGTGCTGCAGGGCCTCCAGATTCTGATAGCATCTTAAGCCTCTTGTTTCAATACCCTGGTCTGGCAGCAACAACACTGGCCAGTTGCTCATTTACAAGCAGAGATAAACAGCCAGTCCTTAATCTGTCTTCTGCTAGTCCTCCACACAGTCTCCTCCCCTCCCAGGTCTCTTCACTGCAGCCAGTTCAGTTTCTAGTCCAAGAGTCAGACCAAGTTCTAGTCCCAGGCCCAGGTCAAATTTCCAGATCCAGTCCTGGTCCTAGTCCCTGTACGGTCCTAGTCCCTGTGCAGTCCTAGTCCCTGTGCAGTCCTAGACCCTGTGCAGTCCTAGACCCTGTACAGTCCTAGACCCTGTACAGTCCTAGTCCCTGTACGGTCCTAGTCCCTGTACAGTCCTAGTCCTTGTACATTCCTAGTCTACTGCTGCGTGCGTTTCTAATGTCAACAGTGACCTATCACCTGCCATCGCACCAGTCGGCCCTGAGAACCACAGCTAACAGTATGGAGGAACGCCATCATTCTACACAGAAAGGAACACACCATGACCTCTGTGTGAGAAAACACTTGTCCTCTTTGCTTTTTGGTTGCAGAACTCCAGTAAGAAAGCTAGCCAGTGGCTCACCTACATATCTGAGTGTCCTTCCTCAAAAGATGTCAGATATTAGCCAGTAGCTTGCGCCAGATATTAGCCTGTAGCTTGCGCTCAGAGAACCTCTAACCACTGACACTGATGTCTCAGGAAATCTCACCATCAGTCAACAGTGTGTCTGCAAAGCCACGTCAAACAAAACAGACAATTCACTGTTTAAAGTACAATTACAAAAACGACAAAAACAATAGATCCTGATGATCTGAGCTCAGAGGTCTTTAATGCTGTCGACTAGGACAACATCACAGCTGGGGGAGGACTATAATTACTGGGAGGAAATATATAATGAAACGTGTGAATCACTTACACAAGCTCATTAAAGCTTATGCTATCCACTCTGTTTTCCTTTCAGTTTGAATGAGACAAAAGAAGGACAATATCCCATTAAACACTGTTTTCACATCCTATTCAGGCAGACTGCAACTGGAGTGGCAGGGTTTTCTGTGGATTAAACTCTGATAGCACTAGAAAAGGACAACAGTTCCCTGCTTTGAAGACGTGTGAACACACACGAGAGAGACTGGAAGGAGAGAGGGAGTAGGAGGGAGAGGAAAGGAGAGAGAGAAGAACGAGAGAAAGAGGCAAGAATATCTGGTATGGCAGAAAGGGTTTAACACACGGCTGGTCTGTGTAGTGAATGAATTAGGAGAGAAATGGTGATTACTGTGTGGTGGTGCTGGGGTCTCCCTGGCGGTTGGATGCAGATAGCAGCTCCGGGGGGCAGGAGGGGGGCAGGAGGGGTTGTGATTTATGGGTAGCAGAAAGCTGATAAGAACACGCCCCCCATTTAACGCCTTATCGCCTGAGTTAAAGAAAGGCCACAATTTGCAGCATTCTTAAAAGTCCCAGATGTGACTAATCTCTGCAACCTTACAGACAATCCGTCTCAGTAAAAACTATAGATCACTCGCTTGTCTGACTGATCTAGAACCTTTTTCACCCCTCAACGCAGACCAAGACAGGAAGGAAACGAGAAAGACAAAATGTGTATGTGGCACACACACACACACACACACACACACACACACACACACACACACACACACACACACACACACAGATAAATACTCTCCCTCTCCAACACACACAATTTAGGACAGTAAGTGTTCTGGCCTCAATAGCATTGCCAGCAGGTCAGTATGTTGCCACACTTTAAAGTAGAAAAAAAAGTTTTAAAAAATTGTCAGCTATATGAAATAAAATTTTCACTGGTGTAACAGTCAGAGGTTAATTCCTGTATTTATGATATAGTAAGCATGGCTTAGTGTAACTAAGACAAGCCAGATGACATTTAGACTGAACATCCAATTTGCTTTTCTGTCACACTGTTTTACATCTTCCACTTTTTATATTTAACAATCTTATGTTGGCTGTATGCATCTTCCTGCCATCTTCCTTATTTGTGTGAAGTAACACAGTGAATAAAGGCCATTCTGATTGTGATTCATGTTGACAACACAGCATTGAGAGCAATGCCACAACTGGGAGTTTGATTGAACTTGAAATATTGGAAACTGCTGTTGTTTATGAAGACAGCAACAAGAGACTGAGCTGTTTCTCCAATAAACTAGACCCTGACACAACCCTTCTCCCTAATCAATACTAATCACAAAAATAATAATTACTCTGTGGAGCTTTAGGAGCTAAATTGATTTTGAAGGCAGTTGTTTGCATCAGTGTCCTATCTGGTCATAATAATCTTTAAGGTGTTTCACTTGAAGTTGGAAGACCACAATCGGCTTTTTCTTGGAAGCGTGTGAATGTCATGGCAAGGTCCAGGCACGTTTATTGATGTATTGAACTCGTAACGTTGCGAACTTTCATGATGTGGATCCCAGATCCCTCCTTTTAAATATTTTTTACCACACAAATGAAATCACAGCACATTCAGAACCTGCTATATTTTCCATAGTTTGAAATACTGCTGAACTGTTTATTAGAATGATATCTTGTCATTCAGCCTTACATTTTTTTCAAAAGTTACCTGTCATCTAAAGGTGCATCCAACCAACGAAACTCAGTTAAATTATTTCTGCCAGTTATAACACGCTGGACCAGACGCCTGCTAGCAGGTCTGACTCGCTGGTTTGATGAAAATAGTGGTACAGTATAATCCTGCAATTGTACATGTCATTTGGCATTATTGCTATTTGAGAGGTTCTCTCTTTAAATGAAGAGCATTATTAGTCTTCTTCTGCCTCACTGTGTGTAATTAGTGTGGGATAGACAGACGATGGCTGCTTCATTCTTAAGTATTCATGAAAGTCAGTGATCTGACTAATGGAATGTTTCAGTACGGTGACATCTGGCATCTCCTCCTTCCAGCTGAGGGTCCTGCTTTAGTATCCTGGCAGGGTTCAACAGCCAAGATACCTGAAGAATCTGTCTTTCTTCTCCACCTCCCTTTCCCTGACATACACACACATACCACACACGTAGGCAGACAAAAGAGATCGCATACCTACAGCAGGTTGCATCCAAGACAACAAGGCCCCTTATAGCACCTGTTCCTGTGCTGTCAGTGTGAGGGGTAGTCGTGCTCGTTGGCAGGGCTGAGGGAGGCCAGGGTCGAGGTGCTGGCTGACCCTCAGACTGATTTTCTGGTTACGGCGTGTCAGAGCCTGTGTGTCTGGCCTCAGGGCAGGCAGCTAGCCTTGGCTCTGGCCTGCTCTGCTCCCTCTCTACCAAGGACATTCATCACAGGCTCTGCGGCAATGCCAGGGTCACACATATAATGAGGCGGGTCAGCGTGATGAAAGTAAAGCTACGATTGGATCAAAGGCAGGTAGCAGGTCAAAGAGCAACACCTCACTGTGTTCTGTCCTTGCTAAACAGCCTGTTGTACAAGCACCCTGACCTCTCTCTCCTGCTCCATCCACCTCCCCTCTCTCTCCTGCTCCATCCACCTCCCCTCTCTCTCCTGCTCAATCCACCTCCACCTCCCTATCCTGCTCCATCCACCTCCACCTCCCCTCTCTCTCCTGCTCCATCCACCTCCCTCTCTCTCCTGCTCAATCCACCTCCACCTCCCCTCTCTCCTGCTCCATCCACCTCCCTCTCTCTCCTGCTCAATCCACCTCCACCTCCCCTCTCTCCCCTGCTCCATCCACCTCCCTCTCTCTCCTGCTCCATCCACCTCCCCTCTCTCTCCTGCTCCATCCACCTTACTTAGGCTTTAAGAACATATTCTGGCTTTAAGATTCTCTCTGTCGTGGTTCCACAGGGAACATTTCACCAGTGACATGACATTAGGCAGTGTGTAGGGTGTGTGTACTGGGATTCTGTCAGTCCTCAGGAGGCTAGGCCTTTTGGTCTGCTGGTCCACCCCAATGCACCAAACCACTCAGGCTGTGTCCTCCTCCTGTCTCTCTGCTCCAGCCGCCTGTGTGCCTGACAGACAGACAGATTATATCTGCTGTGCATCTCGGGGGTTCTATCAGTCCACAACCACAGCTCTCACATGGCCTGCACATTCCTCCTGCTCTCGCCGTTTAGATAAGATGAAATATCAGTGACTGAACATATTTTATGTATGAAATGCAGCTCATGACAAGCAGTCAAGCATTAGGTTTGTTTAAATGGATGATTGCTATCAGCTATTCTCTCAACAGAGTTTGGCATTGTTCTCTGTTTACAAAAAATATCGAACAAATAGCCTGTATTGCTACTTCGTATCTATTTTCTAATGCTCAAGAGAGCTTCTTATGTGAAGTTGCTGGAATAATTATGACTAAATTGAGGAGACTGGATGTTATACAAGACTCCTTCACTCCTGGATCTGCTTCACTATACATTTATTCAGAGAAGCTTCTAGTATGGATATTTACTTGGGTTTCTCTCTAGTCAGTAACACAACACTTCCTACTGCGTGTCCTGTTGTTACTATCAGATACTGAATGATTTCCATTTAGTGTTTAATGTTGTGGTTGTCAGTGTACACCACAAGCTTTGTAACTGGATGAAGAAGAGCAGAGTCATTCTGAAGGACTAAATAAAAGCAGGCGCTATGGCGACAGACAGGATGTGGGCGGAGCTCATTTAACTGTAGTAACATTGTGTGTTTGTGTGTTGTGGTATTATTGTGTATTAGTGTGTGTGTTTCTGTGACTGTGTTTGTGCTGTATTAGTGTGTAATTGTGTTTGGATGTGTTGTGTCAAGGATAGGAGTCAGTAGTATTCAGTGACTATTAGAGAACAGAAGAAATGTTAACTGTATTCAACATTCAAATCTACCACGGTCTTTACAACACAAAGACAGAGGCACAGTTTCAAAGACAAGTGCACAATAACCTTGAACCATGCCCTCAGCCTCCCCCCAGCCCCTCTGCCTCCCCTCAGCCCCTCTGCCTCCCCTCAGCCCCTCAGCCTCCCCTCAGCCCCCCTGCCTCTCAGCCTCCCCCTGCCTCAGCCTCCCCCTGCCTCAGCCCCCCTGCCTCAGCCTCCCACAGCCTCTCAGTCTCCCCCTCCCCCTCAGCCTCCACCTGCCTCAGCCTCCCCTAGCCTCAGTCTCCCCCAGCCCCTCAGCCTCCCCCAGCCCCTCAGCCTCCCTGTGCCTCTCAGCCTCCCTGTGCCTCTCAGCCTCCCCCAGCCCCTCAGCCTCCCTGTGCCTCTCAGCCTCCCTGTGCCTCTCAGCCTCCCCCAGCCTCTCAGCCTCCCTGTGCCCTGTTTAGGCCTGGCTCCCTCATTGTCCCAAGCCCTGTGTGAGAAGTCCTGCTGCTCAGCGCTACCCCCACACCACTCATCTGCATGTAGACACACAGAGGGACACACACAGGTCATTACCATAACAAGCTGGCGTGTTTCTGAAGATACTCTTGTTCAGGACAGACAGGGGGGAGGGGGGAGGCAGGGGGAAGGCAGGGGGGCGGGGGGAGGCAGGGCAGCGATGCACCATGCTTTATTTCAATAACAACAGCCACACATAACGCCCAGCTAGTCAGGGTTTGAACCCACCACTTGGGTCCTGATGGACTGATAAGAGGCAGATGCTGAGAAGGCTACATACATGGTGTCTTGGCCTCCCATCACTCTGCCACAGAAGGACCTCAGGACTGATCCTAATTACAGACCCTGAGGAACACCAATCACATGATTAACATCAACTAAACAAACTGGTCAAATGTTTCGAAAAATTGATGTTGCTGAAAATTTCTGTTCAAATAACCAAGATGTCCTTCATTTAGGAAAGAGGTTTTTCACTATCAGATCTAAATACTCTTATTCTCAAAGCAGCATCTTTTCACTATCAGATCTAAATATTCCTATTCTCAAAGCAGCATCTTGGCTGGTTAGGTTCTGTCTGAACGCCAGAACTGCAGCAGCCATTTTGTTAACGACATGGAGATGATCCTGCTCTGTGTTCACTGTGAGGCCTTTATCTCTCCCTGGTGTGCCTCAGGGAGAGCTTCACACACACACACACACACACACACACACACACACACACACACACACACAGCCCTTTGCCTCTCAACACAGGTTGTCCCCTGTGTAAAATCTGGATCTAAACTCTTATCCCAAGTAGACCGCGCCTCACTACCACTCCAGCATCCAGGCAGCGCATCCCAGATCCAGAACAAGATGTCCCAAATCCCTGCCTGGTTTCCTATGTTAAATGTGGCTTAGCCCCGTCTGGGCCGTGTGCAGGAGAGAGCCTGTTCACAGTTAGTGGAGGGGTTGTAAATATGTGGTAACACTTTCAGGGGTAATCCTCCTGCACAAAGAACTGCCAGAGATTATGGCTGACGAAGAGAATCCCTGGTCTGTTGAGATCCAGCACTGCAGCATTGCAGCCAGACCAGGAGAGGGGACACCTGGGGCAGATCTAGGGTCACCAGGTGGGTTAGGGGTAGCACTAACTACCTGGGGTTAGCCCTAACCACCATGTGGGTAAATAAAGGAATCCTTCAGCTGCGAGAGAGACCATTGGGTCTACTTGTCAGTGGACAGGGAAGGTGAGGCTGGGAGGAAAGAGAGGGAGGAAGAGGCATGATGAGGCAGAGGGAGGATGAGGCAGAGGGAGGATGAGGAAGAGGAAGGTTGAGGAAGAGGGAGAATGAGGCAGGATGAGGCAGAGAGAGGATGAGGCAGAGAGAGGATGAGGCAGGATGAGGCAGAGAGAGGATGAGGCAGAGAGAGGATGAGGCAGGATGAGGCAGAGAGAGGAGAAAAAACAGGGAACATGCATGTGTTGTGTGTGAGACTGTGTGTAAGAGAGAGAGAAAGAGAGATGAGGAGAGAGAGGTGAGCAGGAAGGGAGAAGGATGAGACAGAAGAGGAGAGGCAAGAGGAGGATGAGGCAGAGAGAGGATGAGGCAGAGAGAGCCTGGGATGAGGCAGCTGGAGAAACAAAAGACACTGGATGCACAGGGTGAGGCTGGGGGGGGGAGGGAGGGAGGCAGGAGAGCAGAGAGAGGATGTAGGCAGAGAGAGGATGAGTGCGGATGAGGCAGAGAGAGGGCTGCGCGAGATGAGCAGAAGAGATGAGGCAGAGAGATAGGCGAGGAGGATGAGGCAGGAGGGATGAGCAGAGATGAGGGAGGCAGGTCTGTTTACGTGCTTCTCTCTTGTTGACTCTGACTCGCATGGCAACTTTTCGGTGCTGCTGCTTCTAACGTTGGAGGGTTGTCGAGGCGGTGAGCGGAACCACACGGCGTCTGCAGCATTATATTAGGCATCCCATAGATTGTTTCTAGAATAGGCCTGTGCACTTGCTGAACCTGCAGAAAAGTTGATAATGAGAAGCGAGAGGTGAAGGATCACATGAATGAGGAGGTGAAAAAGAAAACAGCTGGCTTATGTCTAATACAGTTTAACTGATATTTAATATTTTCTGCTTTTTCTCTCTTCTCTTCCTTGTCACATTTAATTACTTCAAAAGAATTCGTAATGAAGTGGAATTAAAAGGAGTTTAGATTAGGGTTGGAAAGAGGCGTCTAGCCCATTCTTAATAATTCAAGTCTTTTATTTCTGAATAAAAGCGGAGAATTAATCTGAGTGTGAAGCTGTCCTTTCTCACTGTTAAATAAGAGGAGCTCGGTACATTAGACACGTAGCGAGCTGGTCCTGGCGTTTGTCCAGCTCTGTGTCAATTCTCTGCTCTTGTCCTCTTTCCTCCCCGCCTTTTTATTCTTTCTTCCGGAGCTGCCAGGGAGGGAGCAGCAGAGGCTGGCGCAGACGGGCCATATGTCCACAAGCCTGCTCAGCACCGTCTAGTCACGGCACGTGAATCACCACTCAGCTAGCCCGCCAAAAGGCACTCTTATGAAACTTTTACAATTTGGAACTTGTGGAGCCAAAAAAATATTCATAAGATTGTGTAAGGGTGACATTAGCGTGAGCTTTTATAGAAGCCAGTTGATTGCTATCCTGGGAAAGATCATAGCTAATGTAAGAAGAGGGCTTTCATACGGAACTAGCTTAGCTAAGTCAGTGTTTGAGGAGAGATGAAATTTTATTATTCAGATGAGGTATGGTGAGTATATATATTCAATACCGGATGTATGTGAGTTTTCAGAAACTGAGCTTCCTAAAGGTTGTCTTGGTGGATTTTGTTTCACCGATGGGTTCTGTTCATTTTTGCTATGCCAACCTGCTTCACCAGGAACACACATCGTCACCGAGACACATTCTGACCAGATAGACAATTACCAGGAAGCACTGCTTCACAGGAGACATGCTTCACAGGAAGCACACAGTTACAGGAAGCATCACTGCTTACAGGAAGCATTGCTTCACAGGAAGCACTGCTTCACAGGAGCCACTGCTTCACTCAGGAAGCTACACATCTTCACAGAAGCACACTGCTTCACCAAAGCACACAGTTTCACTACAGAATCACACTGGCTTCACAGGAAGCACACATTTATCAGAACTCATTCATACAAAGACTGACTTTTCAAAAGAGCCAGTGTGTTAAGTATTTTAAAGGACATGGTGTTCAGTCACACGCTATTAGAACAGACACGCCTCATGTAACTGACCCCATCAAGAAACGTTGAGCCAAGGCAAGAGGGGAGGAGGAGAGAAGGATAGAGGAGGTGGGGAGGAGGAGGAGAAGGAGGAGAAAAGGAGAGAGGGAAGAGGGAGAAAGAAGCAGGAGAGAGGAAGAGCGGGAAAGGAAGAGAGAGGGATGGAAAGCATTTCTGTGCGAAGAGGCTCAAAATACACACACACACACGTATGTACACCACACCTATTATGACACAGCCCACACACACTTGTAAACCCGTAATCTGCCAACACCAGTATACACAACCATATGTATACACACCACGTAAGTAACACAACCCACGTACATACACACACAGGCCTGCCGGCTCCTTGATTAGCCTGCCATCTCTATCAGCTGAGAAACTGCCCATCTCTAGATGCCTCCAGGCAGCCAGTCTCTCTCCCATGCCCATGACCCCTTCCCCTGCTGAGGCCAGGGGCGGCGGCTAGAGGCCCTCTCCTCTGACGGGGGCCTTGGTGGTGGAGCTGGGTGGTGGAGGTAAGGCTGGGTGGTGCAGTTAGGTGGAGATGGAGCTGGGTGGTGGAGGTAAGGCTGGGTGGTGCAGTTAGGTGGAGATGGAGCTGGGTGGTGGAGGTAAGGCTGGGTGGTGCAGTTAGGTGGAGATGGAGCTGGGTGGTGCAGTTAGGTGGAGATGGAGCTGGGTGCTGGAGGTGGAGTGGGTGGTAGAGGTGAAGCTGGTTGGTACAGTTAGGTGGAGCTGGGTGCTGGAGGTGGAGTGGGAGGTGAAGCTGGTTGGTACAGTTAGGTGGTGCTGGGTGCTGGAGGTGGAGTGGGTGGTGGAGGT
>BROE01000028.1:205102-314235 GCA_036571765.1 Plecoglossus altivelis
AAGAGAGGCCTCTAATCCCGCTATCTCTTAATAATTCAAAGTCTCTTTTATTTTCTGAATAAAAAGCGGGAATTAATCTGGCAGTGTGAAGCTGTCCTCTTCTCACTGTTTAAATAAAGCCGCTCGTACATTAGACACGAGGAGGCTGGTCCTGGCGTCTTGCCAAGCTCTGTGTCAATTCCCTCCTGCCTCCTTTCCTCCTTTCCTCCGGCCCCTCTTTTATTCCCCTTTCTTTCCCGGCTGCCGGGAGGGAGCAGGCAGAGAGGCTGGCCGCCAGAGAGGCCATATCTCCACAAGCTGCTCAGCACCGTCTATCACAGGCAGCTAACACCACTCAGCTCAGCCCGCCAAAAGGCACCCTTATGAAACTTTACCCACATATTAGGACACTGTGAAGCCAAATGAAATATTACAAAGGCATTGTGTAAGGGCTGACCATTTATAGCTTTTATATAAGAAAGCCAGTTGACCTTGCTATCCTGGGAAAATATAGCTACTGTCACAGAAATGAGGGCTTTCATCCAACTAGTGCTTAGGCTACAGTCAGTGTTTGAGGTAGAGATGAACATTTATATTATTCATATGGATATATGGTGAGTTTATATAATTCACATACCGGATGTATGGTGAGTTTTCAGACACTGAGCTATCCTAAAGGTTGTCCTTGTGGTTTGTGCTGTTTCACCCGATGGGTCTGTTCATTTTGCTATGCACAACACTGCTTCACCAGGAAGCACACATCTTCACCAGGAAGCACACATCTTCACCAGGAAGCACACATCTTCACCAGGAAGCACACTGCTTCACCAGGAAGCACACATCTTCACCAGGAAGCACACATCTTCACCAGGAAGCACACATCTTCACCAGGAAGCACACATCTTCACCAGGAAGCACACTGCTTCACCAGGAAGCACACTGCTTCACCAGGAAGCACACATCTTCACCAGGAAGCACACTGCTTCACCAGGAAGCACACATCTTCACCAGGAATCACACTGCTTCACCAGGAAGCACACATCTTCACCAGGAAACTCATTCCAATACAAAGACAACTTTTCAAAAGAGACCAGTGTGTTACAGTCTAACAGCTTTTTAAAAGAGACCAGTGTGTTCAGTCACACAGCTTTTCAGAACACAGACACGCCTCTGTAAACTGACACCATGCAAAGAAAGGATCTTAGAGCCAAGGACAAGAGAGGAGGAGGAGAGGAAGGATAGGAGGAGGTGGGGGAGGAGGAGGAAGAAGAGAGGAGAAAAGGAACAGAGGGGAAGAGGGGGGGAGAAAGAAGAGCAAGGGGAGAAGGAGGAGAGCGGGAAAGGAAGAGAGAGGGGATGGAAACATCTTCTGTGCGAGAGAGGCCCAGAAATACACACACACACACGTATGTACACACACACACATACATATGTACACACACACACACACACACATGTACACACACACGTAACTGCACACACACACGTACATACACACACACATATGTATACACACACACGTAAGTACACACACACACACGTACATACACACACAGGCCTGCCGGCTCCTTGATTAGCCTGCCATCTCTATCAGCTGAGAAACTGCCCATCTCTAGATGCCTCCAGGCAGCCAGTCTCTCTCCCATGCCCATGACCCCTTCCCCTGCTGAGGCCAGGGGCGGCGGCTAGAGGCCCTCTCCTCTGACGGGGGCCTTGGTGGTGGAGCTGGGTGGTGGAGGTGGAGCTGGGTAGTGGAGATGGAGCTGGGTGGTGGAGGTAAGGCTGGGTGGTACAGTTAGGTGGAGATGGAGCTGGGTGGTGGAGGTAAGGCTGGGTGGTGCAGTTAGGTGGAGATGGAGCTGGGTGGTGCAGTTAGGTGGAGATGGAGCTGGGTGCTGGAGGTGGGGCTGGGTGCTGGAGCTGGTTGGTACAGTTAGGTGGAGCTGGGTGCTGGAGGTGGAGTGGGTGGTGGCGGTGAAGCTGGTTGGTACAGTTAGGTGGTGCTGGGTGCTGGAGGTGGAGTGGGAGGTGGAGGTGAAGCTGGTTGGTACAGTTAGGTGGTGCTGGGTGCTGGAGGTGGAGTGGGTGGTGGAGGTGAAGCTGGTTGGTACAGTTAGGTGGTGCTGGGTGGTAAAGATGCTGCCCAGCTAGTTATATCACAGCAGAGGGTCTGTCCTTTCATGGTTTTCTGAACCTCTGATCATCACACTGGTTCAGGATCAGTCCCACTCCATTCCTTAGTGGCCTGAGATTTGTGGATACAATTAATCTTTCTCTCTTCCTCTTTCTCCATCTCTCTTTTGCATGAATTCTGGCTTTAGGCTTCCTGTGCACACACAGGTCCTCTGTATGGACCCAGCACTGCGAAACACAAACAGCTTTAGACACTTCCCTTCCTCAGAAAAGCCATTAAGGAAGAATGTTGTTTCAGCAGAAGGCCTCAGCCTTGGGCAGTTAAGAGAGAGAAAATGGAGGCTCCTTTTTTAAAGATTGAACAAAGAGCTTTGAATATATCAATAACTTCTCAAGGACCAGCCTTGGATTCTCAAACTTCAACACCAAAGCGAACACATATCTTCTATTCTGTGTAGAAAACACACCTTGATTTTGTCAAGGCTGTCTGAAATAAGATTGACATGCCAGGTCTTTGGCGAAGTCTTTTTGAAACCCTGCACAAATTCTTTTCACACGGCTATATTGCAGACATCTTCTGCTGCTTTCTGCGTTATCAAATGATACAAAATATCAAGAGCAGTTGGATACGAAGGAGGCCCGGTGGGGAAGTAGAAAGGTGTGTCTCAAGTTCCCCTGAGGCAGAGAAAAGTCATTTTCACTGAGGTGGGCTATTTTTATTTATATATCACCCTCGCTCTGTTTCTTCCTACATACTGTTTGCAGAGTTTCATTATGCCAGATGGAGAGGCAGGGGTACAGCCATTTGCATTAGCATCACTGTCTGACCCCAGGCTTCAGGCGATGATACTTTATATCAAACCATTCAGAGGACTATTATCTGCTTCCTCAACACACACACACAGAGCACACACAGAGCACACACACACACAGAGCACACACACACAACACACACAGAGCACACACACAGAGCACACACACAGCGCGCACACACCACACATCCTATTCTCCTCTGAACATATCCTGGCTGCATCTGGTGCTGCGCGGCACAGGGGTACAGGATGGCTGAGGGGAGGGAGGGACGTTTCCGGAGGGGGGTCTTGGTGTGTAATTGTCCTGGTGAGCGCTCAATAGCACCTTAAACCAAGCAGGCAATCTCCAAAGCAGAGGAGGAGGGAAGGGCCCTGTAGCTATGGAGGCCCTAATAGGAACTTCTTTCTCCCAGAGATAAATGGGGAAAGTTCCTTTTATTTATCTGCAGCGGCTGTTTGGGACTGAGGCTATCAAAGCGCAGCAATGCTATTTATCCTCCAAAAAGGATATGTCCGACACAGGGCTGAGGGCGAGGGAGGAAGGAGAGGGCTAAAGAGGACAGGCAGACGGTAGAAATTGGCAGAAACAGAAGGTCAAACTGTTTATCTTTTTATTCCCATGTTTCTTGCTCTCCTTCATTCTTCTTGAACTGTCCTCTCTTTCTCAGTTTACCTGTTTTGATTCCACTTCTGACTTCCAGGCAGAAGCTCTGAGCCTTGCTGAAACTAGTTTCGGATCCCATGGCAACTGGAGCAGACCCTCATAGAGAGGTCGTCATGACGAGGGGAAGTGAGACGGAGGGGTCGTCATGACGAGGGGAGGTGAGACGAGTTTTAGAGCGCTGATAAAAACACAAGTGGGGGTGGGAACTCGTAAATCTAATCTGCTTGAACTTCTAAAAACACGGCCTTCCATCCAGCCCCTCCTGGCCTTTGTCCTCTTTCCCCTCGACAGTAAGTCCTCTTCCGTCTCAGCATGTTAGCTTATCAGGAGAACTTGCCAAAGCAAGAACAGCCCTTTTAAACACTGCTCACACAAATCATTAGAACAGACAAGAAAATGTCACATCTCTGGGTCCCCCCCCCCCTTCCTCTGCCCCATGTCCCTCCACATTCAGAGCTGTCGTCTGGGATAGAGTTCACTGTGATAAGGCTTGATACTGTGGTCTCTTGGCACCTGTCTGCACGTCCACCTCGTCTAAACACAGAAGGAGCACGTCCCTCTCTCAGCCTCCAGATCCACATAATGACATTTAAAACACCTCCTCGTGGTCATTTTGTGTAATGTAATACCAGACATCTCAATCCAAAAGATCATTTCAAAATGCATTCATTAAAACACGACTATAAGGGAAGAACAGTTTTCTTCTTTTATGTGTGAGAGGTCCAGCTCAGTGGCCATCTGGACTCCTGGCTTCCTCATCACCATCTGAGATCTCAGGGCCACATCCCTGGATAGTGATGCCTCGGTCCTCAGATCTCAGGGCCACATCCCTGGATAGTGATGCAGCTTCCTCAGATCTCAGGGCCACATCCCTGGATAGTGATGCCTCGGTCCTCAGCGATGTCAGTGGCAGAGCTTCTCTGTGTTGGAGGTGAACGAGGAGCAGCGAGATTTGCACCTGTGATGAATGACTTTCCTGATTCGCTGTCATCTATTTCCTTGCTCTAATCCAAGTGAAAATGCCCACTTCTCAGCTCCCTCCAGAGAGGTTCCCCCTCTTCCCATCACACTTGGACATGCAAATGAGCAGGAAGTCCTCAAGGCCTCCACACCTGATTGAGCCGTGCTCCGCTGCCAGCCAGAGCAACCACATACCAAGGGACAGCGTCCAACTGGGCCCATCTCTCCCTGGGCACGTTGTTTTGGCTTCCCTCTCTGGCATTAAGACATGGCGGGCATCCTCTCCCTGTGGGCCCGGAGAGCTTCCTGGCTGGACGCTGCGAGGAGAGGGGGGGTGAGGGGGATTTGGTTTGGTACAATAGAGCAGAGCAAGGAACCGTGTCGAAGGCTGTGTTCATTCAGCTTTTGGAGATGTTTTGTGTTGTGAGCACAGGAGGTGTGCGTCTGGAATCTCCTCGTTCTCCTGATCCCATTTGCAGAAAACAATTGCAGAAGTTCCAAATTTGTCTTGCCAAGCTAGTCTTTAATTCCCCCGGAACAAAAGGAGAACATGCCACTGATTACCCAAAGCTAATATCACATTGGTAATTGAAAACATAATTGAAAGAAGAAAATAAAAATTGAAAGGGTTCAAAATCAAGCACAGACAAGTGCAGGGTAATTTATTTTAAAAGAAGATATAAATGGCACATTTTGTCGTAGGTAAAAAATGTGACACACTTCCACACAGTTGTAAACCTATAAATCTACAACCTGTGATACCGTGTATGTAAACCTGTGTACCATGTATGTAAACCTGTGTACCATGTATGTAAACCTGTGTACCGTGTATGTAAACCTGTGTACCATGTATGTAAACCTGTAAACCTTGTATGTAAACCTGTGTACCGTGTATGTAAACCTGTGTACCGTGTATGTAAACCTGTGATACTGTGTATGCAAACCTACTTATCTACAACAGGTGATACCATGTATGTAAACCTACAACCTGAGATACAGTGCCTGTAAAGCAGCTAACCGGTCCCAGATGTGTTCCACAGCTGGTCCAGATGTGTTCCACAGCTGTTCTGAATGTGTTCCACAGCTGCTCTGAATGTGTTCCACAGCTGGTCCAGATGTGTTCCACAGCTGGTCCAGATGTGTTCCACAGCTGTTCTGAATGTGTTGCACAGCTGGTCCTGTGCTGGTGATGATCCAGGTGAGAGGGGCTCCAGGAATATCGGCCTGCTCCCAGGATGCCAGACAGGATGGAGGGAACAGAGATATTTCTGGGAGCAGCCCAGGGGGAGGAGGAGAGCAGTGTACATGCAGATGAGAGAGGAAACCGGGTCAATGTTAGCCTGCGACACACCCTCCTCCTCAGCAGAGCCTCTGGCCCAGAGAGAGAGGAGCTCTTCTCCCTGTTCAGCCATGCAGAGACAGAGGGAGGGCTGAACACACCAGGAGCAGAGCACAGGGCTGCCAGTCTTTCAGCTCAGGTCACATCCAGGGGTTTGCTTTTATCTCCTAGATAATGAGATAACAGAAGCAGAGATCCAGAGGTCTGGGTCGTGGCTGGGTAAGATGTGTAACTGTAGGCTCTGACTGGGATTGCTCTCCCTCCTCCCATTATAACTGTGTTTAATGTGTCTTAATTGGACTGTTTCCAGGGCCTGTCCCTGTGATGGTGAAGCATCTCTTAGCAGGTCGGTCTGGGAGAGGAACAGTGAGGCTTTTGTCTGGAACGTTCAAACACCTTTTGTTGTCTTCCATTAATTATATAATAACTACTTCTGGAAACTGAATGTTACTTACAATATCTGTACCCTAAGCTTTATTTGTTGTGACAGATATTTGTGACAGAACTTTACTGCAAAACTCCGAAATCCAAAAGGTGTGCTCGAATTAAATGAACAGTCAAAGATGCCTGATTTACTACTAGAATATTGTCTCAGGGCGTTTTTAATTTTAATGTTTTAACTTCTTGAGAGCTCACCATAAACACATTTCTATTGACAACCAAAGATATCTTGTATTAGTATTCAATATATATTGAATATTTTGTAACAACTCATTAATCCACAGCACATGTCTATAGCTGTATTTGTAAGCTGTTTTGGCTGTTACCCTACACAGTAGAGAGCTGTATGGGGTTCCCCCCATCTCCCCCTCCAGCCCTGGGCAGTAGATCTAAGGCATCTTCTTGAGGTGTTTTCTCAGAGCAGACTACAGCTGAAAGACCAGGCAGGGCACGCACTGCCCCAGGACCAGTCCAAATTGTAATCCTATTCCTCTGTTTATCAGACAGAGAGAGAGAGCGAGAGAGGGAGGCATTGAGCTGACGGCTTGATTGTGATGCTCCTGTCTGATAGCTCAGCTAACCTTATCCATCAATCCCACCTCAACCTTGCAGCCATGTCTCCCTCCCCCCACACTTCCTACAGTCCTCCCCGTGCTGGGCCAGCTAGATAGACGCACACACACACACACACACACACAGAAAACACATGAACCAGCTGTCAAACACACACACAAACACACACACATAATCACTGCACACCTCTGACCCCTTTATCGAGTGTCGTTGTTAATCCTCCTCTCTCTGCTCAATGCAGAGCACAATCAGAGAGACCCGCAGGACCTGCAGTTAGCGCAGCGGCTACGTAGCCCACGGTGGAGGAGCCTGTGATAAAGCTGCCATAAAGAGCCCACAATGCCAGAGAGCTGGACCATGGCCCTGAGCCCACAGACTGACGCTGGGAGAGGAGTAGAGGCTGGGAGAGGAGAGGGTGGGAGGGGAGAGGCTGGGAGAGGAGGAGAGGCTGGGTGTGGGTGAGGAGGGGGAGAGGAAGAGAGGCTGGGTGTGAGTGAGGAGGGGGAGAGTATGGGAGGATGAGACTGGCGGCGCTCAAAAGAGAGTCTTCCTTAGCGAGGCAGTCAGAGTTGACACGCAGTGACAGCTAGGTCCAGTTCAGAAAGTTGTTTGTGGAGGACTGCAGGGGACTCTTGGAAAAGCTATCTCACTAGCTAGCTCACTAGCTAGCTCACTAGCTGGCTCACTAGCTAGCTAGCTCACTAGCTATCTCACTAGCTAGCTCACTAGCTGGCTCACTAGCTGGCTCACTAGCTAGCTAGCTCACTAGCTATCTCACTAGATAGCTAGCTCACTAGCTGGCTCACTAGCTAGCTAGCTCACTAGCTAGCTCACTAGCTGGCTCACTAGCTGGCTCACTAGCTAGCTCACTAGCTAGCCCATAGTGACTCAGTGTATCAGACTAAACCAGTCTAGCAGGCGTCTGCTAACGTTAAATGATGTCTGACTAATGAGAATTAACTTAAGTGACATCCAGCAATTAATATCTTCTAATTATGCTATAATGAAAAATTACACACAATTCCCATTAAATTACTATTTCAGTGGATTTCACCATGATGGACTGTGGGTTTGTGATAAGTTAGATATTTAAATTCAAGCCATTTGAAGGTTTTATGTTACCATTCAACCACCTTGATTTGGTGAATCAATCAAAAAGAGTGTTTAGGTAGCATTACAACATTTGGAAAACATCAATCTTTCTCTGCATTTACCTAAGCATACACTCTTTGAATTGTTCGATGGGCATACAAACACACGTCATCACACACACACACCACACACAAATCTCATCACACACAAAGAAGCAGCTCTGCAGATATAATTAACACCTTGCAGTAATGGCTGGAGCAACAGGGTTCAGGGCCCCAGAGAGATGAAGATACTTCTGAGGTTCCAAAACCTACCAACAGCAAGCTATGCTAACCCTAACCCTGGAAACCTGCTACTGTACCCTCAAACTAGCAGCAAGCTATGCTAACCCTAACCCTGAAAACCTGCTACTGTACCCTTCAGACCAGCAGCAAGCTATGCTAACCCTAACCCTGGAAACCTGCTACTGTACCCTCAAACCAGCAGCAAGCTATGCTAACTGTTATTCATCCATGTTTGAGATCCTTAAGTTTAATGGAGCCAGCGTCATGAAAACAGTGCAGTCAAACGACAGCTTGTCTGTGGGTTTGTAGGAATTTTCTCGTATTTTGACGGTTATTTAATCATAAAGGCCAGCGTTTCTACATGACTGTCATCTGAAGCATGCGTATGACTAATGTGAGTTTGAGACGACCACTTTAATGTCATGTTTGCCTTTTGTTCCCAGAAACAACAGCGGACCTAGCCTGGGGGGGTTGAGAGCGTTCAGGGAGCGTCAGAACCACAGAAGAAGGCTGCGCACAATCTTTCATCCTTCCCCAGTCCTCCGCCAGACAGGAAGTCCTCCGAGAGGCTGGGGTCAAGAGCCGGCCTACAGGCCATGCCAGTCATGCAGGAGACAACAGACACGTCTCCGAGTCACCATCAATCCTCTGGTGGAGACACCAGCACACAAACAGACAGGAGACAACAGATCTGTTTACACTGCTGCGACTTTCTGATGAGAAAGAAAACAAGGGCAAAAGAAAGAAACAAAGAAAAGAAAAAAGAAAAAAAAGAGGGAAAAATGAAAGAATGGACGGAAGAAAGAAATAGAGAAAGAAAGAGCAAGACCTTGGTGAGACTGCTCCGAGGGACCCGCCTCTAAAAATATCTACAGAAGGAGGGAGTGGAAAAGGAAAGGCGCCTTTGAGGACTTGGAAGAGAAAGAGGCTGTGGAGTGAACGGGAGAAAATGTTTACTCAGGGAATTAGTTCAGGATCATTGTGTGCGCGCAGGGCATTAGTTCCCTGGCTCCATTTCAGGGCCCAAGTGGCTCAAGCAGCTCTCCCTGCAGGCCAGGCCTAATTATCACAGGACTAGGGCCATTAAAATGCTTAACTAACCTCGTTTCTCCAAAACGCACAGATTAGCGACAGCCTCCAGCAAAGTGTCGCGGATAACCCTGCTGCCTAATACCCTCTTTGATTCTGCTTTTAGAGGGGATTGGAAAGGAGAGAGATGGAGAGAAGAGGAGAGAGTGGAGGAGAGGAAAGGAGAGAAGAGGGGAGGAGAATGGAGCGGAGGGGTGGGTGTATGGGTAATCTTAAGGGGAAGGCAGGGGTTGGCAGGGAGAGAAAGGGACAAGGCTTGCCCAGTAATATTCAGATACTTTGCCGGTGAATCAAGAGTTCAAGCTCCACACTTTCAACCTGATTTACAGTTGAATGTGTTTTAGCAAGCAGGTAGAGCCATGTGCTTTATGGCATTTCCACTGTATGCATGTTACGACACAACGAAACACTTTCCATGATTTCCATGTTACAAAACCCCAACAGAAGGAAATCAGGCACTATCTTAAGTGTTTACGCTGAAGCAGGCTGTCCCAGCTTTCTGCTGTATTGTTGCTGATTCATACGGTCACAGATAATCTAAAGATTTGGAAAATGGAAACTTGGAAACAATTTGCATAATTTGAAATCAATATGTTGGCTAAATGAGAGACAGGCTATTTGGTATACTCCATTTATACTGTATAATGAAACAGTTTCTCAGGCGATAAGGTGTGAAAACGACGCAGATGTCGATTATGTTCTAGCAAAGCATCAAATGAATTTGTTGTGCTTCCCACTTTGTTTCTGCGGTATAGAGAAGACATGGAGAAAGACAGTTTCTGCTTCCTTTGTCTGAGAACAGATGAGGATTTGTCGGTTTATTCAGATGATTGTCTGATAATCGCGTCGCAAGACCGCTTTATTCTTGTTCTTCAGAAACACATTCGAATCGTACAGATTTTTTCTTCTTCTCTTCTTTTTTTGGGTCGTCTTTCGATGTGCATTTCCCCATGGGAAGCCTGATGTAGAGTTAGGCCCCCTGGTCGCACGTCTATACTTCCTTTCGCAAACTTTTGTGTCATTCTTATCCTTTCACCAACAAGGGAGAACGAACTAGACTCTCCAAGTCCCCTCTTCAGCATTCAAATAACCACATTTAGTCGTTGAATCAATAATAACCTCCTGTCAAAAATCCTGTTTCACAAATTTGAAACACTTTGTGCCTTTCATATCTCCAACATGCGCTCTGACAATAAGGTTTGGATTCAAGAAAAACACAACTAATGGTACATTAAAGCAGCATGAGCATTGATAATTGTTTTACTTCTTCCACCAGTAATCCTTTTAGTGTACTTTTTCTTGGAAAAGACAAGAAAGGAAACGATAATAAATAAATAAACATGGGGAAAAATAGACAGTGATGTGAAAGTGGTGTCCTGGGAAATGTAGTGCAGAGCAGCGATAGCGGCTAAGCTAGCTAATAACATCTTTGTTTCCAGCCAGCTCCGCACCGGTCTCTAGGGCCACTGGGGGCTTTTTTGGCAAAGCTGTTTTTCTGAAGGTCCACAGTTTGCTCCAGCCTCCGAGGAGCCCCTCCTGCCCCAGGATCAAACCCAGGACCAAGCGCCCGACCTGGGGAGGGGAGCAGGCTGGGGGCCCTTGGGACAGCCTTGCTCTGGGGGTTGGTACCTCAGGCACCCTGATCCAGAGACAATAACTCCAAGCAAAGCTTTCTGGACAGATTTGTTCCACATCTTAAAGCGCTGAATGGAATCAGGCATCCTGGATATTCTTCTGCCCAACAAACAAACACTACAGGCCTTTCAGAGTGACGGTGTGAAAAGCTTTTGTCGCTTTTTTTACAATCCACTGTGGATTTATTGTTGTTACTCAGAACAGCATTCTGCCTCGCACTGCCTCTTCTGCCTCTCTTCTGCCACAAATACATGACTGTGAGACCTTGAAAGTTTAATTTGAAATAGAGCTTGTCTTGCAGTCTCAGTACTTCAGAATAAAACAATTGCTTGTCCGTGTCAGACGGGCCAGACAAGGTGACATGGTGGAGGGTATTCACTCACAAGATATTTATCCCTCTGCCCTTGGAGCCGCTCTGCGTTCAGGCTTCTCCATCACAGACGCAAACACGGCAAAACCCTTTTCATTAGAGCTCCTACTGCCGTTTATCTCTGTGCCCTGGAAAGAAAACTGCTCTATTTCATGTCTTGATTAGATGAAGGCCGTGTTCAACCAAAGTTGCATTGCAAACCTCACCTAAACTTCTGCCCTCAAAGGAAAAATTAAATGAATAAAAGTTGGTGTTTTGTGAGCGGTAGCGTCTCATTTACTGAGTCATGAGTGAAAAGGGAGGATAAGAGGGATTCAGTTGTGAGGAGTGTAAATACAGCGCTGCCTGACTGCTCCTGGTCCTCACTGGCATTTTGATAATACGGCTTCCATTATACTTTGATATCTCACACACGTGTGGAAAGAAAAGCACTATATTATTTTACAGCTCGTCTTAAGCGCTTATCTGCTTGGCTGCTAAAACCCTATTCTGGACTAAAACTAACATGAGCTCTGTCTTGCCTTTAATTTCGTGTTCAATTCAAACAGATTACCTCTGTGGCCCTGCTTGCTGCTGTTTCCTATCAAGTGATACTATTCTGGAGCCGCTCTCTCCTGCTGGATAAGGAGAGAGTCTCTGTAGACACGTCCTCCCCTGCCGACCACACAGCCTGTGGAGAGCTTCTTTTATTAATAAAGACCCTAAACATCACAGTGGGAGCTGGAGAACATGGATCATTGTTCACAACAAATACTTGTTATAGGGCGGCATGAAGATAAAGGAATGTATTACTTTATACTCTGTACGTTTCTTTTTATGTGAAATCTTCACATTGTATTATATACATCTGTAATGTATTCCTATTGTATTTATCATATAAATCTAACACGCTGTTTCCCTCCATTAACTGACTCCTCAGATGTTTGGATATTCATCCGGAGGTCAACATTCAACCCCCCTGTTGAATTTCCATAATGAATTAAAATGTAGTAACCCTTGTTTTATCATCGGTTCAAGCCAAATCTTTTAGAGAGCACTTTCCATCAGGATGCCACGTACTTCAAACTGACATTTAATTGTCTGGCATTTTGTGCCGAGTGTCGCAGAGGGTGACATGAGAAAACCTGTCCATCTCAGCTGCTTAGTATTCTGTCTGTGAAACTGTTTAACCCCCCGAAAGGATATGAGATAACTTTTTCTTCTCCTCAACAGATGATATTAAGTGCCTGCCATTATCTCAGTAGGTCTGTATCATATTAGAATCTGCAATCGCAGGTCAGAAAGTAGGGGCCGCTCTTGTCTAGTCCTGCTGCAGAATTACTTTCCGTCTCACAATGCCTTCTGAATGGGTTGAGGCTTTGTCATTTAAACTGCATAAAGAGGCCAGAAATTGATTTTTATTGTAGATCTTCATATATAATAAAGCTCTGAGGATCTCCTTTCTTCCTTGTTTGAATGGCCACTGAAAGCTTTCAATCTACTTCTCTGTTTCATGCATAAAAGTGCCAGCCAGAACGATGGGGCAGAAATTAGAGAGGGAGGGGGTCGTCTGCAAGAGAAAAGCATCGCTCCACTCCTCTCTCTCTCAAACTCTCTTTATCTTTCTCTATCTCTTTCTCCCTCTATCTCTCTTTCTCCATCTCTTTCTTTCGTCTCAGAAACCTTGGGAGCCTGGAGCGGCAGGGGGTAATTGGAAATTGAAATGTTTTTTCTTTCCTCTTTAGACGAGAATGTGTCCTTTTCAAAAGGGAAAGAGAGCTGGGTGAGGTTCTGCAGGAGGAGAGCGTCTGTTTCAAATCTAAACAGACGTCATTCATCATGAGAATAAAATGATCCTGATAGATTGTTCACAACGTTGTCTGCAGTTGTGTGGAATGTTGACCTAAGATTCACAAGGTGTGTCCGACCGATGACAACAAGAAATATCTAAAATACATGAGAAATATCTCCACTGTTGAGGTCCTATGAAGTTATTATCCAAAACAACTACGTGCAGTTAGAACTTGCTATTTTAGAAAGTCCCATGTGATCCTGCTTGACTTGAGTCAATGCCCTATCAAGCACACACTGTTGTGGTAGATCTACCATAACATCAAGCACACACTGTTGTGGCAGATCGTACCATAACATCAAGCACACACTGTTATGGCAGATCGTACCATAACATCAAGCACTCACTGCTGTGGCAGATCGTACCATAACATCAAGCACACACTGCTGTGGCAGATCGTACCATAACATCAAGCACACACTGCTGTGGCAGATCGTACCATAACATCAAGCACACTGCTGTGGCAGATCGTACCATAACATCAAGCACACACTGTTGTGGTAAATCGTACCATAACATCAAGCACACACTGTTGTGGTAGATCGTACCATAACATCAAGCACACACTGTTGTGGTAAATCGTACCATAACATCAAGCACACACTGCTGTGGCAGATCGTACCATAACATCAAGCACACACTGCTGTGGCAGATCGTACCATAACATCAAGCACACACTGCTGTGGCAGATCGTACCATAACATCAAGCACACACTGTTGTGGTAAATCGTACCATAACATCAAGCACACACTGTTGTGGTAGATCGTACCATAACATCAAGCACACACTGTTGTGGTAAATCGTACCATAACATCAAGCACACACTGTTGTGGTAGATCGTACCATAACATCAAGCACACACTGTTGTGGTAAATCGTACCATAACATCAAGCACACACTGTTGTGGTAGATCGTACCATAACATCAAGCACACACTGCTGTGGCAGATCGTACCATAACATCAAGCACACACTGTTGTGGTAAATCGTACCATAACATCAAGCACACACTGCTGTGGCAGATCGTACCATAACATCAAGCACACACTGTTGTGGTAAATCGTACCATAACATCAAGCACACACTGTTGTGGTAGATCGTACCATAACATCAAGCACACACTGTTGTGGTAAATCGTACCATAACATCAAGCACACACTGCTGTGGCAGATCGTACCATAACATCAAGCACACTGCTGTGGCAGATCGTACCATAACATCAAGCACACACTGCTGTGGCAGATCGTACCATAACATCAAGCACACACTGCTGTGGTAAATCGTACCATAACATCAAGCACACACTGCTGTGGCAGATCGTACCATAACATCAAGCACACACTGCTGTGGTAAATCGTACCATAACATCAAGCACACACTGCTGTGGCAGATCGTACCATAACATCAAGCACACACTGCTGTGGCAGATCGTACCATAACATCAAGCACACACTGCTGTGGCAGATCATACCATAACATCAAGCACACACTGCTGTGGCAGATCGTACCATAACAACACAACTGAGCCAAAGTAAAGCACCTTTCTGATAGATAATTTAAAAACTTCAGCTCAATAGCACCTTGCCTAACTAAACCTTCAGCAACTGAAAAGCAACTTACTTAACTTGCCAAACCCCACAAACATTCTCTCTCATATCTTATTTTTTTGGAGTAATCGCTAAATGTGTAAACAAAATTTGGTTTTCATGCCTATGAATATGATTAATTATCACAGAGTAATCCAGCTTCACTTGTGAAGACTTTTCAGAGGAGATTACGAATTGCAAACTGACAACCATGATAGTTTGCCAGCATTCTGTAAGTCTTAGATTAAAGGTCACAGCAATAGAGAGCAAACTCACAAGGCATCGTTCAAGTTGGGACAGATGCAATCAAATCTGAAGCACTGAATAGAAGACTGCCTCCAACATGAGATGGCCTCAAACAAGCTGAATGATTATGGAATCGGATATCTCCACACAGCAACTCAACATATGGCAGAGCCTCTAATGCCACAAACCACTAGGGGCTGAGCTTAGCAACCTCCACCAATTAAAAATACAAATGAGATGCAAACATCTGAATGTCTGAGGACACATTGAAGAGGATTGCTATTATTGATAGTGAAGTAAATCTATCTAGACTAATTCTGAAGAGTGTTTCCTGCCTTGGTTCCCCTGTTTGGAGATAAGAAGGAGACACTGATCTCACTGACTGGGACGCTGTTGTGAGGCCAGAGCTTTGGTAAACAACACGAGTATGAAGCTGGGACACAGCTAATCATATCGCTGGCTGGGTTTGAACAACAGACAACAACTTCAATTAAAAAAACAAAACAAAAAAAAAGATGATTTATGTTCAATCTCAATCTCCGTTTCTGGGTTCTTGAGAGTTGACCATGGGACCAGGACAGTGTAGCTTGTTAAATATAAACAAAAAAGCAGGTTTGAGAAAAGAAAACAAACAGAAGTTTGGCTGACAATGTTAAGAAGTCGAATAATTCATTTCAACATTCATTTAATAAGATTAAATTCCTAATTTGACTGATCAATGTAAACCTGTGTACTTAACAGTCTCCTAACAGTCTCCTAACTTGACTGATCATTGTAAACCTGTGTACTTTACAGTCTCCTAACTTGACTGATCAATGTAAACCTGTGTACTTTACAGTCTCCTAACTTGACTGATCAATGTAAACCTGTATACTTTACAGTCTCCTAACTTGACTGATCAATGTAAACCTGTGTACTTTACAGTCTCCTAACTTGACTGAGAATGTGAGGGTTAACCTTGAGAGGTCCTGCTGAACCAAGGCACTTCTCAGGACAGGAGGAACTGAGGGAGGAGGAAGCGAGGTGGAGAGGGCAGAAGGAAGGAGTGTGTGTGTGTTGAGAAGAGCCAAGCTGACATGCTCAGACATGGCCACACCACGCTCCTCCACGCCACGCTCCTCTACTCAGCAGAGCCGGGACGCTCTGGAGGCAAACACGATCACCCGCTCCGGACAGGAGCCACTAATGACTAACTGATGGAGGACCTAAACCACTGCTGGTACAAGCGGGCCTCCAGAAATGTCCATCCAGAGGGACTCAGACAGCAGGGGCGTGACATCCCCTCCACAGCGTGGCCATGCAGCTCACCACCAGACAGGTGGGAGGGGTTGGAGAGAGGGAATGGAGAGAGGGGCTGGAGAGAGGGAATGGAGAGAGGGGCTGAAGAGAGGGAATGGAGAGAGGGGCTGAAGAGAGGGAATGGAGAGAGGGGCTGAAGAGAGGGAATGGAGAGAGGGAATGGAGAGAGGGGCTGAAGAGAGGGAATGGAGAGAGGGAATGGAAAGAGGGAATGGAGAGAGGGGCTGTAGAGAGGGGCTGAGACTGACATATTCTGACCCTTAATCGACCAAGTATAGTTAGCAAAGTCCAATTTACAAAAAAATTAGCAATGCTTCTCCTCAGTCTACTATGGTAGGGCCAGTGTGATGCTAAGGCAGGTCAGTCTACTGTGGTAGGGCTAGTGTGATGCTATGGCAGGTCAGTCTACTGTGGTAGGGCCATGCTATGGCAGGTCAGTCTACTATGGTAGGGCCAGTGTGATGCTAAGGTAGGTCAGTCTACTGTGGTGGGGCCAGTGTGATGCTAAGGCAGGTCAGTCTACTATGGTAGGGCCAGTGAGATGCTATGGCAGGTCAGGCTACTGTGGTAGGGCCAGTGAGATGCTATGGCAGGTCAGTCTACTGTGGCAGGGCCAGTTTAATGCTATGGCAGGTCAGTCTACTGTGATAGGGCCATGCTATGGCAGGTCAGTCTACTGTGGTAGGGCCAGTGTGATGCTAAGGCAGGTCAGTCTACTGTGGTAGGGCCATGCTATGGCAGGTCAGTCTACTGTGGTAGGGCCAGTGTGATGCTAAGGCAGGTCAGTCTACTGTGGTAGGGCCAGTGTGATGCTATGGCAGGTCAGTCTACTATGGTAGGGCCAGTGTGATGCTAAGGTAGGTCAGTCTACTGTGGTGGGGCCAGTGTGATGCTAAGGCAGGTCAGTCTACTATGGTAGGGCCAGTGAGATGCTATGGCAGGTCAGTCTACTATGGTAGGGCCAGTGAGATGCTATGGCAGGTCAGTCTACTGTGGCAGGGCCAGTTTAATGCTATGGTAGGTCAGTCTACTGTGGTAGGGCCATGCTATGGCAGGTCCGTCTACTGTGGTAGGGCCAGTGTGATGCTAAGGCAGGTCAGTCTACTGTGGTAGGGCCATGCTATGGCAATAGAAGGTCTAATAAGGATGGAATGATGGAGGAGAATTCTTCCCATGACTCAGGTGTCTGGCATGGTATCGGTGCTCACGTCACTAGTGCTGCTGTCCCCCCTGGCTGACAGCCTTCACAAGGTGAAGAAACAACTTATTCTATCTGCTGGCAGTCTGGGTGCCAAACCACATATATTCAAAATAAATAAATACAATGTAAAAAAATATACCTCTACGGTATTCCATTTCCTGTTTGGTCACATGGGTTAAGTGAATGGAGTTATGTGCGGCTGAAAAACTACATTACTTTTTCATCAATTCTCACTATTACCCACAATTCAGCTGACTCTCTCTGCTGTTGATAAGTGACATGAAGGAATTGAATCAGTCTACTGTATCTGTTACAATTTAACAATATTCAACTAAAATGCATTAATTTACCCTAAAATATGATGTATTATGATGCGGTTTAAATAGATGAACACTGTCACCAGGTTCTTTTAACACTATCAAGCATCAGCATACAGTACGTTTTTATCACATCCGTTATCATGACAAAGTGGAAATACATCAGCATGGAAGACATTAAAAAGCTTCTCACAGCCAGCCGCCGATCCCAACAGACTGATATAGACTGGAGTAGACTGCAACTGAAGTAGACTTGAGCAGACCCCAGCAGATTGCAGTAGACTAGAGCAGACTAGAGCAGACTATACCAGACTATACCAGGCTAGAGCAGACTAGAGCAGACTATACCAGACTATACCAGGCTAGAGCAGACTAGAGCAGACTATACCAGACTATACCAGGCTAGAGCAGACTAGAGCAGACTATACCAGACTATACCAGGCTAGAGCAGACTAGAGCAGACTATACCAGACTATACCAGGCTAGAGCAGACTAGAGCAGACTATACCAGACTATACCAGGCTAGAGCAGACTAGAGCAGACCCCAGTAGACTGGAGCAGACTGGAGCAGACCCCAGCAGATTGCAGTAGACTAGAGCAGACCCCAGTAGACTAGAGCAGACTAGAGCAGACTAGAGCAGACCCCAGTAGACTAGAGCAGACTAGAGCAGACTAGAGCAGACTAGAGCATAGCCAGGTGAACCTGTTTCTGCCCACTGCAAGACTCAAACCTAACACTCCTCTGGTACTCCTGGAGCGTTTGATACTAGAACCTGAGCTCGTTCCAAAGAGGTAGTGATGGCAGTACGGTGGGAGGGGTGCTGGGGAGGGTGGTGATCATGCGCAGGGTAGGGATAATTGGCTGGTCCGCAGGCTGTCGCTGGGGCGGGGGGGGGTATCCTCAACTGTATGTGTCAGTCCGTCCTATTGCCTCCTATTGCAGCTCTTGGTAAATTGAACCTTCACACATTGTGGGTCTCCGAAGCCTCTCATGCCGCTCAAACCTAGAACTCTCGATGCTTCGCCGGGCTTAACCACAGCTTTTCCAGTTGCAGTGCCGGCTGAATCTCCTTCACTCGTCTCATCGATATCAGAGCGTCTAGCCGCCGTGAGACTGCTGTACGTAGCAGAGGCATGCTCCCCGATCCCTTCCATTCCAAAGCATTCCGCTCGCTCCACCACGCCGCGCGTGAGCTTATACTGCTAGCACGACCTCCAACGCCTCTAGACTGCTCCTTCATCACAACACACTCTCTGCTCACCCCCTCCATCTAATCCACCATCGTTTCGATCATCTCTTAAGACATCTCGACTCCCCACCTCCGACTCTCATCCCTCCTTGCTACAGTGCTCCACCCCCCAACCTTCCATCCACCCCTATGCTCCACCCCCCAACCTTCCATCCACCCCTATGCTCCACCCCCTACCCTTCCATCCACCCCTATGCTCCACCCCGGCAACGAGATGGGCCCGATCTCAACGTGCACAGGATGCTGCATCGATGCCATGGCAACGGGTAACCAAGAGGCAATCCTGCCCCCTCAGCATGGCTCCTGCCTCAGACACGCCCACCACCCACCATAGCCACGCCCACCACCTGACCCAGACATGCCAATCACCTGCCATAACCACACCCACCACTCACCAAAGCCACGCCCACCACGGACACACCCACCACGGCCACCACCCGCCATAGCGACGCCCACCACCCGCCATAGCCACGCCCACCACCCACTACAGACAGCCAATCTGCATAATCACAACTAGATGGCAGCTTAAATGGAGGATTCTTCAACTGAGATGCAGCAAGAACTGAAATAAATATATAAATGCAGAATACAAGTGTGAAGGACTTTAAAAATCTTTTACTCCTCAGTTGAACAAGCTAGTGGATAAAGACTTCCCCCTCTCTTTCCCCAAAAAACCCTCTTTAAAGTTATTTCAAATTTCTCAGCAAGGCTTTCAGAAATCTGTTTGTTTGAGGGCAGCATTAGATGTGACCAGCGTTTTATTGTGACATAAAACCGCATTTCTTCCTCGGCAGATTAAAAATAAAATCGGTTAATAAGAAAAGCTGTCAGCAGCAGAAAATGGCTGACATAATCCGTTTATCCTCCAAGCAATAAAGATATTGGTCCTTGGGAGTCTATCTTTCCTCTTATGTTATTTCGCCCAAAACATTATCTTCTATGCATTCAGATGGATTAAGAAGTCATATGGGAGATAGAAAGAAAATGACAGATACAAAAAAATATAATATCCTTTCATTCCCCATCACACACATTCACAGGAGGGAACATGTATGAGACTCCACAAAAATACAAAATATAACTGAGAGAAAGAAAGAAAATGGAAGGACTGAGATAGGTAGGGAGGAGGAAGGAGAAGGGGAGCAGGAGGGGAGGGCGAGAGGAAGGGGAGAGAGGCAGGGGGGGAGAAGGTGAGAGGCAGGGGGAGGAGAGGAAGGGGAGGAGAAGGCAGAGGCAGGAGGGAAGGAGAGGCAGAGGAGGGGGGAGAAGCGGGGGGAGAGGCCAGGGGCGGGAAGGAGAGGCAGGAGGGGGAGAGGCGGGGGGGAGGAGGCAGGGGAGGGAAGAGAGGCAGGGGGAGGGCCAGCGGGAGGGGAGGAGGGGGAGGAGAGGAGGGACGGATTGAGTCAAACAAGGAAAACAAAAGGGAGGGAGCTGAAGCCTCTCAGCCCTAGGAGGAGGAGGAGGGACAGAAGGAGAAAGAGATAAGAGGGAGGAGAGGAAATAGGAGAGGATATAGGAGGGAGGAGAGGAGATAGGAGGAAGGAGAGGAAATAGGAGGGAGGAGGAGAGGAGACAGGCGGAGACAGTAGGAGACAGGAGGAAGGCAGGGCTCCACACTGACACAAGTACACAGCTTTAGCTTCTGTCTCTGGATCAGAACCTGCCCTGGTGTATCTGTTGGTGTGGTTTCTACTCCAGGGCTCCCAGACAGGCCAGACGGTTGTGAGGGGAGTCAGGCCAGCCCAGCAGCCTGATACAGGTCTGAATACTGCCCAGGTAACATTGAGCTACAACTGGAGCAGGCATGAGGGGAGGGCATGGGGAAAGTGCAAGGAAGTGCAGGGAGGGTGGAGGGGAAGCAGGGAGGGTGAGGGGAGTGGAGGGAGGGCATAGGAGAAGCAGGGAGGGTGAGGGGGGGTAGAGGAAGGGTGTGGGGGGAGCAGGGAGGGTGAGGGGGGTAGAGGGAGGGCTGTGGGCAGAGGTGGGGAAAAAGGGGGTAGAGGGAGGGTGGAGTGGAAGCAAGGTGGAGGGTGAGGGGGTGGAGGGAGGGCATAGGAGAAGCAGGGAGGGTGAGGGGGTAGAGGGAGGGTGGAGTGGAAGCAGGGAGGGTGAGGGGAGTGGAGGGAGGTTGGGGTGACCTGCGAGGGTGAGGGAGGGGAGGAGTGGTGGAGGGAACAAGGGAGGGTGAGGGGGTGGAGGAGTGTGGGGGGAGCAGGAGGGTGAGGGGAGTGGAGGCCGGAGGGTTGGGGAGCAGGATGGGGTGGGGGAGCAGGGAGGGTGAGGGGAGTGGAGGGAGGGCATAGGAGAAGCAGGAGGTGTGTTCCAGTGAGTGGCAGATCATGTATGTGCTGCAACGTGTGAGTCTCTTCAACCTGGAGTTCTGTTCTGTTTAATCATGTTGGTTTACCTGGTAATGAAATTTGATCATGCCTCTAAACTGAGGAACGTTAGCGAGTGTGTGAGTGTGTGTGTGTGTGTGGTGTTTATGTGCGGTGGTGAAATATTAATATCTTCCAAGATGATGCATGAAACCTGGGTTGGTAATTTCCCCCACTCTCCTTGTCTACCACCAAATTGTTAGCACTTCATCATTAACACGAACTTCTGCATCTCCATTCATCTTCCTTGTAAGAGCTCCGCTGTTTGATTAATGTCGATCCGGATTCATGAGTTTATCATCAGTGTGGTTTTTAACTGATCATTGCCGATCCATCATGCCTGTGTCGGGCATAGCATGGCAGGGAGAGAGGGAGGGACAACAAAAGGGAGGAAGGTAAGGAGAGAGAGAGAGAGAAGGAAGGAGTGAGGGAAGGGGTGAGGGGAGGAGAGAGGGAAGGAGAGAGGGAAGGAGAGAGGGGAGGAGAGAGGGCAAGAGAGAGGGAAGGAGAGAGGGGAGGAGAGAGGGGAGGAGTGAGGGCAGGAGAGAGGGGAGGAGAGAGGGCAGGGGAGAGAGCGGAGGAGAGACGGCAAGGGAGAGAGGAGAGAGAGGAGAGAGGGCAGGAGAGAGGGCAGGAGAGGAGGAGAGAGAAGGAGAGGGCAGGAGAGAGGGAAGGAGAGGAGGAGAGAGGAGGAGAGAGGGCAGGACAGAAGGCACCGTGAAAGGCTTGTGATCCCTGAGAGATTCTGATTGGCTATAATGCCCCTATCCCATCATGCCATTGGGCCAACCCTTTAGTCTCAGTGAGCATGGATGTGTCTGTCTGACTATGCTATCCAAGCGTCTCCACGATCATCTGAGACAACAAACACCAGTGTTAGGAGAGGAACACACTGACATGGCACAAACACCAGTGTTAGGAGAGGAACACACTGACATGGCAAAAACACCAGTGTTAGGAGAGGAACACACTGACATGGCACAAACATCATTCTGATTACAGTAGATGAACACTTACTACTCACATATTTGTTTGAATTGTGTTGAAATGAGAACAACTGTAATGAATATCAGTGGATCTTCTGTTTCCAGCAGGGCACAGGGTGGTGCTATGGCTACGTTCCAGAAGCACCTAAAGGTACCAACTAAGCTAGTTTAAAACACATGTTTGCCAGACGCTTATATGCAAAATAACATGAAAAGGGCTGCTGGGGAACTGCTGCTTACAGGTGACTACACACTGCTGCTTACAGGTGACACACTGCTGCTTACAGGTGACACTGCTGCTTACAGGTGACTACACACTGCTGCTTACAGGTGACACACTGCTGCTTACAGGTGACACACTGCTGCTTACAGGTGACTACACACTGCTGCTTACAGGTGACACACTGCTGCTTACAGGTGACTACACACTGCTGCTTACAGGTGACTACACACTGCTGCTTACAGGTGACTACACACTGCTGCTTGTTTAGAAAACAGCAGGACACCAGGCTGGCTGACAGGCCACCTGAAAGCTAAACTGCTAGAAACATCAACACTCATTCAGACAGGGAGGGTTGTAATTATAGAATAAATCAGCTTGAGAGGAAGAAATTCAAAATCAATTTAAAGGAGAAAAGTTGAACCTTCCAAATGTAATAACAGAGACTTAATGAATTGCAGGATGGAGTGTGAGTTAGCTGTTTGATTGGAGCTTCTTGCTGTAGCGGGCTACCAGCCCCTCCCTGACCAGCAACACGCGGTTAAAGCAACGTGATCATTGTGCAGAGCAGCAAGACCTTGACTATATCGTCTATACAAACCTGCTAATGAAAATGTTTTCTTCTCTTCCATGTTTGTATTTCTTTTTTCCCTCTGCTCCTCCTGCTGCTCCTGGCTGGCACGAGTAACCTCTCAAGGACTGAATGGACTTTAATTGACTTCAGGGGCCAAATGTACCCATGGTTGCCTCCACAGAGACCCGCTGAAGAATAGCACGCCCTCTCCTCCTTATTTACACTTGATTTCAGATGTTTCCCAAACAGCTCCATGAGAGGTGAGAGGCTGGATGAGAGGAAACAGTCAGACGACCACAGCGTGGGCTTCTGAGAGGGTCACATATGTTTCTCCTGAGCGAGAGAAGGTCTAGCAGGTGAACACCAGCGTTCCACATGAAGACACAAGCAGCAGCTCAATAGGAAAATTCAAATGCTGCCCCATGGTTGTACAGCCAGTCCTGCCATTGTGGCTGCAGCGTGGTATTAACTGAGGACTGTTGATAACGCCGTCTGGGTGCACAGCAAATCCCACCCAGAGCTCAGCCACCGTGGCCTGGAGAGCAGAGCCTATCAGCCCTGCCTGCTACAGACTCGACTTACACAGTCGCTCACCTAATGAGCAGACTGCTGCCACTTAACACCAAGTGCTAGCAGATACGTTGGAATATCTTTCCTGCTAGTCAGGAGTCCTCACCATAATACTGTCATTCCATTTCTGTAATCCTGTCTATTAGTGCGAGGTTTAAGGGGGCCGGTTGCGAGGTTAACACTGTAGCTAAAGGCGTTTAGCGGGGAACATTTCCAGTACAGAAGAGTCCTTTCTCAGGATCCCTGGTCTTCTGAACAGCACAGCAGCAGAGCACGCTGGCCTCACACATCCTGACTCACAACAAGCCTCTGACACAGATCCCACCCAGGCTACAGGAGGGTTCTTGACTTTTTTTGAAGATTTAAAAAACATCCCATCAAGATTTCTATCATGAAATGTGATGCCAGTGAGCTCAAGATGAATGAATCTGAATCTGTCCAGTGTGTTTATACTGTCTTTTCACCGTTTGGTTAATATTAGCATTTAGTATGTCTTGAAAATCACATAAATAAAGGATTTTCAGAATTACGTACATAATTAGCAAAAAGCAACATTATCTCATGCAGGTTTCACAATGATTCCATTTCCTGCTTTTGATATCGATTGATCTCCAAAATATTGTCCTTTTCAAAGTAAATCCGTCTCCTACATAACTAGAGACGGGTTAGAAGGCTGAAACTGACTCATTCTTTCCTTCCTGTTTTTCTCAGCTGTGAGGGGCATTTTATCCATCTTCTTTTGGTTCTGACACACAAACAGCCGCGCTGATTCTCTCCTCTTCTCAGGACGACTCTAATGCGCCCTAATCCTGGCTGAAGACAGACACGGGGTTGTGTGTGTGTAAGAAATATCTCTTTGCTTTTTCTGCCTCAGTTCATTATTTTTCTTTCTTGTCACTTAGTGTGATAGGTTGGACAGAAGCGCGCAGATGAGCGGTGAAGACACAGTCACAAGCCTTAATCTAGTCTTTAATGCGTGACTTCTGAGGTGTCATTTATCTTGTGACTGCAGCAGGCGTCCACAAAACTTTATCTCTAATAATATATTGATGGATTAAAGGGGTCAGCCAGGAGACCAGGCAGGAAAAATTGCTTATTGACATCAAAATACAGTGCCCCAAACCTGATAAACATAGGAACAGGAGAGGCAGGAGGCAGATGGCGGGAGCTGGGGGGAAGAGAGAGGGGGGCGGAGAGAGAGACAGAGACAAAAAAAGACAGGAAGAAATAGAGACAGGCAGGCAGGCAGAAAGAGAGAGAGAAGAGAGATGAGACAGAGAGACAGACAGAAAAAGGAGCCCGCCGGTGGGGGGAGACGGGGGGGAGAGAGGGGGTGGGAGAGGAGAGAGAAGAGAGAGATAAAAGAGGAGAGAGAGATGAGAGAGAGAGAGAATGAGGTGGATGGTAAGCAGAAACATGATATCATTGAGAATGAAGGAAGAAAGCAGAGGGTGGTCTTATTAAATAAGTGGGGGTGCTTATGGGAATTTGTTTTGCACCCCACGTCCAATTTGCCCTCTTCTCCCTCACGACAATGAGCCTTATTTCCTGATAGACACTTTTAGGTCGTGGTGCTGGGACCCCTGGGCATTGATACAGCCCACGTCCTCTTGTGCACCCTCTGCTTCTAATAGCCACAGTGTAAGCGCCATGCTGGCATTGACCCACTGGCTATGCAAATTTTTTCTTGCACAGACTCTTTACTTTCCTGAGGCCTCAATTATCACGCCTCGATGACGCTCTGGCGTTTACTCAGGGAATTTAATCTTGACTTACACCCCCCTGCTTTACTTCCTCATCCCCGCCGTCCACACAGCACACACACGACACAGACACGGGAAAACAAACAGCGGGAGCACCACAGCACACACGAACACCACTGCGACTTTCGTTATTAATCACACTTAATACAAAGTATCTGATTTGCCATGAGACTGGAGCTACGTGAAATGGTGACACATGTTCAGTATGAGGGTACAGTGTGAAAGCATCTTACATCTGATCCGACCTTGGATGACCAGCGCTTTCCGTACGTGACAGTATAAGTCCTTTCAAATTTGGTAGACTATGGACTCCTCAGTGCCATAGAGGTCATCCAATAGCAGCTATGTGATCATGGACATACGATATGTCAGCACTAGCTCATTACATAATGAAACGTAAATGCCAGTTTTAGTCAGCGTGATTTCAGGGAAGCTGTGGAGAGCTTTCAGCTGCATCTCTGCCTATATAAATCAGACAGCACGCTATTATCATACTACACAATGTTTATATTTACAGGATTAGATCCTGAGTAGAAAAGCCATCCAGGTAGACAGACTGGTCCTCATCTGGTCCCCATCACACACCAGGGTGAGACAGGGCTGAGGGGAGTCCAATGAAAGCTCCCTGAATGATTTATCGTACGTTATCACAAGGGTGGTATCTGGAGGAAATAATCAACATGCATTTCTATAATCAGTCCCCTCCCACGTCACCTTCAGAGTCTTCGAACAGCTCTGAGCTACAGTGGGGGAGGATGGGGGAGGATGGGGAGGATGGAGAGAGCACAGGCAGGGAAGGGTCCTGCTGGTATTTTAAAGCAGAGCTATCACACTAACTAATCCTGGGCACTAAGTAGACTACTGTCCAATTTCCAGAATGTTCTTTTTCATGGGGTCTATAATTACTGAGGGTCTTTTGCCTCTGATGGATTTTGATAAATCTGTTCTCAGGAAATCAAGGAATTTCAAGGATGATTTTCTTTTTCTTCCCTCCATCTCTCGTTCCTTCTTGAGTGAAAAGCTTGTTTGGTGTGGGTGGCAGGTGCCTACAATCCCAAATAGTGTCAATTCTAACCTTCCACACACTGCCTGTCCAGGAAAATTAATACACTTTGCTATTCCAAGCTGAGGCTGAACACTCAGTGCATCAGGTACATACCCAGCACTGCACTCTGAGTCAGCATTCAATAAAAGGTATTTGCAACCAGGCATTTCTCAGTACAACACTTGCGAAAGATTTAAAAGCTGCTAAATTAGGTGCAGCTTGCAAGCGAAAGCTGCGGGGTAAGCAGGGCGATGCTTACTTCAAATGACAGAGTTGTTTATGAAGCGGTGCCTCCCTCACTCCTAGCTGGCACGCAAGAGAGACAGTTTATGATCCACACACAGGGTTATTTAGCCTCAAACACTGTGCATAATGTTACCTGACAATCAGCGCACATAACTCATGTCCTTTTGGAAGTCATGTTCCACTTCATAACATCGCCCCCTGAATACTGATCTCTTCCTGATCATAACATCTCTCCTGGGCTCTCAGGGAGAAGTGCTTTGTTGCTCGCAGGAGAGGGGTTCAAACACACAACACTTGAATTTGCTTCTACGTCTGGAAGAGGGAGGGAGGGAGGCAGAGGCCAGATCAACAAAACTGTTACTGTCCAAGTGTTTGACGATACACTGGGTAGAAACAGAAATGCATTCGCAATAACCTTTTCTGGTGTTATTGCAGCACTTTTTATGACCATCTTATACCCGTAGAGCCATTAAAATGTTCATCCAGCCGGCCTGCAACATATAACACATCAACCATAACAACACAGGTTCCTCTGTCAGACAGGAGAGCTGGAGAGGAAGTCAGAAGAAAACAGTGATCTGTCATCCTTTAACAGCAAAAGAAGAAGCACTGCAGGAAACAAACACCAAGGCCTCTCTCTCCCCCACTCTCTCTCCCCCACTCTCTCTCCCCCACTTTCTCTCTCCCCCGCTCTCACTCCCCCACTTTCTCTCTCCCCCGCTCTCACTCTCCCCTGCTCTCACTCTCCCCCACTATCTCTCTCCGCTGCTCTCTTCCTGCCAGTCTCCTGAGGTACTGTCCTGTCTGGCAGCAGGCAGGGTGTAAGGAATCAGGGTGTGAGGAATCAGGGTGTAAGGAATCAGGGTGTAAGGAATCAGAGTGTAAGGAATCAGGGTGTAAGGAATCAGGCTGTAAGGAATCAGGGTGTAAGGAATCAGGGTGTGAGGACTCAGGGTGTAAGGAATCAGGGTGTAAGGAATCAGGGTGTAAGGAATCAGGGTTTGAGGAATCAGGGTGTAAGGAATCAGGGCGTGAGGAATAAGGGCGTGAGGAATCAGGGCGTGAGGAATCAGGGTGTGAGGAATCAGGGTGTGAGGAATCAGGGTGTGAGGGCTCTGGGTGTGGGGGCTCTGGGTGTGGGGGCTCTGGGTCAGTTTCAAGGTGTGCTGCATGACTCCCAGACCTCAGCAGGGCCTCTCCCAGACCAGCCCACCATTATAAACCTGTTAACATTCTGTGTATAACTGCAGGAGAGGCAGGGCCCAGCAGTACCAACAGCACTGATCCAGCTGTTCTAACAGGCCCCTGGGTTATTTCGCTTCGCTACCCACATATCCGCTGTACCAACACCTGACAGACAGCTTCTCTGTTCTCAGACAGACAGTCCTGCAAGCTTTCTAGTCATGGTGTTTTGTTTACCAAACCCAAGCTGGTGTTGAGTAACTGGGTAAACAACAGCAACCGTGTGATAGAGAAATGCACTTGACCTGGGATGACCTCTCACTTCAGGAAGAGAATAACAGCAAAGAGCCAGCAGTCCCACTGGGGAACACAAACCTGCCAATTTCCTTGATGAATAAAGGAGTGCTCTTTATTTCCTTCCTAAACAGAGAGAGTTGTCTAGACCGGCGGGGTTTGCCTCTGTGTAATCTACCTTTGGGCGTTGGTATATTAATGCTATTTCCATATTCAGTGGCCTGGGTCTGGCTGTTTCCTGCCCCCCAGGAACAGCGATCGCAGGCCTGCCTCCCAGCCTCTATACCCCTGAGCCCCAACGCCAGCGCTGTGTAATTCCAGCCTGCCTCATTATTTAGCATGTCACCACTATTTTACATGTTAAAGCCCCTTCCATCGCCATCTAATTTATTATGAGAATATCAAATGGGCCAGGTTGGAATGAGGTCACCAGCATTCACAAGGCACAGGAAATAAATTCAGCGTACAGTCAGTCAAGTCAAGGTGAAAACCTGTGTCAGCAAGATCCAGTCACAGTTTTTTGTATACATTTTTTTTTAGGCAAAGCCGAAAAAGTGAAATGAAAACAAACACATAAAAGCAAGGGGCTATAATATCTCCTTAGCGCCCAACACAAACACAGTTTCTATTTAGTATTTCTACTGTACAAGGCATTAATCTGTTCTTGTCTGCAGACACACGGTGCTTCTCTCTCCTTAAAAGGGCCAGTGTCTCACCAAGTGTGGAAGTGGCTTTGATGAGATTGGGCTGTAACAACGAGGACAACAACAGAGGCCTTAATCCACCAGTGAGAGAGGGCTTCCATTCTGCTGACAGTGATTAGGCCTAATCTGGGCTTTTGGTGTGTTCATTTGAGAAATGCACTCCTCTGTAGAACTGTTTTTGTGTTTCATGACTCCTCTCTTGCCTCAGAGTTTCTATAGCCATGAATACCAAGTTCAACCCACGTCTTATCTGACACCAGGCTGTAGTTAGCTATTAAAGTCTTTTTGTTCATATTTTCCAGCTCCTTCTACTTCACGATGGCATTAGCTAGTATGATATGGAATTAGTCTGTCTTTGGAGAAAAGTCCTAGTTTCTGCTTACTGTCTAGGAAGGTGTCACATGGATGAAACTCACACTAGTACCCTCAATGTCATTTGATGCTGGAATCATTGTTTTACAACCTCCCCCCCCCCCCAACAAATATCAGTTCATGCAAAAAAGGTAGGAAAGTAAAAGTCTGGAGAAAAAATTTTACCATGAAATGATCCTTACTGTGCATTGAGGTGACAAGCATAGTCAGAAATTAAAGTGCTACTAGGAAATAATATTCTGAAAGGCCTGGAAAAAAGATTATTAATAAGAGCTTATATACAGTTGTTACAACACAATTACAGTGCACAGTCATGCTGGTTACATGTGCTACAAACAGCAGCTCTTACAAGATCTGGCATGGATGTCAGAGGGAACCATAACTCTCTTTCATCAACAGAACTAAAACTATCGGATCTTGTGTCAGTTTCAGACCCAGCTGCCCGAATCCTCCAGGCAGGAACCACACTGGGCCACCCTAACCACACTGGACCAACCTAACCACACTGGGCCACCCTAACCACACTGGACCACCCTAACCACACTGGGCCACCCTAACCACACTGGACCACCCTAACCACACTGGGCCACCCTAACCACACTGGGCCACCCTAACCACACTGGGCAACCCTAACCACACTGGACCACCCTAACCACACTGGACCACCCTAACAATCCAAACCACACTGGACCACCCTGGCTAGAGTGGAAGACAGGAGGCAGAGGAGAGAGGGAGATGGGAGAGAGGGAGAAGGGAGAGAGGGAGGAGGAGGGAGAGAGGGAGGAGAGAGAGAGGGAGAGAGGGAGAGAGGGAGAGAGGGAGAGGAGGGAGAGGAGAGGGAGAGAGAGAGGGAGAGGAGAGAGAGGGAGAGAGGGAAGAGCCAAGGGAGAGAGGAGAGAGGGAGAGAGAGGGAGGAGAAGAGAGAGGGAGGAGAAGGGAGGGAGGGAGGTAGGGAGGGAGAGAGGCCAGATGTCAGGGCACTGTAGGAAGAGGATTGCTAAGCGGTGTGAACATTTTTTCAAAAATGATGTTTTGTGCCTCAAACATCTTGCTTACAGCAGCAGGGTCTGATCCAAGCATTATGTGGAATACATCAGTAGCCCTGAACCCCCCTCTCCACACACACACTCGCTGTCTCTTTCTTTATCCCAGACACACACACACACAGTCTCTGTCTC
This sequence comes from Plecoglossus altivelis, assembly GCA_036571765.1. Classification (NCBI taxonomy): domain Eukaryota; kingdom Metazoa; phylum Chordata; class Actinopteri; order Osmeriformes; family Plecoglossidae; genus Plecoglossus; species Plecoglossus altivelis. Next base: position 235,716 of record BROE01000028.1, read on the forward strand.
TTTATGTCACACACACAAATGTTCACGCACACACATCCCCACACACAATTCCCAGAGACTACCCTCCCTCATCTCCTACTTCCCCCCTTCTCCTCCGTCCCCACCTCTCATCCTCCCCCCTCTCCTGCCTCCTGTACATCCCTCCCCCTTCTCCTCCCTACCCTCCCTCTCCTGCCTTCTTCTACAGAAGTAAATTATCAAAACTGTGTTTGAAAGTGAATGAAGGGTGACTCTCTCTCCCTCTGCTCCGTCTCTCTCCCTCTCCCCCCTCCTCCCATCCCTGTCTCTTCCCTTCCTGCTTTGACATCTCAGTTTTTTTCCCGAACTTGCCACCGTTTCTGGGCTAGGTGATAACTGCCGGTAATAGGATTAACATTGATTTCTTTTTGCAAGAACAGAGATGTGCCAGTTCCAGCTATTTATTGAACTGCCAGCTTTGAACTATGAAAACTGACTGCAGGAAAAGACCTAATGCAGCATTTTAAAGAAAAGAAAAGCTTCTATGGAATTCTTTTTTCTTTTTTTGTTATTCCTCCCTTTTCTGCCTCCTCTTTTTGTTGTTGAGGATGAAAGGCAGACTGGGGGCCTCTGTTCTAAGCCGTAGTAATGAGTTGATTCGCTGGGTCTTCTTCACCTTCTCAGCTCAGACTGCTTATGATGTCATCTGGACTTTGTTGTTGTGTTTCTCTTCCACCTTGACATGAAGATCCAGGCGCACTCTGACCTTTCATTCTAATTATTTAGTACTTTGTTGAAGTGAAATGTGGGTAGACAACACAGAAGAGTCCCTAAAACATGAGGCTTCAGTCTACATGAGGCTTCAGTCTACATGTGAATGTAAAGGAGGCTTCAGTCTATGTGTGAATGTACATGAGGCTTCAGTCTACATGAGGCTTCAGTCTACGTGTGAATGTACATGAGGCTTCAGTCTACATGAGGCTTCAGTCTACATGTGAATGTAAAGGAGGCTTCAGTCTATGTGTGAATGTACATGAGGCTTCAGTCTATGTGTGAATGTACACTAGAAGTTGATTACAGAAATCACACAATCCTATGTTGAGGCTCTGAATACTACATATTTCAGTAATATACAAGTACTTTTAAAATCTGTATACTTATATATATATATATTATACTATATATACTATATATACTGTATATTTGTAATTCATTTATTTATGAAACAAATGTATTGATATTAGCATTTTTATTCTACTAAAGACATTTGGAAAATTACAAAATTAAACTTAAATTTGAGTAAGAACGTTACCTCAGCATAGAACAGCTGTACAATACAATGAAACCTTTCTAATGGTTGTTTCAAGGGCAGGTAACATAAAAATGAGAGACAAGAATGAAAGAACATACCACCGCCTACCTGAACAGCCTTACATCTTAGCTAGCAGCCTACCTGAACAGCCTTACATCTTAGCTAGCAGCCTACCTGAACAGCCTTACATCTTAGCTAGCAGCCTACCTGAACAGCTTCACATCTTAGCTAGCAGCCTACCTGAACAGCCTCACATCTTAGCTAGCAGCCTACCTGAACAGCCTCACATCTTAGCTAACAGCCTACCTGAACAGCCTTACATCTTAGCTAACAGCCTACCTGAACAGCCTTACATCTTAGCTAGCAGCCTACCTGAACAGCCTCACATCTTAGCTAACAGCCCAAATAAACAGCCTCACATCTTAGCGAACAGCCTACCAGAACAGCCTCACATCTTAGCTAGCAGTCTACCTGAACAGCCTCACATCTTAGCTAGCAGCCTACCTGAACAGCCTTACATCTTAGCTAGCAGCCTACCTGAACAGCCTCACATCTTAGCTAGCAGCCTACCTGAACAGCCTCACATCGTAGCTAGCAGCCTACCTGAACATCCTCACATCTTAGCTAACAGCCTACCAGAACAGCCTCACATCTTAGCTAGCAGCCTACCTGAACAGCCTCACATCCTAGCTAACATCCTACCCTGGCTTAATTGCCCCTGAATGGTCTCATTGATTATTGACACAACCCACTGAGGACCTAATGACTATTAGACCAGGCAGTAATTGGCCTGTAATCGTTCAGACACTCTGGTCATTGAGCACACACTGTTAATCAGTCAGAGAGAGAGAGAGTGTGTTTTGGTTCCAGAAGGATGTGTAGAAGGGGACACCACACCACAGAAAACGTCAGCGTTCATTTCAGTTGAATGAAGAATGAAGTCCAGAGCAGAGCAGAGTGAAGCTATACAGACTCCCTCTCTGCCAGCCTGACCACATCAGAGCAGACAGCCTGACACCTCAGCCGTGCTGACAGAAAGACACATGGGATGTAGAACAGGCAGGGACGGACAACTAGGAGACAACTGGACTCTTTAATCAGACGTTACAGCGGTACTCTGTTATGTGACAGAAACATGAAAACACATCATGCTGTATAGCCTAATGCACATGCTTGGAATAATCACTGCTATGATGCATACTGATTATTTAGTGTGAGTGACTGGTGCTGGCCAGTGACAGAGTAAAGCTTAGATGGTAGAAGGCTTGTGTTGGGGGATATGACCCCCAGCCCCCCCCCAGCCCCCCCAGCCCCCTCCTTACACACGTCTGCTACAATCAGCCCTGCAGAAACAAGGAACTACACTGTCACTAACACTGCTGTCTCGCACAACCAGACACCTGGCAGCATGCTAATGCCCCGACAATACAACCATGAATTGGAATAGCCACACACGCACACACACACACACACACGCATAGTCTCTCTCTCTCTCTCTCTCTCTCTCTCTCTCTCTCTCTCTCTCTCTCTCACACACACACACTCTCACACACACGCACATACACACACACACGCACGAGCGCGCACACACACACACACACACACACACACACACACACTGGGAATGTGAGAGAGAGAGTGAGACAGAAGAGGAGAGAGAGAGGGAACTCATCTGTGTCACAGCCTATCCCCTCGGGCAATCAAGGAAAAAAAACGCAATCATTAGCAACTGGTGGTGCTTGCTCCAGCAAATCGCCGTTTGAGCGAAGATTTATGCAGACCCCTGACTGGAAGTGATTTATTTATTTTAGCAGAGGCTGTGAGATCATTAACCTCCACTGGGTCTCTGGAGAACGGCATCTGTGGCCCCCCACGCTGTGTAGACAAAAGGCCCCACGCAGGGGGAGGGGCTGAGGCCCTGGGTGAGGGAGGGGTCTGCTGGATGGGGGAGGGGCTTGTTAGGGTGGGGGAGGAGCCTGGTGGATGGGGAGTGGCTGGGTGGACAGGGGAGGGTCCTGGATGGTGGGGGGGGGCACAGGGCTGGGGCAGGGGGCACTGGCCTGGGGGCAGGGGGCTAGGGAAGAAGGGTAGCAGTGGTAGGATTCACGTGTAATAGTTTCAAATATATCAGTCACATTTGCACACACACAAAGAGCTACAACCTCATATCTGATTTTCAGGCCAGATACTCAAATCAAGTTCACCTCTGATGGCCTTAATTCTCGATTAAATATAAAAACTATGTCTCTTGACACTCACATTTACGTAATGAAACTCATATAATTCCTATCAAATTATAAAAATGAGATGAGATGTCATCTTAATTACAGGAAGATCAGCGATCAGGTCCACTGAAGCAAATATGCATATTTTCAATAGAATGTTCTGGATGAATCCGAGAGCAGTTGGAGAACGAAGTTCCCCTGAGTTCCCCTATGTTCCCCATGTTCCCCTGAGGTTCCCTATGTACATGCAGATGTCTCTGGTTACCATCTCAGCCCCCCAATGCTTGAGTGTCAATAGGTTGTTAATGATACCTACCACCAGATACCTGCCTGTTTCATTAGATAAGTTAGCAGCTCCTCCACAACTCCAGAATGATCCCTGTTACATCCTCCAAGAGGCAGGAGAAATTAGAAGGGTGAACCAAAGGACAGTATTAATCTGAAATTAATCAGGACTTGAACTTAACTGGGGGGCAGAGTGGTTCCCGTGGTGACGTTTTTAAGTATGTGTAATTGAACCCTTTTGGCAGAGTGATAGGTAAGAGCATCTACGAGACCCTCCTACACCTGCAAAGGAGATGGCCAGAACACTTCAATTAGTCCGTCCCTCCCTGGTGCTGCCATTTTTTAATTTCATTTGATTTCAGGATTATTCTAACACGCATACGGTGTGTAGATGCAGTGAGGATGCACTCAGGGAGGGGTGAAGGGATGGGGCTGTAGGTTTGTCAGTTCTCTGGCAGTGATGACTTCGCTCCAGCCTTATCAAGCCAACACTTCACAGCACAACAAATCACATTTTTATTGAGGGGTAATAAAGTTCAGTATCCAATTGGAGATGAAGAGTTCAAATTTACGAGAAATTTTAACGGTGGCATAATGTCCTCCCCGGCTGGTTAAATGTTTGGACTTTAAAGTTATACTTCAATTAAAATATCTCCTTCAACTAAACATGTAATCTCCAAGACCATGAATATGCCAGGTGCCGATTCAAGAAATACGAGGGTCTGTTTGCAATGAAGCCATCTATTTGTCTCTAAAATTGACCAACAGATTTATAAAATCACCCGTTTTCCTGGAGCGTTCACATGAGGTAAGGTATAAAACACTGAGATGTTGAAAGTCACCAGTGACCATTTGCATTCCTGCCACAGGCTTTAACTAATATTCATCTGTCCCAGTCTGCAGGGGTTCACAGCCTGAACACCTCATACTCTCCCTGAAGTTGTCCAACATCAGCAGCAAAATGACAACACTATGTCCACAGAAGAGCCTCTATCTCTGGGATGAAAACAGCCAACTGCCAGCCCATCAGAAAGACATACAATCATCCAGCAACATCACCGTTCTCTAATTTAATAATATGAATTTGGGAAACAAGCAGAATAAGACAGAGTTCAGGGGACAGGGGGGAATACTGTTGGCAGTGCGCTGAGCAATGTGGTGTGGAGTGAAGAGGGGGTCGGGGACAGGGCCAGGGCGGCCAGGATGTGGAGGCCTGTGGTCGGGGCCACGCTCCAGAGTAGGAAGCGTGCCAAGAGCCGGCCCTGAAGCGGAGCAGCAAGCCTCGTCTGGCTGCACCCCTCAGTCTGCCAGCAACGCTGATTTATCAGGGGGGCAACGGCAGCCACCACCTCCTGCTCCCCTGTGCCCTGCCTTTCAATACAGCCTCCCTGACGACTCTGATAGTGCAATCAGGGCCATGGCAGAGCCAAGGCAATTTCTCCCTTTCTCTTTGATAACCCCGTCGCCTTATTGAAAGCCAGTCGCAATGGCAGCAGCAACAACAACTCAATTGGAAAGAGTTGCTGTATTTGTAAGGGGGGAAGGGGGGGGGGGTTATATGGCCGACACAAAGAGAGAGGAGGAGAGGGATGTTACCCACTGCTTCCTGCGAGGTCTCCTTTGTCCTCCGACAGGTGGCGTGGTTCCTGAGCGGGTCGGCCCTTCAGAACCCTGTCATTTGGACCTTATCTCTTAGAAGAAAGACGATGGCGAAGCCACCATAGCAATGCGGTGCGATTGGTCAATCATGTGAAATTGGAGTTGTTTGGTTCTCTTGCTGGAAAGCACTTCCAATAAAAGTAGATGCACACACTAGCATGTTGCCAACAAACACAGTCTGTAGTCAACTCAATATACAACACTGACCTGCCTGACTGGCAGAGAAAAAAAACTCCCTGTTTCTCCACTGAAAGAAAGAACAATTCAATCTAAACAGGACAATTTCATATTGATAACACACAACGAGATGCAAACATATTCTGATTAAATTCAGAAAATGTTGATTTGAAGCTGACCCGTCCCTCACGTAGTGTGGTGAAGTTGTTTTGGTAGCTTCCTAGCTCCAGGGACATGGTCAAGTTTAGATAGCATCTGTGCTGAGGAAGGAGAGAATGGGAGCACGGAGAAGCTTGTATCACCACCAGACAGCAGCTCTTGAGGAATTGGATTCCTACAGTCCTGCTGGATCTGTAATCTGCAAACATCTCACATTCCTATTGTGCTCCCAGACTCTGGGAAAAAGCCTTCCAGATGGTTTAACTTTACGTCCGATTTTTCATTTATTTCAGCCTTTAAAACAGGTTAACATCCAGGCCGTACAGTGCTGACCTGGTGCAGGTAGCTGCTGGATATCTTCTGATAAGTTTCTTTGTGTCTGTCTATGGGTGAAGAATTTAGTCAACCGTCCTTAAAACATCCCAAATAATACACTGAACTTTTCACAGGTTTTGTCCAAGTAACGATGCAAGTTACAGTTCAACAAAAGGCAATATTAGACTTATTGTGGCAATTTCATAGAGATTTTCTTTCGTTTAACCGTGGTTCTCCGTTCTGCCTTTCTACCTCTCAGCGTGAGATATGAAAGAATAGACAAAGGTACACGTTCCACTTCACCAGTTCTCAGCTCTGCATGAACACCACTAGCTGGGGTCATCAGTACACTGCCCAGCCCCCAGCTAAGCCTGGATGTTTCCCTGCCCTCCACCCCCCCTCACTATCTCTACCTCCACCTCCCCCTCTCTCTCCCCTCCCCCCTTCTCTCTTCCCCTTCCCTCCCTTCCTCCCCCCTCCCCTTCTCTCTATATCTCCCCTCTCTCTCTCTCTCTCTCTCTAAACTTGACTGTCCTGTGGTGGAGAGCCATGCCTCTGGTTTCCTCCTCTTCAGGAGGGCTGAAGGTCAGAGCACAATGCCAGTCTGGGAGCAGATCCCAGGTCTTATCAGTCCGACCTTCACGCCTGCTGCTGCTTCTAAACACCCTGCTCTGGGGTCATCGTCTCCACCGCCTCATCCTGCACCAAAGGCTAAACACCACAAGCACAGTATGATCCTCTGGACTGCTGTAATCTCTATTATTTTGTACAAATCAGCAAACACCATGCAAGATCCCTGAGGCCACAGAAAGGATTGTATCACAGTTCTGCAGTAATACAGCAATGTAAGCTAGTTATCTGTAAATTACTAGTATGATGAAGAGACATGAAGACTTATTCGTTTGTTTAGGACCTGTAGAGCCATGACAAAACGAAAAAAATACTTACACGAAAACTTGCTGCTTTTAAATACCCACACCCACTTCCAAAAAACAAGCCAAACTAAGTTTTGAAGATACTTTAGAAAGTACTGAAGACATTGATGTTTAAGCACAGCAGGGTCTTGTCTGGAGGTCTGGTCTGGTGGTCTGGTCGGGTGGTCTGGTCTGGGGGTCTGGAGGTCTGGTCTGGGGGTCTGGTCTGGAGGTCTGGGGTCTGGCCTGGAGGTCTGGGGTCTGGAGGTCTGGTCTGGGGGTCTGGTCTGGAGGTCTGGGGTCTGGCCTGGTGGTCTGGCCTGGAGGTCCGGCCTGGAGGTCTGGGGTCTGGCCTGGAGGTCTGGTCTGGGGCCTGAAGGTCTGGGGTCTGGCTTGGTGGTCTGGCTGGAGGTCTGGTCTGGGGCCTGGAGGTCTGGAGGTCTGGCCTGGTGGTCTGGGGTCTGGCCTGGAGGTCTGGGGTCTGGCCTGGAGGTCTGGTCTGGGGCCAGAAGGTCTGGGGTCTGGCCTGGTGGTCTGGCTGGAGGTCTGATCTGGGGCCTGGAGGTCTGGAGGTCTGGCCTGGTGGTCTGGGGTCTGGCCTGGTGGTCTGGGGTCTGGCCTGGTGGTCTGGGGTCTGGCCTGGAGGTCTGGGGTCTGGCCTGGTGGTCTGGGGTCTGGCCTGGAGGTCTGGGGTCTGGCCTGGTGGTCTGGCAGCAGCAGTGATTTGCAGAGCGGGGCTGTATTGTTAGGGCTTTAGAGGATCTTAACTGGCCGTCTCCGAGAGACACCTGCATGGCGATATGTTGCCGGGGACATTTTTCTCTCTCTCTCTCAGTGACTCCTTTGCTTTGTATCATTAGCAGAGCAAGGGGGCCGTGAATCACTCCCTCGCCCGCCCCCACGCCCCTCCCGTCCCCCTCTCCAGCCTCCGCTCCCCTTGCAGACCCCCACCTCCGAGTGCTAAACGTCTGACAGAAGGGTGGCCGGCCGCTGGCAGCAGCCATCGACTGGAGGGAAGGAGCTGCCAGAAGTCCTTGATGGATAGGCTCATTTTCCAGCCGGCAGCAAGTCTCAGCGAAGCATCCGTGTCATTTGTAATGTCAGCCAACAAAATGTAATCAAACATTCCAGCGGTTTAATCACAGAGGGCTGCTCTAGAGATGATTGTAGTGTCAATATAATGCTATTTCATTATCTGTTTGTATTTTATATTGACAGTGTCAGATAAACAGTGTGGAAAATTAAGATTAAAAATATGGTAATTTCATTTCAATCACCCCGGCTACAGTTGCTGGGCCATTATGCGATTGATTACTTCTGAATTAAATTTGGGGCTGAATGTAAAGTTTAATCTTCTTTCTTCTCAGCGATTCAGCTCCCCAAAGGCCTCTTAGTAAGTAAGTACCCATTTCATTTGATCTTTAATGAAAAGTAATGGCCCAAATGAATTGTATAAATCACGCGTCGTGTATACCTAGTTGACATTCCATTTTTTCTTGCTCTCATTTTTTCGTTTTGTGCTTCAACACCCTCCCAGCCCAAAGCCGTCAGTGAACTCTCCTGTCCCACCACCTCTCCTCTGCCGTCATGTCAGGGATGGTTCATGGATCTGCTATGTTGGGGTGTCTCTCTGAAAGTCACACTCTTCTGTCTTAACACCATTTTGGAGGGTCCTGAGTTTCACTGGAAATGTGGTCTCATTTGGTAAATTCTGTCAGAGAGGTACTTATATTATGAAACAGAAAGGAGGCAGACATTTAAGTACTTTTGCAAGGTGCTTAGCGGTGAAATTAAATGAAGTGTTTTATAGCCTCGAGTGCCATTTTGAGAAGAAATATGCAGCGTCTAAACTGGTAGTACAGTGATAGACATTTTAATTACATGGTAAATTTTGATATTTCCCTCCATGCCTCTCTCTAGAACACAAGTGCTGTCGTATGGCTAAGATTCGCCTGGCACACACTATTTCACCCATTTCCTACATACGTATATAGTGTAAAAAGTGACAGAACTGTTAGAGACAGCTCTGGTTCAAATTCAGGAGAGAAGAAAGGAGCTGTTCTTTGTGAGTCCCATTCACAGTGATTTGTCCCCTTTTGTAGTCCTAATTATGTGCCAAAGTAGGATAACAGAAGTTCTCAACTCGGCCATTATGCCAGCACAAAAAAAGAGGAGCATACAAGGAGCTGATCACTTTGGAATTAGCAAACATGATACTATACGAGGAGAAAAAAATCATTAATACCGTCAGGGATTAGAGGTTCTGATTAAAGGGTAGCTTTTACCGTATGCAAATTAGTGATAGGCATTTATCAGCGCTTGGGCAAGCTGTCTTAGCTGCAAAGCCACATATGTTTTTTAGCTGATTAAAAAACTGCTTGAAGTTGCAGGCTTTTAATGGCGGAGAGAGGGAGAAAGGGAGAGGCAGAGAGAGAGGGAGAGCGAGAATGAGACGCAGAGGGAGGGAGAGAGGGAGAAAGAGAGAGGGAGAGAGAGGGAGAAAGAGGCAGAGAGAGCGAGAGGGAGAAAGAGAGAGGGAGAAAGAGGGAGTGAGAGGGAGAAAGAGAATGTGTGAGAGAGAGATGAGGAGGCAGAGCTTGTGAGGGAAGTCTTTTCCTTTTGGCCAAATTCCCGCAATCGCTCTGAGCGTTTGCCTTAATTCCCTCTTTTATTAAACACTTTCTTTTGTACATAATTAAAACATTTCTCAAGTGAGTGTGTGAGCGGGTTTTATTTGTGCATATTCCTTTGCAATATTTTTCCTTCCTGCACAGCCTACATATCTATTTCCTCAGTAAGCACCATCGTGGCTGGGCTGTCTCCCCCCGCCTGTGTTTGCAGGAGAAACAAGTTTAAAATAATGAATACAGGGGCAGAATTAGGGGCTGGTTTATCACCAGTCCACCATTGTGTGAGGGTCTCTGTGTTATTATATTTCCTTTCATATGGAGGTGACCCCCTTTGTGTTAACAAAGGAGAGCTGGATGAAACAGGCCTCTCTAGCTGCTGTGGTACAGCAACGCCTCTCTCTTCCTCCAGGGAGCTTTCATTCTGCCTCTGTGTCAACACGCTGCCTCCTCTGCTGGTTCAGGGGACACATCCAACTCCTGCCTCTACCACTGCCTCTACTGCCTCTACTACTACTGCCTCTACTGCTACTGCCTCTACTGCTACTGCCTCTACTGCCTCTACTACTCCTGCCTCTTCTACTACTGCCTCTACTGCCTCTACTACTCCTGCCTCTACTACTATTGTCTCTACTGCTACTGCCTCTACTACTCCTGCCTCTACTACTACTGCTACTACTACTCTGCTACTACTACTCTGCTACTACTACTCTGCTACTACTGCCTCTACAACTCCTGCCTCTAGTACTACTGCCTCTACTACTACTGCCTCTACTGCCTCTACTACTCCTGCCTCTACTCCTGCCTCTACTACTGCCTCTAGTACTACTGCCTCTAGTACTCTGCTACTACTACTCTGCTACTACTGCCTCTACAACTCCTGCCTCTAGTACTACTGCCTCTACTACTACTGCCTCTACTACTACTGCCTCTACTGCCTCTACTACTCCTGCCTCTACTACTCCTGCCTCTACTCCTGCCTCTACTACTGCCTCTAGTACTACTGCCTCTAGTACTACTGCCTCTACTACTACTGCCTCTACTACTCCTGCCTCTAGTACTACTGCCTCTAGTACTACTGCCTCTAGTACTACTGCCTCTACTGCCTCTACTACTACTGCCTCTACTGCCTCTACTACTCCTGCCTCTACTACTCCTGCCTCTACTACTCCTGCCTCTACTCCTGCCTCTACTACTGCCTCTAGTACTACTGCCTCTACTACTGCCTCTACTAGTCCTGCCTCTACTGCCTCTACTACTTCTGCCTCTACTACTACTGCCTCTACTCCTGTGGAAAGTGATTTCGTCGTGCAGAATTCTTTGTGTGGGAACACTGTCAACTACAAATTCATTTTTGCTCACTTAACATCTCCAAGACACACCTGAGCAGTATAATGCACTAAGCACTAAGCGCAAACAAAACAATTAAGAACAATTAAATAAATCTGTGCCAATAAAGACGACCTATCCAATCAAGTTCTTGGTCATCATAGCACATTTTAGCAGGGACCTGTACTAGCCAAACTACCATCAGCAACAAGAATTATATTAAAATGTAACATCTTGAAATTGAAATGGTGTTTTTTCCCCTCTCCCTGAAACCACTTGCTTTCCATGCAGGTGTGAAGGCAGATTAACAAATAGGAGATGTTTAGTGCACTGAGATGGCTGCTAGGAAGTGCTGGGAAATTCAGTTAACATATGATGTGAACCAAGTAAGTGGTAATTTAAAATACTCAAGCAGTGTCCATGATAAGATTTCAAATAGACCAGGAAATAAAGCCAGTATTTGCTAGGCGAAGATAAACATTTGACTTTTTTCACATCGACTTTCTACAGAGCAGGACTCCAAAAGGATTGTAAAAGGAAAATTTTACACGTTGAGTCTTTATATTTTATATATTCCAGTTTGTGCTTATGCTGGTGTTTCTGGGGATAAATGACTGTATACAAGGTGTGCAGATGTGTCTGTGTGGGGACAGGCTGGGCTCTGATAAAGGATGAGTGGCAGGCTCCCCCGCAGGCCCCACCAGGGGCCCCCCCTCCCCCCTGGGACCCCCCCTCCCCTGCCCCCCACCTCCCCTGCCCCCTGCTGTTCTGCTGGGCTCTGTGCAACCTGCAGCTAGCATGTCAGCCTGCACACCTCCACATCCCCTGCAGCACACCTCCATGCCAGGAGCTGGAAACTGCCATGTGGACAGCTCTGCTACATTTCTGTCATTTCCACTTGAATCAAAACTTTAGTTTTCAGGCTGTTTGCGCAGCATGCTTTTAGCATGGAAAGCAACGCTGTGCCAGTAACTCTGGGAAGATTCTAGATAATCTAGCGTGTCGACTAGTGTTGCCCCACACATGTATGACAGATGAATGAGCCGGTGGAACCCAGGGCCAGCCTGAAGGACGAACAGGGACCAGTAGAGACTAGTAGAGACCAGTAAAGACCAGCAGGGACCAGCAGGGCCCAGTAAAGACCAGCAGGGCCCAGCAGGGCCCAGTAGAGACCAGCAGGGCCCAGTAGAGACCAGCAGGGACCAGTAGAGACCAGCAGGGCCCAGTAAAGACCAGCAGGGACCAGCAGGGACCAGTAGAGACTAGTAGAGACCAGTAAAGACCAGCAGGGACCAGCAGGGCCCAGTCAAGACCAGCAGGGACCAGTAAAGACCAGCAGGGCCCAGTAGAGACCAGCAGGGACCGGTAGGGACCAGCAGGGCCCAGTAAAGACCAGCAGGGACCAGTAGAGACCAGCAGGGACCAGTAGAGACCAGCAGGGCACAGTAAAGACCAGCAGGGCCCAGTAGAGACCAGCAGGGACCGGTAGAGACCAGCAGGGACCAGTAGAGACCAGCAGGGCCCAGTAAAGACCAGCAGGGCCCAGTAGAGACCGGCAGGGACCGGTAGAGACCAGCAGGGACCAGTAGAGACCAGCAGGGACCAGCAGGGACGAGTAGAGACCAGCAGGGACCAGCAGGGACCAGCAAGGACAGGCCCAGAGCACAGAGCAAACAGCCTCCTCTTTCATCCAGACTCTGAGTAACTGTACCTGTTCACTGATCTACTGATTTAATTCAAACGACTCGGTAAGAAAATGCACGGCCTGGTCTCCAGAACTCATCTACAGAAGCCTATTTTTGTTCCTACCAGTAGTGTTTCACGAGCTTTTCAGCAGTATTTCAGCGATGTTTCAGCAGTGTTTCAACAGTGTTTCAGCAGTGTTTCAGCAGTGTTTCAACAGCGTTTCAGCAGTGTTTCAGCAGTGTTTCAGCAGCGTTTCAGCAGTGTTTCAGCAGTGTTTGAGTAGTGTTTCAGCAGTGTTTCAACAGTGTTTCAGCAGTGTTTCAACAGTGTTTCAGCAGCTTTTCAGCAGTGTTTCAGAAATGTTTCAGCAGTGTTTCAGAAATGTTTCAGCAGCGTTTCAGCAGTGTTTCAGCAGTGTTTCAACAGTGTTTCAGCAGCTTTTCAGCAGTGTTTCAGAAATGTTTCAGCAGTGTTTCAGCAGTGTTTCAGAAATGTTTCAGCAGTGTTTCAGCAGTGTTTCAGAAATGTTTTAGCAGTGTTTCAACAGTGTTTTAGCAGTGTTTCAGCAGTGTTTGAGTAGTGTTTCAGCAGTGTTTCAACAGTGTTTCAGTAGTGTTTCAGCAGTGTTTCAGAAATGTTTCAGCAGCATTCCAGCAGTCCAGACTGCATGGTGACTAGAACACTGGACGTGTTACCAGTGATCCAGTCAGGGTTTCACAGTATGCTTCACGAAATGCATTTGCCACAATTGGATCACAGCCAAGGACATGTTTCGTATGATACATTTGCAGTAATAAAGTGCTCATATACAGTATGTTATGTTTACAGTTTTATTCTATAAGTGCATTTTATATATGTGAATGACTGAGTGCAAGAGCTTGGATAATGAAGTCAATCAGAGACTAAGAGCAATACCATGAAACAGTAACTGAATTACATTAAATGAGTCAAAGTAAATATGCATTCCACAGCCATTACCATTTTCACAATAGCTGAATATGCCAGATAACCTATAGCTGAGTGAGAGGCCAGACATGGGCTACTGGTTACCTTGAACAGACTGCAGGGGACAGTCTGCTCTGCAGGACCATAGAAATCAACAGAAAAGGAGTATTGTTGCTCGTGAAAGAAAACCTCCATCTCTCAAGGACATGTAATTAGCGAGAGCAGCTGGGACCATCTGAAATGGTAGTGTTTCTCTTCCTCCGTAAAGGCTTCATTCTCAAATGTTTTATACTTGAAATGACATTAGCAGACTTCCCCAATAAGCTTGCATTAATTACTACATTATTGTTTACATTTGTTTAGGCATTATCCTTCGGCAGCTCTTAGTAGTAAATGGACCGAATGACAAAACAGAGTAAATATTCGGTCACAGCAGCCCGTAAGTCACATTGGGTCCCATACAGCCAACAACACAAACACCACAGTCCTGTACCAAGACCACAGACCTGTACCAACACCTCAGTCCTGTACCAACACCACAGTCCTGTACCAACACCACAGTCCTGTACCAACACCTCAGTCCTGTACCAACACCACAGTCCTGTACCAACACCTCAGACCTGTACCAACACCACAGACCTGTACCAACACCTCAGTCCTGTACCAACACCACAGTCCTGTACCAACACCTCAGACCTGTACCAACACCACAGTCCTGTACCAACACCTCAGACCTGTACCAACACCACAGACACCTCAGTCCTGTACCAACACCTCAGACACCTCAGTCCTGTCACAACGCCATGCACAGGCTACAGTCTGGCAGGACAGGGAAAGTTTAGAAGCACATTAATGGAGAGCGAGTACCATGTATTCACCCTCATGCTTCTCAACACACACACACACACACACAAACACACAAACACACACACACACACACACACACGTGTACAACGGCAACTTTTCATGCTTTGCAGCTGGCGTTTTACCACTCCCACGGGGAGATTTCAGAATCAATACCGGCTGCCCTTAAAAAAGCACCATTGAACCTGTCCTCCCCTTGTGTTCATCACTGGCCTCCCTGCTTTCGCTCTGCAGAAGCATCACACCCCCTTACGTGATGCCAGCCAACCCTCTGACACTACCAGATTGTTTGGGACACTCAATCCACCAGCGCTGAATCCCAGGGACTCTGGGTGGACTAGGACCACATGTGGAGCCATTATGGGTCAGAGTTCAGACAAATGACTTGATATACCCCATTAGCTCTAAAGGGAGGGGATGGAGAGGGGCTGAATAAATGTCATGGGACTCTTTGCCTCTTGATTTGGGAGTCAGTGAAGAGGACGAGAGGGGAGGGTGGGAGGAAGGGTTCTCTAGCAGAAAATGGCATTAAGAGTTAATGACCACGTTGCTCCCAGAGGGCTAGTCCATATGAAAGCTATTCCAGCAGTGACAGCGCTCAACACACAACCTGACTGATTAAAAACAAAATGGTGCTCAAATATGAATAACAGTAACTGTCACTCAGATAGGAAGAATAACTATACACCATCATTCCCAATGATATTGGCATTCTATCTAGAAGCCCTGAGGGGCGTAGATCAGGAGGGAAACATTAAGTCACACACATAAAATACAACAGCCACCACTAAAACACTGAGATGGTTCAGACAGAACACTAAAGGGTCAGACAGAACACTGAAGGCTCAGACAGAACACTGAGATATTTCAGACAGAACACTGAGATGGTTCAGACAGAACACTGGAGGGTCAGACAGAACACTGAGATGATTCAGACAGAACACTGAGATGGTTCATACAGAACACTAAGATGGTTCAGACAGAACACTGAGATGGTTCAGACAGAACACTGAGATGGTTCACACAGAACACTGGAGGGTCAGACAGAACACTGAGATGGTTCATACAGAACACTAAGATGGTTCAGACAGAACACTGAGATGATTCAGACAGAACACAGAGATGGTTCAGACAGAACACTGAGATGGTTCAGACAGAACACTGAGATGATTCAGACAGAACACTGAGATGGGTCAGACAGAACACAGAGATGGGTCAGACAGAACACTGAGATGGGTCAGACAGAACACTGAGATGATTCAGACAGAACACTGAGATGATTCAGACAGAACACAGAGATGGTTCAGACAGAACACTGAGATGGGTCAGACAGAACACTGAGATGATTCAGACAGAACACTGAGATGGTTCAGACAGAACACTGGAGGGTCAGACAGAACACTGAGATGATTCAGACAGAACACTAAGATGATTCAGACAGAACACTGAAGACATTGATTGTCATCGTAAGTCAAGCACATCTTGTTTTAAGACCCATTAAAGCAGGACTAGTGTGAAGCAGTGGATGTGGTGAGGCTGTCTCCTCCCCTGCCTGCAGACTGCAGGCCTCAGAGCGCAGGCCTCGGGGTGACAGGGCAAGGCCAGCGTCCACACAGCCAGCTGGAGAGCAGATTAAAGTGCTCAGAAAAGCCACATATTGCTGCTATGAGAAATATAATAACGTGGACATGGCCTTCTCTTTATGACGGGAACAACACATTCTCCAGAGAGCAATCTTTTTATCAATTCCAAAAGAATGACAAATGACACACACACCCAAAGAATGACAAATGACACGCACCCAGAGCCAGGGCCTATGCGCTCGCACATGAGGAGTATTTATGGTGCTTGTGTCCTGAAGGTAACAATGACAAAAGCCTTCAGACACCACGCCACATTCCTCACATTCATTTCTCATCCACAAATATCACAGCTATTTCATCATATCTTTCAACCCACCGTGACATCACCTGTGCCTGAGATTCCGCTACAAATTAATAAGTGTCTTACCAGCTAAAAATTCCAAATTGCACAATAAAACATCAAATTAAAATCACAAAAATGGTACATGAATCCGACTGTAATTATGACTATTTGTCTTGTGAAATGGTTGAGAGGTTTAAATGTTGTGTAACTAACAATTTATTCAGTGCTTTATTGGTTGTGTTATGAAACTATTCTTTCTCCAGTTTACAGCTGGCCTTGAATGTTACTCTTAAAAGTGTGTAAATCCTGACTCCACAAGTCATACTGCATAGCTGGCTCTAGGGGGCGCAGCAGAATGATCTGTTCTGTTTTGCCACAGATTATACCAGCAGAAGAGAACATAGGGGCTTTCTACACACAGAAGAAGACTGTAAAGTTCCAGGATGTTAAATAAATTGATATCCTTGAGATGAGTAAAGCTAATGCCAGACAGCTTGTAGGGTTAGGGCAGGGACAAAGGAAGGTTCTTTAAAGAGGGGAGAACAGTTCCACTTTAAGGGTTTGCTGTTTCTCATCAAATAACAGCGGAGATAATCAAGCTCACAACAACTATTGTCAGGCCAAATTCCTGCAATGAAAAAGAGGCATAGATAATTGCTGTTTTTGTACAGCATCCCATGTGTGAGACAACATAATTTCCTCTATAATGCTCGCTGACTTCTTTTCATTAAATCGAAGAGCTTGTTTGTACAAGCTATTGTTTCTGCCCGCTTGTTGTTGCTGCCATCACAAAGGATCTAAAATCGTCGCCCCAGATCTGAGAAAATCACATGTTCCATAATCAGACGAGGATTGTAATTGTAAGATGTTCTCTGGCTACTGTTTTCACCCCCTCCTCCTCTCGCTACTCTGACAAAAATCTGACAGTAGCTTTGCATTGCAAACCTGTTTAATGAATGCCTAATCCTGGAAGAGCGCATTATAGGAAACTGTCACACACAGCATTGTAGCAATATTAACTTGAATTTACATTATCATCCTCTGGTAATGCAGGAATATTTGGATTTCCATTAATGCTGGGCCTTCCTCTCTGAAAGGAAACAGTGGTGAACTAAATCTGGTTTTCCCCTCTGCTTTGATAGGGTGCTGGAGTTAAGGCTATAGCAAGGAGCTTTCTTTATTTAGATGACAGCTCCAAGCCTTCCCCTCTTCTCACAATCAAGCTCACAAACAAAGGCCCAGCTAGCGTTACTCCAGCTAGCGTTACTCCAGCTAGCGTTACTCCAGCTAGCATTACTCCAGCTAGCATTAGTCCAGCTAACGTTACTCCAGCTAGCGTTACTTAGGCCTCGTCTCAACAAACCCATGCCACAGGAAGCCCAGGCAAAGCCACAGTGATATTACAGCTTTGTAGCGACGCTGTAAATCACACAGAACAATAGTGAGCAGCACAATCACACAGGCCGACCCAATCAAGCATATCAAACACACCCCGTGAGGAACAATGGTTCAGCGGCTCCATCAGGGACAGAATACCTGCTGTCCGCTGTTTGTTTAGTGTTTATCTTTCAGCTCTCTATTGACTGTTTATGTTGTTGTTCTCCCACTTCCGCACTCACTCTTATCTCAATAGAATTCACTTTTTAAGCGACTATTCAAGTGTTGTGTGTGATAAAACACTGTTTCTAGGACTCCCACAGGCATGGATTTTGTGCTTTATAGATAAAAAGGTTGCATTTATGTATAATGGCACAAATGCATTCTTTTGAATAAGTATTTGGTACCATTTATAACAAATCAAATATATTAAAAAGGCATTAGAGCAGCAGTGTGAACCACATATGTCCTTAAACAGCAGAGCCTGTCTATCTCATGAATCACATCTAACCAGACTGCCTACAGCAATAAACGTTTCCATTGTAATTATATTAAAGTACATATTTACATATGCTGTAAGTTAACATCTGTAAAGTGTTTAGGTGAAACATACATCTCCTCTCCTAGTTTCCAGCAGACCAGGAGGACAGCTATTGGCGGGGAAAGGCTATCCATGGGGCTGAGCAGGCAGGGGGGGGCAAAGCCATGTTTGAATATTACTGACCCAGCACTTAGGAAAGCCATGCACAACAAGGCGAAAAATGAATGCTTTTTTAGTCTGGAAATCCTTTCACCCTCTCATATTCAGCAGATCAGATTAAGAGAGAGGTTTAAGAAGATTTGGACAAAAAAACCCTCTGAGCAGGGGGAGTGGGGGGGCTGGGAAGGTAGCAGGAAGCTGTTTGTGATTCTGTGACTTCAGGCAATTCATCACAGAAATGGAGTTTCTAATGCAGCATCTTGTGAATCCTTTTCGCCCTGTCAACGTTTTAATACATTACAGTGAGAATGTAAATCATGTTTGAAATTTGGCATAAACTACACTCTACTGCACTCACACCACTCCACACAGACATAGGGGCTCAAATACAGGCACACACATTTCACTGAATATTGGAATTCTTGTCAAACAAAAAACTTCAGGTTTTCTTATTTCTGACAATAGAAAAGAAGATTCAAATCTCATGCTAGTTTTAACTTGTTTTAAAAGGCATCGATGTGGACCTGTGGATGGACTGTATCCTACCTGATGATAGGCTTTTCTTTGTTTTCACTATAAGGAACGGCTATAGTACTACATGGTATAGTACTACACTGTATAATACTACAGTGTATAATACTACAGTGTATAGTACTACACGGTAAAGTACTACAGTATATAGTACTACACAGTAGAGTACTACACAGTATAGTACTACAGTGTATAGTACTACACTGTATAGTACTACACTGTATAGTTCTACAGTGTGTAGTACTACACGGTATAATACTACAGAGTATAATACTACACTGTATAATACTACACTGTATAGTACTACATGGTATAGTATTACAGTGTGTAGTACTACAGTGTATAGTACTACAGCGTGTAGTACACAGTAAGACACACAGAGACTGGACACACAGGGCCTGTACACACCGAGACTGGACACACAGAGACTGGACACACAGGGCCTGGACACACCGAGACTGGACACAGGGCCTGGACACACAGGGCCTGGACACACAGGGCCTGGACAGACTGCTGGAACAGGACCTGTACAGACTGCTGGAACAGGGCCTGTACAGACTGCTGGAACAGGGCCTGTACAGACTGCTTCATGTTAGCCCTCTCAGTCATTAGTCGCCTGACTGTTGAAGTGAACAGAGAGCTGCGGTGGACCGGAGGTTATTTCCTGCTTCAGAAGACTGTTTCAGAGGGTTTCATCTGTAACCACTCAGAGATCTCATGAGGCAGGAGGCTCTTGCAATGCTCTTCCTCCAACTCCACCACAGTCAATTTCACCGTCAACCTAAACACTTTAAAATTCTGGATAGAAAAGAGGGCCAGATTGCTTAGAATGACAGTTGTTTTTTGGATGAACAGAACTGGTAGGCTGAAGATTGTGTTGATAGACCTAAATGCAAACTTAAATATAATATATAGTATATATAGTATATAGTATATGTATAGTATATATAGTTTTGTAGCCTTCAAGTTATAAAAAAAATTTATCTGGTGTGAAGTCATGGACTTTATATTTGTATAAAACTAAGGATTTCCTTTAAAGTTGATAAAAATGTGTCTGACTCAGGTGGTCCCCGAACCAGGAAGCAGCTCAGCTCTGCTGTGTTGGAACCTGCCGATTGGCTGACACTCCTGTGAAATCCGTCCTAACTCGTTTCCATGGTATTAAGGTGTTACGCAGCCATAGGAAGCAATTTCAGCAGATCATGTTCTGCAAGGGACACTTTCTACGAGAGGTAAATGCCCCGTTTCCAAGATGCCTCGGAGAATATACAAACGGAGTCAAGCACCATGGATTAGCACACTTTAGTGTGATACGGTGTGTTGTCAGATGCCACGACCTAGGTGTGGAACTGGAGGAGGCTGTGTCTGGCTAACATGGCTCGTATGAAGGAGGCTGTGTCTGGCTAACATGGCTCGTATGAAGGAGGCTGTGTCTGGCTAACATGGCTCTTATGGGGGAGGCTGTGTCTGGCTAACATGGCTCTTATGGGGGAGGCTGTGTCTGGCTAACATGGCTCGTATGGGGGAGGCTGTGTCTGGCTAACATGGCTCGTATGGGGGAGGCTGTGTCTGGCTAACATGGCTCATATGAAGGAGGCTGTGTCTGGCTAACATGGCTCGTATGGGGGAGGCTGTGTCTGGTTAACATGGCTCATATGAAGGAGGCTGTGTCTGGCTAACATGGCTCGTATGGGGGAGGCTGTGTCTGGCTAACATGGCTCATATGGAGGAGGCTGTGTCTGGCTAACATGGCTCGTATGAAGGAGGCTGTGTCTGGCTAACATGGCTCGTATGAAGGAGGCTGTGTCTGGCTAACATGGCTTGCATGGGGGAGGCTGTGTCTGGCTAACATGGCTTGCATGGAGGAGGCTGTGTCTGGCTAACATGGCTTGTAAGGTTAGTCTACAGTGTCAAGTCTTGGACACAAAAACCTGAACCATTCTTAGCCAGCATACGGGTCTGAGTCAGCTGTTTTGGTTAAATGTCCATTTGATATATTACATTCTCCTTCTCTAATCCTTTCTATTTGTTATCAATTGCTGCAAATCATATCTCTTCTTGGTGATTCATCTAATGAAAAACTCAAGTCAATAGAGGAGATGGAGGATTAGCTATCTGTTGTGCTCCCACCTGTTGACCTTCACAATATCTGCCTCCACAATCTGAGCAAATACGTAACATTATGAAACCTGAAGATCTGAAAAACAAAGTTTCAAACTCACACACAACCTAAAGACCACATCTAACTGAACCTTCACGTCGCACATCTTTAGCTACAGATAAATATGCCTTCTTTATAATAATACCTCAAGTATAACTAAATAAATGGAGGCGCTGTTAGGAAGTAAAACGGGCACATCTGTTTCAAATACTGCACTATCATTTTTGCTGGCAAAGGGAGAGAGGGGATCACGATATTCAAATCCGTATTTAACCTTTCAAGGCAGAAGGATTATTCAGCCAAGTCTCCATTCCAAGCGGTTTCCTTGCCCCCTACTCCCCTGCCATAATAATGATCATTATCACCATTGTGTGAAAAGAGGATTATCATATCGTTCCATAAACCCAGGAACACCCCTGCCATTATGAAGTCATTCTGCTCTCATCAGGCCCACACCAGCAGCCAGGCCAGCTCATCCTACATCTGCTGGGTGGTGACAGGTGACCATACTGTCAGCCAGGCCTTGTCTGATTGACCTGGGGTCTGGACGACAGGAAGCTGGGGAGTGGATGACAGGAAGTTGGGGCGTACAAGACAGGAAGTTGGGGCGTAGCCGACAGGAAGCTGGGGTGTGGACGACAGGAAGCTGGGGTGTAGAGGACAGGAAGCTGGGATGTGGAGGACAGGAAGCTGGGGTGTAGAGGACAGGAAGCTGGGGTGTAGAGGACAGGAAGCTGGGGTGTAGAGGACAGGAAGCTGGGGTGTGGAGGACAGGAAGCTGGGGTGTGGAGGACAGGAAGCTGGGGTGTAGAGGACAGGAAGCTGGGGTGTATGGACTGCTGCAGCATTTTCATGTCATTGCTTCCTTAGCTAAATAGGTACTGGTATAAATACTAATTCAGGTACTGGTAGTGTCAGCTAGCTGGCAGGATGAAGAACTAAAGACTAGCTATGAAACCTGAGGCGATAAGACAATGTTGGAGAGTCACTTGTATGATCTTAGTGTGAAGTTAATTTAGTTTATTGTTAATAGTTACATCGTTATTTGGCTAGCAGTACCAGCAGGGGCCAGCAGGGGCAGTAAACACAGCTCCTTCTGCAGCACGGCTAATCAAGTCTGCTTTGCTGCTTCACTGGGCTTTTCAATATTAACTGGCGGGGTCATTTTTGGCACCTCCTTAAACCCTCATGTGTCTACATCTGTGTTAGGTGCACTCTTAAACATATGGACTCTTTTAATTAAATCCTACCTTGATTCAGTCTTTCACAGTATTACTGACAGCAAGGTCATTAAACTATTAAGGCAAGTCACAGTGAAAATTGTTGTGAGCAGAGTGAGGCAGGAGAGGTTAATTAAACAGCCACCATGTGTCCTCAATGCCAGCAACATTCTTCTATCTGAAACAGGACTGAGAGAACACAGTTTATACTTGCTATACAAATTGTGCAAGGGCGGGGACATTTTCACAATAAAAAGGCCAACACCAACATCTCAATACTTAAAGCTATCTTTCTTTCAAACACAGTGTTGACACATGACACCCTGTGACATCAACATTGAAATGTGGATAAATAAATACAGACTGGATTCATACTCCAGATTAGGCTGCAACACGTAATCCTACTGTAAGCACACAGGATGTCACTTATACATCACTCGCTCTTTACTATGTGTAAAGTAAAGAACGGGGGAATTGTTGAACAATTTCTCTCAATATTTCTCTCAATTCTCCAACAACATGAGTAATGAAAAGTGTAGATTATCCTGTCAAAGTTAAAAGTAGTAAATTAACCTCTTAAATTATGTTTAGTCCAGAATTCAAACACAAGATGTGTATTAGTCATCTCTTTTTGTCTGGTTTGTTCTCCACAACTCAAAACCTGGTTTAGTGGAACATTTAAAACAAGATGTGAATCTGTATTGTGGCTACAATCACAGCACCCTGAAATAACAACCCTCACATGACACAATAAAGAGACAGAGGTAGACAGAACTACAACAGCTAAAGTGATACTTTTAAGACCTTAAGAATTTTATCTTTTGTATAGCCGCCTTTGGAATTTTACAATGTAAATAAATCTTGTTTCGACTTGCTCCTAACTTCAAAGTTTTTGTGTTGTGGTAACTGTCTCACAGGTGATGCAGAGCAAAGGCCCATTATCCAGTATTTCATACAAAACATGTTTTGGGTTGTTTAATAAGTTTGTTGACAGACAATTGCACAAACAAACAAATATTTGTCCTATTTCTCTGTGCAACTGCACAGTATTTTCTAACAGAAGAATGCCACCCAAAACAGAAGACAGTGAGGATAAGATAGAGCCCTATACACATACTGATTTACTTGATCATTTAATCAGCTGTCAAACACAACTTCATTCTTCTCAATTATTTCTGCTCGGACACAAATACTCAATTCGTGAGTATGTGGCTTTACATGTCCTTAAGCTATTCATGTTTGTAAACTGTTACTTCAAGGGTGTGGCTGGCAGCTGTGTCCTTGCCCCCCTGTTGTTTGCACCACTGCATCACCATCTCATTACACATTCGAAGCTGCATGGTAAAAGTTCAACACTGATGCTTGCAAGGTCTGAATGAAAAGTAAAGGCAGGCTATATCCTAAACAGCAAATGTAGAATACAACTCATCAAATGAAGCATATGTAAGACTGGGACATCAGACTAGCCAGTGTGGGTTAGGCTTCACAAGGCCTGGTCACCTGGTGTCCAGTCATATAACACCTTTTCCACACAACAGCAAGGCTTTCAGTCCTGGGACTCCTTCAGAAGGCGAGGAGATGCAAAGTTTCTAAGAGCAAACCAAGCTATTGGCTGTGTTGCCAGATGAACACTGAGGAAACGTCCTGCTAATGCATTATTCACTGAGGAAATTAATTAATTTCCACCATTATACATCCCTTGCAATTATATGCAACAGAAATGCTATCCATCACCTTCGATGCCAAGAGGTACAAACAGTGGTCAGAGCAGTGTGGGAGTAGGGTTGAATGCAAGGAGGCAAAAATTGCATTTATTGCTGCCCTGGCATTACCTATGCAGATCTTTATCAGGGGGGCAGTGAGTCTATTGTGGCCATTTTGCTGGCCTACAATGGCTTCCTGTGCACCCAAGCTACCAGGAGATTGGCTGAAATTATATTCCCTTCATGCTTGGCTAGGTTGCAGCTTAGAAACAAGCTGCTTGTGGAAGATGGCAGATAATAGGAGCTTCACATCCAGTTGACCTTTTTCCTCGTCTTTTTTCTCCTCTGCAAAAGCTCCTCAATTGCAGTGACAGAAGAAAAGAAAACAATCTGTTGAGAAGAGGACACACAACCAGCACCTTGTGAACCAAGGCCTAAGACAGACGAGCTCTCTGTCCTCACGCCTCTAGTGACCTACCTTGACACCAGCTCCATCTTCCAACATCACACATCCTCAATCCACCTGTCCACGTTACAATTCTTTCACAAGCGGCCAGCATGCATTCATCCCGTAAAATACCGTGATGGTTATTATAGTTTACGATACCAAAATTATTCTGTAAATTCCAAATTTTTCTCTAACAGAAGCAAGGTCCAACTGCAATCGGTCAACGGATTAAAGATCGCTGTGGATTCAAATCTTAAATTCAACAGAAGGAATTTCCAGGATACTAAACCTAATCAAAAACATCAGGATGGAACTGAAAAAAGGAGCTAAACTCTGATTGAGTCCTGCAATCTCCCTTAGAAAAAAAAAGAAAGAAAAAAACTTGCAAAGAATAAAAGTGATAGAGCAGATAGAGCAGATAGAGCGGCCCTCCTGTGGGCCTGCTGGTTGCAGGGGATATGTATATCTGCTGATAAAACCTTCTGTTCAGGAACAGTATTTGCCAGGCCTTTTAGATACGCATCAACCATGAAGACATGGGTCCAGCCTTCATTATACCACGTGAATCTTCCCTCATTTAGCCAGGATAGCATCTCCTTTATTTCACCTCCAAACACCCCTATCCACACTGCCATTCGCTCTGCTCACCTGACAAACAAGATGTAGCAGCCGATGGTGGCAACAGTTGGTAACAAATATCTGTCTTTGTTCGGCTTTCTCAAAGACCTCCCAGCCTTCCTGAGCTACCTGGGGAGGGCTGGAGAAATCAAAGGTGCTCAACAGATGATCTCTGTCCGAGGGGGGCGACATGCAAAGACATGGCCTTGATAGGCCCAGAAGATACCGATCTCTGTGACAGCTTATCGCAATCAACAATGGTAGTGACAAAAATATATATACAGCACCATGTTCGGAAAAACTTATTGCCAAAGCTTCATTGGAAGTGTCATAAATGATTCTACAATAGTACAAATATTTTCAAGCAAAAAGGGAGACATTCTAACTACCTTAGTATGTCACACTGCAAAAGACTAGAAGTTGCTTTGATGCATTGGAAAGACTCAAGGCTATAGACTACACAGTCCATGCTGTAAGAGCCTACCTTACTAATTCAGTACGACATGGAATAACTTTCCCCGTCTGTCCAGTCGCGTCCATATGCTTGTTTCAAAAGGACATCATTTCTGGGGGGGAAAACAACAACACAAGACCGTTAGTTATTCTCTGTATTGAACAACTGCATGCAATGAATGATGTTCTCCAGTTTGAAGTTGCAGATGCTCTGGTCTCTAGTTTTACCTGAGAAACAACTGGGAAAAATGTCATTCCTAATTTGAAAATTCCACTCAAATGTAGCTATGTATATTATCATTATAAATTGTCAACACTTTTAGTCTTTAACAAAACTAATTCACACTGAAAAATTACATTTTACACTAACCAACCAAACAGTTTACATTTGACAAAAGAATCGTTTATAAATTAAATGATTTGCGTATCCATCCGCTATGGTATGAGAGGTATTCTAGAATTAAGTGAATTGGTACAGTGGCAATGACAATTCACTTAATTATTACATTCATAATAAATTACATTCTAACTATCTAATGATAAAACAACTCAATTAGCTTCAATCACACTTTATATAGATTAAACAACGGCCTTGGTGGAGTGGAGAATTCTCCTAAATAAATCCTATCTAATGAAAAATCAAATGATGTGTTTAATATAGTTTTTATTGGGTATGGCCGTTTCATTTTCTTGTTTAATTGACAGTCTGCGCAAACACATTCCAGCGCACAATATGTAATCAGTGTTTCATATGAGAGCGCTAGCAGCACCAGGCTGGAGGCATGTCACGCATCTCAGCTGACCCCAGATGAGACCTCTCGTGCTGGGCAACACAGAGCCTCTCTCAGACCCCAGAGAGCGGAGGGAGGGTGCCTCACGGCCACAACAGCCGTTACCTTGCTGTGGAACACACACACACACACACACACTACGGCTTTGATGCTTTCACTTCTGTACATCTACAACACGCCGTCTCTCTGTGCTAACAGCCAGACGCTGTGATGTCCTCCTGCATACTAACCCCCAGCCTCACACCAAGTCCCAGGTGAAGCATCCAGAGCAGGAAGTCATCTGGGAAGCAGCTTGTTTCTCTCCACACATTCACAGCAGTGTTGTCGTGTTGCTGCAGCCCACAGTTCCTCTCACCTAAAGTACGCTGCTTCTTTTTTCAATCCAGAGGCCATGCGAGTCAGAGGGCTTCCTCCCACTGAAGACGCATCCTGAAAACTCTATTGACATTTTTCCCTGGAGAAAAGCAGGCAGGGCAGCATAAACACCAGCGTGCTAAGAACACACTGATGTCGAGATGCCTTTGCTCTATCAGATTATTCCCCTCATATTTCTCTGGCTGACTAGACTAAGCACAAGTCAGAGGTATGAGCTGATAAAGGGTGTTTCACACAGCAACAACACATAGCAAAGGGTTTATCACCTCAGCTCCTCACATGCAATCGCAAGGAGGACAGGAGGAAGATTGTAACATTTGGCGATTTGTTTTTGCTTTTGGGGACTGATAACAAAAGCTCAATCTGAGGCAGTATGCCCATCTGTGGAGAGTCGGCGTGATGGAGAGGCAGCGTGATGGAGAGCGGCGTGATGCAGAGCGGCGTGATGCAGAGCCAACAGCTGCCTGGATCAGTTACACAATGTCTTCATGAACATACATGCTCAGGGTTTGTTTTCATCACTCAAAAAGTCACAAAGGAAGTTGAGACTATTACAAACACATTTTAAACAGCTAAAAAAAAATTTTTTTTTTTACTATGGCCGTCAAAAAAAATCTAAAAGACTGTGGAACGTCTAAGTAGAATGCATAAAACAATCATATATTTTCTACATTTCACGTTTAAGGCAACAGAAGTCTGAACAGGAGCCATTTTTATTTTGGCTTCATCAACAAAGGGAGAAAAAGGTTGAACTAGTAATAGTTTGACATCCGTTTCTAAAGCTTTCAGGGAATAAAGAAGGTTAGAACTGAAATGGTATTCTGTCCTACATGTCTTACACTCCCACACGCTTGGGATTGCTTTTATTGCTTCATCCATAATGGCAGCAATTAAAGTATAAGGTAAACTTTTCAACAGTCTTTTCACCAGGATGAAAAGCATTGTGTTGCAAATTGGTAATAATATATTCATCCCTAGGTAAACATGTCTGCCGTACCCCTTATGCACAACGGAGGCAAACTGAATGAAAGTGATAATTTCTCTCCCTTTGAGAATTCTGTTCTTTAATTCTGACAGTAAACTCGTGGCTGTTACGGGGTGTTAAGTAGGATTTAAAACTTGTCAGACAAGACATGTTTGAAATTGCTTTAAATAAGTGCACTGTGTTGCTGTCAACCAGAGGCTTAGAGGAACATATCCTCACAATTGAGGCACTCATCCGGGCTCAGAGAGCCATGCCCCAGCGCCAGCGCCAAGTGCTTCCTGCCATCGATTGGCTCTTCCCACTGTGGACCAGCGCCCCCTGCTGGGTCGCCTAGGCACTGCGTCCACCTGCAGGGCTCACAGGAAGGGGCCTGCACAGTGGCACATTTTGACACTGTAGGACTGTTAATGCACCTACAGCCTACAGTAGGAATGCTGATGTACCTACAGTCGAATGTAGGACTGTTGATGTAACTACAGTGTACAGTAGGACTGTTAATGCACCTACAGTCGACTGTAGGACTGCTGATGTACCTACAGTCGACGGTAGGACTGTTGATGTAACTACAGTCTACTGTAGGACTGTTAATGTACCTATTATACAGTAGGACTGTTGATATACCTACAGTCTACTGTAGGACTGTTAATGTACCTATTATACAGTAGGACTGTTGATATACCTCAAGTCAAGTTCAAGTTGTGCTTTATTGTCATTCCGCTACATGCGGGGGCATACAGTGGAATGAAATGTCGTGCCTCACAGGGCCACGGTGCTACAGAAGTACAGACATACAACAGTACAGGCAAACAACAATCAAGTAAAAATAAATATAACAATTTTTCCTATACATAAACTAAAAAAGATACAAACTATACAAACTGTACGAATCCCTACCGATGGGGAGCTGTATATGTGCAAAGAGTACTGTACATGTGCAAGGAATATGAGCATGCAAACATACATATGTTGCCAATATTACAGAGTCTTTAGTGCAATTTGTGCACAATGGTTGATGTAAGGTTTGTAAGATTTACCTACAGCCTAACCCCTAACCCTACACAAACATGACTACAAACCTACAGTCTACAGTAGGACTGTTGATATACCTTTTACTTGTAAATGACTGTTCAGAATTGGGTGTGGTTTAGTAATATGGAGGGCCTATGTTGTCAAGGTTACTGGAGAATGGAGTACAGTATATTATGCTTAGAATGCAATCTAAAACAAGGATACGTTAGCCTCTTATACAATACCAGCATGGAGATCCTTGAAATCATGAAGACAAAGTGTCAGTTGTCTGCTCAGACTAAGCGTCAGTAGACTGAACTGAAAGGAAACCCAAAGCTGCCATCCAAACATACAGCATCCCAGAGCTTCACTCTCGTCATGTTGGGACGAGCAAACGATATCTGCCACTTTAGGATAATGAAACTCTGTAAATAAACTCTTGGTGGGGAGCCAACCAACAGCTGCATAATCTCCTGCTAATGGCCACAGCAAAAATGACTTAAAGCCCCCCTTTCCTCTCCATCTCTGTCCTGATGTGAAGCACTGCTACAAACCTCCTAGTAGTAGCAAATATTTATTCTACATTATAGTCAAAACCTTAATAATACTGAGAGCGATCATTCACAGGTTTAATCCTGTAATGACAACAAAGACAGCATTTAAACCACAAACCGTTGTATTTATGAACCAAAAGCAGCACTTGACAGTTCTGAATAAAGAGGGTGGGAGGTGAAGGCATTATGGAGAGGCATATCCTGCAATAGTTAGACTGTTTGGTGCAACAGCAACATGCTACTACCGCATTAGAGCTTTCTCAAGGGAATTGAGGAGAGGTGGAGAAGAAGAGGGAGAAGAAGAGGGTGCTGGAGAGGTGGAGGAGGAGAAGGTGCTGGAGAGGTGGAGGAGGAGAAGGTGCTGGAGAGGTGGAGGAGGAGAAGGTACTGGAGAGGTGGAGGAGGTGCTGGAGAGGTGGAGGAGGTGCTGGAGAGGTGGAGGAGGAGAAGGTACTGGAGAGGTGGAGGAGGTGCTGGAGAGGTGGAGGAGGAGAAGGTGCTGGAGAGGTGGAGGAGGTGCTGGAGAGGTGGAGGAGGAGAAGGTACTGG
This sequence comes from Plecoglossus altivelis, assembly GCA_036571765.1. NCBI lineage: Eukaryota > Metazoa > Chordata > Actinopteri > Osmeriformes > Plecoglossidae > Plecoglossus > Plecoglossus altivelis. The sequence goes on from BROE01000028.1 coordinate 265,570, forward strand.
AGAGGTGGAGGAGGTGCTGGGGAGGTGGAGAAGGTGCTGGAGAGGTGGAGAAGGTACTGGAGAGGTGGAGAAGGTACTGGAGAGGTGGAGGAGGTGCTGGAGAGGTGGAGAAGGTACTGGAGAGGTGGAGGAGGTGCTGGAGAGGTGGAGAAGGTACTGGAGAGGTGGAGATGAGCTGAACCTTGCAGCACCTTGTCCCTTGATCTGGCACTCTCTCCTGCCAAGGCAATCCTTTATCATACAAAGGGATTAGATCGCCCACTGTAAGTGCCTTCAAGTTATTAGCACCTTCTTATACAAAGTATAACAGCAATCCCAAAGACATTGATTGCAGGGAACAGTTCAAATATGATTTCCTTATAGCTATTAATATGTATGCCTTAAATAGAAGCACACGGCTAAGCAGCTTATGATATTATGAAAAGAATGTTCCCTCAGGGGCATAATATGCCAGCAGTGACAGTAAGGAGAGATTCATATTTACCCAGATTGGCTGTACTTACGTCAAGCGTTCTAGGAGCTTGTGGGAGGGAGGATGGGGCAGTGGTTACAGCTCGGCTTCGATAAGCACTTACCGTGAATAAAAGACAAGCATGAAAGTGAGGTTTAGCCTCTTTAAAGATTCCCCAACCAAATGTAGAGACAGATAGGGCAGGTGCCTTTGGTTCCGGACGTGATTAGACGTCTGCGTTCCAGTGTTCCCGTAGAAACGAGACATAGCGGAGACATTGTCCAAGCTTGTCCAGGTGGGGGACCTGTCATCCCATAGCAGAGCTTAGCAGAGCCGTGCTTGGAGCAAAAGATTAGGACCCAGGAATTCAGATTCCTCCTTTTTTTCAGCGCATGCTTAATCCAAAAACAGTCTCTCCCGCCTTCCTCTCATCCCGCCTTCCTCTCCTCCTGTTTCTATTTTATTCATCTTTATCTTCCTAGTTTTTCCCCTCTACCCATCTTCTTGCTTTTCACTAGCAGGCTTGGTTTGATTTGCAACTCTTTCATGCAGACAGTGTTAGGGGTAAATATTTTTCATTTGGAGGTCTTGAGATTGACTGACACAGTTGTACTCCTAACAGTGAACAAACAACATTTTATTACGCATTGTTGGAGCAAAAGAGATAATGCTACTCAAGCGGCCCTTTTTTTACACCCAAATACATTTAGATAGAAAACACCTTCTTGCTTATCATATAGGCCTATAATCCTGAGTAGATGCATCCATTTGGGAATGTTCTGGGGGCTCCAGTGTGAAGCCCTAACAGCAGCTACATCAAAGCTACAGCCACATTGTGATTCTCACTGCTGTAACAGCTTTGTGAACACACAGAGGCAGGTGATTGACCCATCCTGGTGCCACAGTGGGCTTTGAGGATGGACGTCATCATCTAAGACTACCAGGACTTGGGTTCGTTTTCGCCAGCCTAGTTATGACCGAGCTTGTTAGCGGGCATCTGCAGCAGACACCTACCACAGCTGCTGTGTTTCAGCCAGGCTGATGCATCTGCTGCCTGGCAGGGAGAAACCCTGTTATAGAGCGACTCATTTGGTAAACCTCCCATCAATTCAAATAGCCACATTGTGGGTTTATCAAGGTGGCTCAGCTGGTCATGTGACACCTGAATGGACAGGGCTGAAAGGATCGTATAAAGAGGGTTCCTATCAAGAATTTCAACAACATTCCACTTTCCTACTCTGAGGAATAGAAAGTCCTCTAGAACTACCTGGTGTCAGTAAACAGTCCTACCCTCCCCATCCTCCCCTCTCCTCCCCGTCCTACCCTCTCCTCCACATCCCATCCTCTCCTCCCATCCTCCCCTCTCCTCCCCTCTCCTCCTCCCATCCTCCCCTCTCCTCTCCTCCCATCCTCCCCTCTCCTCTCCTCCCATCCTCCCCTCTCCTCTCCTCCCCTCTCCTCCCATCCTCCCCTCTCCCCAGTTCACAGCTGATCTCAGCAGCTACAGATGATCTAGAGAATTGCTACATAACGTTGAAACAATCTTTAGAGTCTAAAAGCAGATGACCTCAAACAAGGCTTTCAAATACTACCAGCAGACTAAATGTTCAATTGGGAAAATCCAACACAATTACAAAATAATATAGTACTCTAACAATTTATGACTTAATCTCTTCAAACTGCAATCTATTACGTGGTACAATAATTCACAGAGAACTATCCTGAAGCCTTTTTCAATAAGAAAAGGCGATGTAGTAACTAGGGTTTGGAGAGACACACATGAATCAGAGTCTTGTCAGGGAAGCACATCTGATTGTTGTAGCACATCAATCATTCTCCCATCACGTTCTGGGCTACTGGAGGTCTAATACAGTGAAGAATTAGCTCTGTTTCCCAGTTTGGTTGGAAGGTAGAAACAACATGGCAGAGACTATCATGGATGGATGGATTGAAGGAGCAACAATTAGACCTATTCAAATCAAATGTGTTTCCTTCTTGAAATGAATAAGAGAAAATACAAAAGACAAGCTAAAGAATGTTTGATTTGACACCCAATAGTCCGACACACTACAGGTATTCAGAGGACCTGCTGACAAACAAGACATAACAGCCATGAATCCATGTTGTGTGATTCAAACCACAGTGTTCGCAGGTGTAGTCTGCATGGTAACAGATGTCCTCCTGCAGACACCAACAAAGGTAATATGGTAATATGCATACTGAGATGAAGCCAAGCACCTCTTAACATTATCTAACAATGATCTTGCCCTGACCTCGATGTTTACCAACTCAATTATCCTTCTATCTCCAAGTGGAATTCACTGGCTTGCTACCTTTACTTACTTGTCCCCTGTAAAAGATGAAAGCAGAGGGGAAAGGTGCAGAGAGATGAGGGATGGAGCATGAGTCAAAGAGCTTCATTTATAAGAGGAGGGAGGTATTAGGACACATTTATCAATAATGGAGAAATAATGAAGAAAGATTAAAGTCGTCCCTGTATTTAAGATGTTCCAAATGGCCCAAAGCAGGTCTGCTGGTGACAATGAGGAGCAGACAAGCCCAGACAACTCCAAAAGCCCCATTACAGCCAACAAATGAGAGAGTGATGTTGGAAAAGGCTCTCAGGTAACTGGAACATGCTCTACCTGGGAATTAAGTGCCCTTTCATTTTTACATTTTGTGCTGTGGTACAAAACAAGACAAAAAGTCTTGAGTGATTTCAATGGAATAAAAAGCTAAATTGAAAACCTTAAATCTCACAAATCCCATTCTTGCTGTGACTATAACTCCAGCCAGTCAGCCAGCCAGTCAGCCTGCCGGCCAGCCAGCCAGCCTGCCTGCCTGCCAGCCAGCCTGCCTGCCTGCCTGCCTGCCAGCCTGCCAGCCAGCCAGCCAGCCTGCCTGCCAGTCAGCCTGCCTGCCTGCCAGCCAGCCAGCCAGCCTGCCTGCCTGCCAGTCAGCCTGCCAGCCTGCCAGCCAGAGTTTAAAACAGGTTAGGATCTCTTGATCTCTAGCTCCCACCTCACTCAGGGCACACCCTAGAGTGCCTGTTGGGTCATCTATTCCAAAAACACAATCACTCATCTGTGTGGCCAAACGTTTTTGTTCTCGTGAGCAAATAACTCCTTACATGAAGAAGGCAATATGCCACATGCATGCCCACACTAAATTTACTTTGATTAACTTAAAAGGAATTCATTTACCAATAGGAGGCACAAGGGTCAGAAGTTATTTAAGGTCATTTTCTTTCTTGCCGAACATTTTCATATCCAGACGCTACAAGCCACCATCATACACAGCTCTAAGCTGTCAAACTCTGAGAAATCCAGGAGAGTGAATTTCCTGGTTTATCAGCACGAGTTATTGGGGACCTAAGAGTGTGGGAAATCCTATGCCGAAATATTATTCTCTGTAAAACTCAAACTGTGAATAACACAAGCCAAGCAATCTATGCCAGAAGGTCATAGCAAAGTAAAGCAGTGAAATTGGCAGGAAAAATGGGCTTTTGGAGAGAGTGAAATAGATGAGAGATGGAGGGAGATGGAAAGTTGACGAGCTACCCAGGCGGGTCTACCAAAAGTAATGAATATCCCTTTTGGTCCGTAGCGATTTTGAAGAACTGTCATTCTGAATGAAGTGAGATAAAAATTATATTTCACCCAGATAAAAATAAAAAAACAGTACAAAAGCAGAAAAGACATATGTCTGAGTGATGCTCCCCCTAATCCAAGACGAGGCCTGACAGGCTCCAACAACAAATGTCAAGACAACTGAACCATCAAAACAGCATGATTACAGCACAGTGCTCAGACATCACACATGTCACTAGCATGAACTGGGTGCAGGGTAAACATCTGGAATGTAAAGCGTTTCATATTTCCTAACATGTTAGCAAGCTTTACAATAGCACTACCTGCTTCCAGAAATAAACAACAAGATCAAAAGTGAAACATATAAATGATTTAGAATCCGTTTTCAAAGTCGTTTTTTTTTTATTTTTTACCTTCATTAGAGTCTTATATGTTCATTCAGGTTTTTCAAGTGAACTGCAATGAAATGGTCTACTGCTGAAAGACCCAAACTCTGAGGACCAGATTCCTGTTCCATAGAAAGAGCTAGAAGTGTGCTAGATCACACCATTTAAAACCGACTCTGCCCAAATTACTATCAGTAGTCTGTCCTTTTATTGCACATAGCATCTAATCTACTTAAACGTACCTTTTCAATACATCTCACGCAGTGGATGAAGTTTTCCTATGTGACACGGTTATCTATTAAGTTCCTGTCGTCATTGTATGGACGGAGGCATCTACAGAATTTGCCTGTGTCATACAGCATGAAACTACCTTGTGTCCTTCGGTAAAGAATATGTCTGTGATTTCCATTCCAATGTCTTGCTGTTTTTCCCTTGAATAAATCTTTCACATCTATTGAATCCCTTTCATTTCACAAGCCCTCCATTCAAGATGGAGAGAAAGAGGCTGAATTACTTGGAGCTGGAGAGTTGCCTCGTATAGAAGGAATTAAGGACCAGTTGCCAATATTGTGGATCAACTATGCCCAGCATAAAGGCTGTATTCTTGTGTTACCTGGCGAGGGAATAAAGCCACAATGGACTTCAGACAAGAACCAACGCACAATTCATGGATAGATTTTTACTTTAGGGACCTTGGACTTTTCATAACGGACAATATCCGGAGAACACAAGCACAAAGTGCTGAATGGTCTGAATAGTTGTTGTATTACCCCTGATGGCCTTTGTCAGACGCAATGTAGGTGCAGTCGATTGCACCTCAATGGATGACCTCAATCTCATATTTTTCTATTGTGCTGGAAGCAAAGCACACACGCTTCGAGCAGTTGTTTATATTGTATTGCATCTATTTTGTATAGTCCATAACTTTGGAAGTTTTCTATCACATTTGTTTTGTTCCCACCTTCACTTGCCCTTGTGTATTGTAGTGTGTGTTCTGAAGCAGAATAAAGCATCGCTTGTGTATTGTAGTGTATGTTCTGAAGCAGAATAAAGATTTCCTTGTGGATTGTAGTGTATGTTCTAAAGCAGAATAAAGATTTCCTTGTGTATTATAGTGTATGTTCTGAAGCAGAATAAAGATTTCCTTGTGGATTGTAGTGTATGTTCTAAAGCAGAATAAAGATTTCCTTGTGTATTATAGTGTATGTTCTGAAGCAGAATAAAGATTTCCTTGTGGATTGTAGTGTATGTTCTGAAGCAGAATAAAGATTTCCTTGTGTATTATACTGTATGTTCTGAAGCAGAATAAAGATTTCCAGAGACAATGGTGAGGAATAAGTAATAACACTATTTGATGTAGAGGAGGCAGAAAAATAATTGAGTTTTTTTTGTATTTCTGTCCCTTGTATGTCCTGACCACCTTCAGTGCCTGAAAATTAAGTTTAGTGAAGAAAGCTCGGACCATTTGCAATTATTAGAAGACGAAGCTGAATTCAGACATGATGTATTCATTGTGTCCATGTCACTCCCTCGATGCATATATAGACCCCGCTCCCACCCCCCCTGCTCCCACCTCCACCTTGCTCCCACCCCCACCCCGCTCCACCCCCACCTTGCTCCACCCCGCTCCCACCCCCCCCTGCTCCCACCCCACCTTGCTCCCAGCCCCCCCCACCCGCTCCCACCCCCACCCCACCCCTCCCACCCCAACCCACCCCACCCGCTCCCACCCCACCTCGCTCCCACCTCACCCCACCCCCACCCCCACCCCGCTCACACCCCCACCCCGATGACACCTGGTGCTACTCTGCTCCCGTTGCCACCCCGCTAACAGCAGATAACACGTCTTTCTTATCGCATTCAAGAGTGAAGATTTGGCCTCAGTCCAGGAGAACCAACGAAGCAAGAAAACCACTGTCTAGACACTTAAGGTGAACTAAAGGCAGGAATGTGCCGTTTGACAGAAAACACTGAAGGCTTTCCGCTGAGGCAGAGCATGTCAAGAAGACTGTAGTGGTTCACACAATGTCACTGTGTTGGAGCGTGTCCCTAAATCCCCTATCTTCAGCTATTTCTTGACCCATTTGCTATGAATCTTAGTGCAGGATTAAGGAGTGTTCACATATCACCCCTGAAAATAACACAATCAAGTTGTACATCCACCAATAGTTACGATCTTCAATCAACAATCTCATACAAAGTACATGTACCTTTACCTACAATCATTTTATGGAACCTAACTTGTCACCACTTTCTTGTAATCAAAATGTGGAAGGTTAGTAGGATGGTGTCCATAAGCAGTGAGGCTGTAGGCATGTGGGCTGGCTGTGTTTACAATACCAAGAAGTCCTGCTCAGGGTGGCCTCAACTGAGATGTTTGGTGAAGTAGTGAGTGTGAGTGGGGCAGTAGATGTGCTGCTGGTACAGGACAGGGCAGGTAGGGGCATGACAGAGCAGGTAGGGGCAGAACAGGGCAGGTAGGGGCATGACAGAGCAGGTAGGGGCATGACAGAGCAGGTAGGGGCATGACAGGGCAGGTAGGGGCAGGACAGGGCAGGTAGGGGCAGAACAGGGCAGGTAGGGGCAGAACAGGGCAGGTAGGGGCAGGACAGGGCAGGTAGGGGCAGAACAGAGCAGGTAGGGGCAGAACAGAGCAGGTAGGGGCAGGACAGAGCAGGTAGGGGCAGGACAGGGCAGGTAGGGGCAGAACAGAGCAGGTAGGGGCAGAACAGAGCAGGTAGGGGCAGAACAGAGCAGGTAGGGGCAGAACAGGGCCTGTGCTCCGTACCTCTTCATGGAACCTCATGGAAGTCCAGATGGAATCACAGGTGAGCACAGTTCTTGGCATAAGAGTTACTGCATGAGTTGGTGTGGCACACACTGGGGACGAAACTACCCATCTTAAAGCTGACTGCAATGGATTCTGATTTGAAATACTGTGTAGGCGACAGAGCAATTAAGAGAGAGAAAAAGAGAGAGAGAGAGAGAGAGAGAGACAGAGAGAGACAGAGACAGAGAGACAGAGAGAGGGAGACAGAGACAGACGATGGAAAATTTGAGAAATGTGGTGTACATAGCATAGGCCCACAACTCCATCAACAGAACATCTTCAGAGAGTCAACTGTGGCTTGAAGAATTATTAACTACCAACCCCAGTCCAGACCAGCCAGGTTACTCTAGCTAGCAGTGAGTCGGCCATCAAAAGCTATTCACTTCTGGAAGGGGACAATTTTGGGCCATCCTGTTTTTTAAGGCATATTGTGTTTATCTATTTTTCTACAGTCTCTGACTCACTTAGCATGTAGCCTCTTATGACAGTCTGACATGTCAGCCTGAATTTCCCTCGCCTGCCATGTCCTAGCTTGGCCAACAACGCCTAAACTCAGATGAACACACCTGGCCACACCTACTCATCACTAATGTTAGTTGCATGGCAAACAGGATGACAGAGTGGGTGACAGATCTTATTTTCAGTAGCTCAGTTTAAGTATTTTAAAGTAGTATTTAAAGCGTATTAAACAATATACATAGTAAAGATTATTCTAAAAGCTGTGGTGTAAAATGGATTAATATGGATCCAGTAAAAAAACTGAACCCAGCTATAATTCAGAAGATGACACTCGTGTGTAATAACAGCAGAATTTCACAACAATAAAAGTCTAAATGTGCAAAGAAATCAGCAATGAATGAAAATGTGCCAACAATTTACTCATGTTTATCACCATTTGACAACAACATTTTCTTCTGACAATAGGGTGCTGTGGATAGCCGGCAAATACACATTATGTTCATCCAAATATCATATTACAATGTTGAAAGGAATTTGCTAAACCAAAATTGCTATCCTTTCACCTTCCGCTTCAACTGTAAGAACAAATACTAATAAACATAAAGGATTTCATTATGACGTTAATACTGAATCATGTCCTGTTAACAAGCAATCATCACTCCAACCTATCAGAGACTGTGGTCAGGACACTTAGATGGGTTTGTGTTTGTATGAGCCAAGCCTTAAGATGAAGACGTGGAGGTGAAGATGCCAGTCACCTACAAATCACAAAGCCTTCTGATTCAGTAGAGTGTTAGTGCCATCTAGTGGCAAACTCGCAGAACTACAACTCTCAAGCAAGTCCTGTTTACTGCTGACTACTAGCTACCACAGAATAGTTCTGCTGCACTTTCAAGACGCTTAAAGTTGTAGAATCAACTCATTTCAATAAGAAGCATTTTATAGTATAGTAATGCAGCATTTGAACCACTTGGTAGTGTTCTGTACTGATCAGGGTGCACAGAAGCACAATGATCTGGCCCACACAGAACCACAAGGAAAAAGTACATCTATGAACAAGAAACAAGATTCTATTACAAATAGAGAAATACGATAGAGAGATAAAAAGGACGGAAAAGATGTCAGCTGTTTTTAGTTTCTCCTAGAATGACACAGCGATTCCCCAAGATGGATATTCCAGTACCGATAGTAGTCTTTCATGTTACAAATCAAAGCACTTCACTCCCAGGCATGTTGAACAGGCAGCTATCCCTGAGGCTCCTGGCCTCTGCTTCTAAGGTTTGGCAAAGACAATTTCCCTTAAATCGCTTCTCTATCTTAATCTGACAGCCAGACTTGATTATAAGGCATGGAAATTGCTTTTATTCCCCACCAGCTGTTGTGAAAAAAATTTATCTTAATTGTGCCATGATTATGCCTGTGAGCTGCAGAGAGAGGCTGACATAGAGGCTGAGTAGAGGCCCTGCAGAGAGAGGCTGAAATAGAGGCTGAGTAGAGGCCCTGCAGAGAGAGGCTGAAATATAGGCTGAGGAGTGGCCCTGCAGAGAGAGGCTGAGACAGAGGCTGAAATAGAGGCTGAGTAGAGGCCCTGCAGAGAGAGGCTGAAATAGAGGCTGAGGAGTGGCCCTGCAGAGAGAGGCTGAGACAGAGGCTGAAATAGAGGCTGAGTAGAGGCCCTGCAGAGAGAGGCTGAGACAGAGGCTGAGGAGTAGCCCTAGAGAGAACCAGCTTCTTGGTCTGGTCCAGGGGAATAGGGGGGAATCAAATCCTAAAGACTCTCCTATAGTCTTCTTACTGTACACACTAAAAAGTGTAAAAATATGGGCTCGTCCGGGATTTGAACCCGGGACCTCTCGCACCCAAAGCGAGAATCATACCCCTAGACCAACGAGCCATGTAAGTACTACTCACACATATCCTTTATATCGCAGTACATATCCTATAATAAGTAGTATACGGTAAAATGTCTAGTACTGACTTGTCAATCTGTAGCCAACCAGATTTTACTTTACCGATAGCCAGCAGCCACACGACCAAACCGTGACACACCCACATAACGACAGTCTTAGCCCGCATTATACTGGCACGCTCATCAGGCCGGTTAGCTCAGTTGGTTAGAGCGTGGTGCTAATAACGCCAAGGTCGCGGGTTCGATCCCCGTACTGGCCACTCAATTTTTGCGTCCAACTGACTGAAAAAGTTCGTTAAAGTTCGTTAATTTGTAAATTAGGTGTTTGTAAGTTGCAAGAGGTATTCTAGGTAACGCTGTAGCTACGAAGGATAACGTGGCTAACATTTTGGAGCTAGTTCTCTGTAATATGTCGCAAGGTCAAGCTAGACATCAATGCACGAACCTATTAACGGCTTTTCCAACTCTCCTTAGTTTCAAACATGTTTCTCCCGTTAATTTGTTGAAAGAAGATTTTTTGCAACACAGATAGTAACATAACATCATTGTATTATAATATCAACTTCTTGATTATTTAAATTCCTGAGCTAGCCCGAAGATAATGTGTCCTCGTACGCTATGAAGCTGCATTTCAAATACAATAATGATGTAAGGATCAAGCCACTGATACAAGCACTACCTAGTATTAATATGAACTTACTGCTACTTTGTCCGACCAACATTTAACCCATCAAAATAATGTTGTTTCGTTACTTACACCAAGTTTCAAGGTATCGGTCCAGCCAGTTTAGCATGGTCGCGGTGCGGTTCTGCTCATGTAGCCGTTCTGCTTCCAGCTAACGGTTGAACCGTAGCGATAACTGTTGCGCCAAACATTGTCAAACGTCTGTAGTGAAGACTAAATGACACTTTAAGGGCCGAATAACGCATAAAAATATGTAAAATATAAAAAGTAACCAGAGAGTGGTTAGAGTTTTGGTTTATGGTCAGGGGTTGGTGTTCATTTGACGTTAGTAGATTTGCACGTGTCGGTCCGTTATATTCAAAAGCTGCGGAATCCCAGCGTGCAACACACAGAGGCATGTAACCACATGAACGACACAACAACATATATATTTTCGATTTTTATTGACTTTTTGGACAATTTCATTTCCAGTGTCATCCATAATCGTTTGACTTCTCTATGGTTTTTGCATAATCTTTCATATAAGGCTAGAATGACATAGACCAGCATCAAACCCTGATGTCCAAGTTCCCAAAAGCAGCCTATGATCTGAGGGCAGAAAATATCTGGTTTCACCCGCAGACACACCAGCTAGTATCATCAACGACATCATGTCCGTCTGGTTTATATCAATCTAGATGTAAGGCTGATAAAAGGGCCATTGCTATGTTTACAGAACAACCTGCATAGCAACTGGAAGACAAAGAGACTGGACACTGACCCATAACAAGGATGAGTAACACCACATCGCTAGACAGTTAGTTGGCACAAAATGGTCTGCTCTGCTGCATACATGATCAGAGTGTTGACTAAAAACTCCTTTTTTTTTTTGAATGTCAAAAAACAACAAATAATGAACAAGTACATAAACAGTTAGTGTGGGGTTTAACAACTTTGGAGCATCTGGGTCTAGTGTTGTAGGAGAGGGTAGCGTGCCCATAATCATCTCCAAAGCAGCTGGCAGTTTGAGCATGAAACATTCTGTAGTGAATGAACCCTCTCCCAACAACTGTGAATGACTCATAAGGCTGTAAGGTATACAGCTACCTGCCTGTTCACATAAGCACAGTTACACAAGCAATAGAAAAAAGACAAGATGACAACCACTAGAATGTATCAAAGACAGAACGCGTGACTGAGGTTATACACAGCTACATGACAAGCAGGCAGGGTGTCCAACCACCAGGATGGTCAAACACAAGCAGAACAGGATAGACACATTGCCACAGGTCACGAGTTGTAGTTTTCACCCCGACCCTGCAAAGGCAACTAAGAGAAGAGGACCTGTATGAACCTAAGAAGCCTTGCACTGTTGCATGTACAGCTTTGGATTTGGTAGCACAATTCAAATCACAATGAAATGTCAAGTCTAACAACATTGACTCAATTATATTTTTTTTACTTCACCCATCAACCAAGCAATATCTCTGACTTTTTTCCCCATAATTGTAGTTTCTTTTTTTGTTGTTTTTTTTCTTTGCAGAAGACATACTTGATGCAGATACAAAGCTTATGTCAAATACAGTCGAAAACACTTCAGACTTCACCATCAATCTACAAAGGCAGACCAGGTTGAGTAGAGAAACAGAGAAGAATGAAATCATTTCGTAACTGAAGAGTTGCCTTGTTGTGGGGTCAGTGTCAGCGGTCAGTCCAGGTCAGGAGGGGCTGGAGCAGGGAAGATGGAGGAAAGAAAGCCAGATGGTGATGGCTGACACGCAGCAGAGTGGCTCAGAAGCGCTTGGGCCCCCAGGGGGATGACTTGGTAGCCACAGGAGCACCAAAGCTGGGGAAATCCTCTGAACTGCTCATGTCTGGAGCCTGAAGACAGAAGAGAGAAAACCATCACCATTAACCAACGTGACCCTGCCTGCAGTGTCCTGCAAGCATCATGAACACTGGTGTTGAGTGCTGTATAAGAACTGAACAGACTGGTGATGTGTGCTGTATTAGAACTGCCCAGACTGGGGATGTGCGCTGCATTAGAACTGCCCAGACTGGGGATGTGCGCTGCATTAGAACTGAGTGCTGTATCAGAATTGTGCAAACAGGTGATGTGCAATGCATTAGAACTGACCAGACTGGTGCTGTATAAGAACTGACCAGAGTGGTGATGAGTGCTGTATTAGAACTGAGTGCTGTATCAGAACAGAGCGGGCGAACCTTCTCACTGCCGGTGGTCCAGGGAGCCTCTCTCACCACAAAGCCCTTGGACGGGCCACGGGGCTCATCCATGGATGCTGCCCCGCCCCCTGAGGGCCTCATGTACGCCATCTTGGACTCGTTCTCTACCACATCTGCCATCTGAACACAGGAAACACAGACATCTTTACTTCATCTCCTTCAAACTGCTTCTGAATCCTTAAACGATGTTCCGTGTGAGAGGGTCCACTGCTCTGTCAGTGTCAGACCAGTGATGACAAGGCGCTTACGTATTCCTCCTCCAGGTTGAGGAGATGGTCGATAGCCTCATCCACCAGCTCTGGGCGGCCTGTGACAGTCACCAGGTTGGGGTCAGTTGCCCCACTCTGGGGGAACCTCAGGTCCACCTGTGAGAGAACAGCAGCACAGGTGAGATGGTATCACGCCAGCGCACCAAGCGTCACGCCCAGGCTGGGATACACGTGTTCTGGGTGGCGTGTGACTGCATTAGTTACTCAGGCCCACCTTGAACTCATCCATGATCTTGCGGATGCCTTTGCCCCGGGCACCAATGATGCGTGCATGCACCCTGCTGTCCAGGGTGATGTCCTCAGATACCATCTCCTCCAGGTCGTCCACCAGGGTCTGGATGGCATCGCGGGCAGCGGTGGCCTTGTGCTCATAGCCGGTGATCGTGATCTGGTCCTGCACACCAAAACAACAACATCAGGACCTAAAAATGTGTCTACAAAGCAACCATGGCTATCTCAGCAGTGATAACAAGCACATTACATTTAAGAGTAACACACAGAAGTGTTCCACTGGATGACAGGACAAAACGGCTGCTAGAACGATGTTCCTGCAGATGATCTACCTGGTTCTCATCATTCTTCTCCGGGAACTGGATGTTGACGTCATGCTCGGTGCGGATGTTGGTGATGATGGCCCCCTTTCGGCCGATGATCTTAGGGTGATACTTGGGGTCCACAGTGATGGTCAGCCTGAAACTCCTGAGAGCCTACAGAGTGCAGCACAACATCACAAGGTCACACCTTGATATCCTGCCATGATGCACACACACACAGCTTCACACACACACACGCCTGGCTGCTTGACTCACCCGGTCCTCCTGCTCAGCCTGCAGCTCCTTCACACGGTCCAGTAGGCCGTCCTTGGCCCGGTCCAGATGGGTGGACAGTCCCGTGATGGTAATCACATCAGACTGCAGGTCAGGAGCAGGCACTTGAATATTCACCTGCGGGGAAAAACGTTCATTCATGTTACACAATGCAAGATGATGGAGGTTAGGTGGAATAAAACCTGACCCTATGTCCATTTGAAGCTGTAATGTGAACCACCAACCTCAAACTCGTCCATCATCTTGCGGATTCCGCTTCCTTTCTGCCCGATGATGTAGCGGTGAAGCTCAAAAGGCACTTCTACCTCAATGGTGACAGGAACCAACGCCTGGAAACAAGTGTGGGTATTCATTAAAATACTTGATTTCTAAAACAACCCTGGGTTCTATAGAGGCAGACTGATAGACTGGTTCTAGTGAGGGAGGGGGGTTCTACAGAGGCAGACTGGTTCTAGTGAAGCATGCTGGTTCTATAGAGGCAGACTGGTTCTAGTGAGGCAGGCTGGTTCTACCGAGGGAGGCTGGTTCTACCGAAGGAGGCTGGTTCTGTGGACTAACCTTGAGAGCCTCCACAGCAGCCTCACAGCGTTCCTTGCGGCCAGACAGGACGATGACATCACACTTCTTGGGAGCAGCAGGATCTACTGGCTCCTTCACCTCAGCACCGTCATCTCCGTTCTCCTGTGCGGGGGGGGCCTCCGCAGGGGGGGGAGCTGAGAGCATCAAAACAGTTTGATCACAAAGTGAATCACGCTCAATAAGGCGGTTCTCTTTCCAAACAGGCCAGCTGGGAACACGAGCTACCTTGGGGTTCCTCCCGCTCTGGGAACTTGATCTGAACGTTATGATCTCGGGTGATCTGCTGGATCCGGGAGCCCTTGGGCCCCATGATGGAGCGGTGGAACTTCTGAGCGATCACGCACTCCATGGTAACCTGAGCATCCTGGGAGCAGCACAGCGACAGTCAGTCGTTCAAAGACGGTGAGAAAACTAAAAGATGGCAGCGAGTGGTACAGCTCCACTTACCAGGTCCTCCACCATCTCCAGCATGCGCTTCTTGGCTGCTTCCACGCAGTCTTTGGCTCCCTTCAGCGTGACCTTCTCGCTCTGGGAGCCGGTGCGGGGGAAGCTCACCATCACGCCACCGTACTCCTCAGCGATGTCCCTCAGCACCTGGCCACGCCGAGCCACAAAGTAGCGGTGGTGTTTGGGGTCCACATTCATCGTGTCCTCAACAACGTTGTCCTGGAAACACAGGACGCTTGACGTTAGGTCATTCGTATTCAAGTCGATATTCTCTCATTTATAGACCAGGGTGGGGAAGGTTTTATAATGTGAAATGGTAAATGTATCCATTTTCTGTGTGAGTAGATCAGCTGTATGTGTATGAGAGCAGCTGTGTACCAGACTCTGGATGAGTTTCTCCAGCTCCTTCTGGGCCTCGGCCACAGCCTCCTCCGTGCCCACCACGGTGATCAGCTCTTGGTCGGGGTCGTCTGCTGTGGGGAAGATGATCCTGGCTCCTGTGTTGTCCCGCACCTTGCGGATGTTCACGCCTCCCTTTCCTATCAGGAACTTGTGGTACTCAGGTTTAGCACGCAGCTCGGCGGTGTGATTCTTAGTTTGCTGGGAAAGATACGAAAACAGTATTGCGTTAATGTCATGTCAGGAGATACCAGCATCATCTTCCATCTGCTGGCTTGTCTGTGCGTGACTGAGCGAGTGGTTAAAGGAGGAGGAGGGCACCTTCTCCTCTGCGTGGGCAAGCAGCTGCTGCCTGGCTTTCTCCACCTCCTCTGCAGGCCCCCGGATGGTGACGGTGTCCACGCCAGAGCCCTCGCTGGGGAAGTGGATGTGCACGCCACCACACTCCTCCATGATGGAGCGCACAAGGCGGCCCTTGGAGCCGATCAAGGAGTTGTGCAGCTTGGAGGGGATGGACACCTCCATCTCTGTGATGTTTGCCTGAAAGAGAAGAGGCTGGGTCATGTTCTGCACCAAAAGGACCAAACTGAACAAGGACTGAAAATGTTGATAGTTAAACTAGGTCCCACCAGTTCCTTCTGAATAGCCAGGACACGCGCTCTGGCTGCCTCGCAGTTGGCCTTCTTGCCTGTGATGACGATCATCTCTGAGTTACTGTTCTCAGCCGGCAGGTCGATCTTGGTGTTCGTTTCCTCACGAATCTGAGAAGACGGCAAATGAAAAGGCACGGGGGAAAGTTATGATGGATGTTAAGCGAGTGATCGTAGGGTACGCTTTGATTTCACCATCATACCTTCTTAATGTTTGCTCCTCCTTTTCCAATGATGTTCTTGTGGAATTGCTTGAAGATGGGAACTGACACAGAAAAACTGTTTTCCACCTGAAAGACACAGCACGTCAGAAAGGAAAGACATTCTTATGTTTTACCCCAAAGAGACAGGTTGACAACCGTCACTCTAAAGACATTGTACCAACCATCTCAGCCACCATCTTCTGCATGAATTTTGAGCATTTTTCCACCTCGGTGTGCGGCCCTCGAAGCTGAACGATGTCACTCTTATTTGCAGGGTCGGGGAAGTTGATGATGACCTAATCATCCCAAATAAAAGATTTGTTTTTTTTTTTTTTTTAATTCGAATTTTTAAAAAGTAGGTCAAAAATACAATGACAAAATCACAATACAAAAAATAAAAAAAGGCATTTAGGAGAAAAGCCACGTTGCTTCTTTTGAAACTCACCTCAGGGAACTTGTCACGCACTTCCTTAATCTTCTCTCCCTTCTGGCCGATGATGGCTCTGTGAAAACGCTGTTCAATGATCAAGTCCTTTGTACGCTCATTCTCCTGCAAGAAAACAAGAGAAAATGAAGTGAATGAATGAAGTGCACCATCACATCCAAACCCCCTCACACCAGGATGTGGAGTGTGTTGGAGGGATGTGGGGTGCGTCAGGAGGGATGTGGGGCAGGTCAGGGGGGATGTGGATGAGGGAGGGATGTGGGGCGTGTCAGGGTGATGTGGATGAGGGAGGGATGTGGTGGTCAGAGTTGGTTCTAACCATGCGCGATGCCAGCTTCAGCAGCTCTTCCTTGGCCTCCTGGACTCCCTGAGGATCTCCCTCGATACGGATCAGGTTGCTCTTCTCGTTATCAGGGGGGATCCGAACCGACACCTTGTGGCTGTCCTTGATGCGGTTTACTGAGGGAAGACAAACAAGCTCCGACTTCAGCTCTGTTCTGTTGCTAAGCAGCCACCAATCAGACAGCTACACGGCACAGAAGGAGACACGATCGTGAGACTCACTGTTAGCACCGCCTTTGCCAATGAGATGCCTGTGAAATTTAGGATCCACGCTGATCTCTGTGTAATCCATGCGGCTCACCTGCAAATTACATTTTATATTTAGGCTTGAGTTTCTTTTTTTACTTGAAAATTTGAACAATATTCGGTGGTTTAAAAAAGAAAAAAAGGCTGTGGCTTTACACACAGTCATAGCAAGAGGCTGGTTATCCTCACCAAGTCTGTCACAATAGCTTCGATCTGGCTCTGCACCATCAGCATATCTTTGGTGGGACCCTCCAGGGTGATTTTATCCTCCCCCTCCGTAAACTCAATATGCACCTGGAAATAAAACAGGAAGTCAAGATTGTAAAAACCCACTTCCAGTAAAGAGCAGTGACAGAAACCTTGCTACCGCGAGAGACAAACCTTGGGCATCTGGGCAGTGATCTTGGCCAGATTCTGACCCTTTTTGCCGATGATGAAGCGGTGAAGCCAGGAAGGAGCCGAAACTGAGGAGACGGTGTAGCTGTTGGCCTGAAAACACCACACCCATGACCATCATCATCACTATCACCACACCCACCATGACCATCATCATCACTATCATCATCATCACCACCATCACCACACCCACCATGACGTTCATCATCACAATCACCACCATCATCATCATCACCACACCCACCATGACCATCATCATCACTATCATCATCATCACCATGACCATCATCATCATCATCATCCCCACCATCACCACACCCACCATGACGTTCATCATCACTATCATCATCATCACCACACCCACCATGGCCATCATCATCATCATCATCATCATCATCATCATCATCATCATCACCACCATCATCCAGCCCCACTACCCAGCCCGTGTACTCATCCACGTGAGATGGCCGTACCTTGGCGTAAACCTCAGTGAGAGCCTGGCCCAGACGATCTGGCTCTCCTCGCAGGATGACGGTCTCTGAGCTGCTGTCAGAGGGAGGGATCTCCACTGACACGCCAGTACGCTCCAGGATGTCCTGCAGGGTGTTGCCCCTGTGCCCGATCACATACTTGTGCTGAGATTTCTTCACCTCCACTGCAATGGTGGTGGTATTCTTTTTCTGAAGGACAATTCACAGAGAGGAAAATATTGTAAAACAGACAAATAACATCATGACAAGAATGTCCAAGGCCAAACGACATTGCAGCAGTGTGTCTGAACAGAATTCCTGCTGGTCAGTTGTAGTCTTGAAGGGAAGCACCTTCTCCTCGTAGATCTTCTTGATCAGAGCCACAGCCAGGGCCACCTGCTCCTTCTCTCCAGTAATGACGATCTCAGTCTTGTTAACGCTGGGTGGAGGCACGTTGATGCGGGCGCCCGTCTCCTGAGACATGTCGCCCACCAGCTTGTTGTGAGCCCCGGTGATGAAGGGATGGTACACCTTGTCAACGTTCACTCTCTCCACGGCACGCTTATCCTGGAACACAGCGTGGACGGATCAGACACGCCTCCAAAACTCAGCAGTTTGCATTTAAAACGCCAACCGTCTCAAGACGACAAACGTTCACAATTCACAGCACACAAGGACAGACGCGCAGCAGCTAGACTTGAACCATCTGACTGACCACCTTTGAGAAAACGGGTAACCGTGGTTTCGGTGCGAGGAGATAGACGGTACCTGCTCGGCAGAGATGAGCAGGATCTCATGCTTAGCCTTCTCCAGACCCTCCTTAGTGCCAGATATCTTGATGTGGTGGCTGGGGTCATCAGGCCGTGGGATCTGGATCTTGGTGGCCGTCTTGAGCTCCAGTTCCTGCAGCTTCTCCCCATTCTTGCCGATGACGAAGCGATGGTGCTCTTTGGGGATGCCCACAGTAGCTGAAGCCTGCAACACAGAAGCTGCTATTAAAGTTTCTACAACTCCAAGGAGGCACAGTGGATCTACGCCTGAAAAGCAAAAATCAGAATCAATCCACAAACTCTGTTTAAGAGCTGAGGCTGAACGTGCGCGGACCTGAGTCTGCAGTCGGGACACGATCTCCTTACGGGCCTTCATCACAGCGTCTAGTTTCCCAGACACCATGATGGAGAGGCCTTGATCTTTAGCCATGGACAGCTCCAGATGAGCTCCAGTCTTGTGCATGATGTCCACACAGACCTTGGCCTGATCTCCTTCCCCAAACTGATTGATGTCCTTATACTTGCGCTCCTCCAGGGGAACATGGAAAACCTGGATCATAACAACATTGCAACATAAAAAGTCTGTCAAACAGGTATCCCACTACTGCAGAACAGTTCAAACATTACTGGAGAGCTACCTCATTTCAGTCCAACCCCAATCTTGCACACTCATTCCTTATCGTCAGCTGGCTGACGCGCTGAATCATGTTGACTGGGATGGGAGCAAAAAATCTCCAGCAAAGCAATGGTTTTACTGACCTCTGAGTATCTTTATAGCGTTTTAACAAGAGCGCTGTACCTGCGTGATGACAGAGGACTTGAGAGGACGGATGTTGGAGGTCCAGGCGTTGGCAGGCTGCTGCGTCCCCTCAGGTGAGGAAGCCTTCTCAGGTAGTGGGGGGAAGGCGTCCTTATAGGTGGGGAGGGCCTCCTCATCTCCAGCACCACTGGGCCCTGTCACTCGGCCAGAGGCAGAAGCCAACACAATCAGGAAGAAGCCAAGAGTCGACCTCTAACATAAACACATCTCAGCGGCAGCTTCTGTGGGCTGCAACTCTGAGCATTTCACATGTGTGTGATGCGTTATTGTCAAACGACTGAAGCCAAGACTCACCACCACCCTGCTCTGGCAGAAGCCCATTGCGATGCTCGTTAAAGCTTTCCTGCGTAAGTACAGCGACTGAACTCATGGTCAATATCCCACGTTTACACGGAGTACGAGTGTGCCACTAAGGATCAGACAAGGAAAAAGATTGAACAAAAGCCACTGACGTGTTATATAAATAACCTCACCCTAGTACAGCATCTATGAGTGAACTTTGAGATGTTAGTCATTATCTAATCTATATTTTATCAAAACACACAAACTATAAAGTCACATTCTTAAGTGTTAAAAGTTTCAACGTCAACTCTTTATGCACCTCCAAACTATTCTTTGAGATT
Organism: Plecoglossus altivelis; assembly: GCA_036571765.1. NCBI lineage: Eukaryota > Metazoa > Chordata > Actinopteri > Osmeriformes > Plecoglossidae > Plecoglossus > Plecoglossus altivelis. The sequence continues at coordinate 285,589 of BROE01000028.1, forward strand.
TTAAGTAGTATGACGATGTGATTAAATTACTTTCATTAATTGCTCCCAGCGGTAAAGTCTCTCCACACTGAGGATCCCTGCCTGTCTGCTGTTCAGGGCTATTCTTGCTGAGCAAGCTCCCAGGGTTAAGAGGATTTCGCGACTCAACCACGTCAGTTCGTCCACTGAGGGTAGCGTCGACCTGAGCTCGTTCAAGCCCCCTACACTTGACTGAACTTCTACTACCAGAAGTAAAGTGTCATACTCCCTGTGCTCAGGCACCCTGAGCACAGCACACAGCCACAAGCTGTGCACTGTGCTCTGACACCCTGAGCACAGCACACAGCCACAAGCTGTGCGCTGGCACCCTGAGCACAGCACACAGACACAAGCTGTGCTCTGTGCTCTGGCACCCTGAGCACAGCACACAGACACAAGCTGTGTGCTGTGCTCAGGGTGCCAGAGCATAGCACACAGCCACAAGCTGTGCAGGCAGACAGGATATTAAACAGGGTTGTTTTCACTGTTCTGAAGTCCTGTTTGTGGCCTCCTCCTTCCCAGGAGTCCTATGCTTAGGAAGCCGTGTCGCTTAACTACAAGCCGATGACAAGTTAAACAACTATGTTACTAAACTACTCAAACAAAAGCCTGCTAAATGCAGACCCATGAAAGAATGAAGAACAGTGCAGAAACCCTACATGTTATTTTTGAATTGGGTTGCTTACAATGTTGTCTGTCTGTTCTATAAGCAAGTCTACAGGAAGTGTATGGGTACTATTCTTCTGACTCACATCTGAAATCTGCAGGTCAGAACAGCCTCGTGGCCATAGGCCTAATTAGGAGAGCTTAGAGTAGTGTCAGATCTTACCAGCTAAATGGTCAGTTACCAGATAATCCGTCCTGTAAAGCTTCCTGTTGGTGTTAGCCTGCCAGCTTTTGCCTGAAAAGCAAAAGCAAATATTTTCATATTTTCCCCCAGATAATCTCAAATTCTCTTATTACACAGAAGAGATGGTTAGCCCTGCACAAATAACCAAACAAATCATTAAATGAAGAATAGACGAGACACATCAAGATTCCAATACAGAAAATACAGTAGAGCTAAATACAAGAACATCATTTGAAACGTTGCAATCACTGCATTGTGTTTGTAGGACAGCTATGTAAATTGACCGACACTTATGCCAGTCTACAACACGTATGACATAGCCCTCAATCTATTTACAAAATGCAAGTTGTGCAAAGACTAAATAAGGAAAACAGGGAGTGGTGTTGAAGAACATCTACGGGAAACTGCTTGGACTCCTCCAGGCCTCAGAGATGGTTGCATAATTTTTGTATGGTAGCTAACAACAGTGGCCTAAACCCCAAGAGGCTAAGGAGACATAGCTAGCTGCCAAAATAGTAAAATAGGCCTTCAGGAACACAAAAAATGAGTACTTTGCAGTCAATCAAATTAGGAGCTGCACTAAGTTAAATGCCTTTAGCTACCGTCTTGGTTGCAAGCTACTTGCTAAGGATTATTTAAAAGGGGGCAATGTTAGGATTTGTGGCTAGCAAGCTAACTTAGCTAGCTTCGTCGACTAGTTTCAGTAATGTCCGACGAATTCTTTAAAATGGCAATTGGAATGCATGCTTGTTAGATCTTAGGCCTAATTTTAAACATTCTTCGGACTTGTGAAAGGTTGTTTGATTTTGTATCATGCATAAACTAAAAACTTGTTACCCATGATTAGCTAGTTAGTAACTTAGGTACCATCTAGTTAGACTCCGTCGGTATAAACTTTGACCGTGCGCGATTGTGACACGTAGGTACTAGCTAGCTAGCTCGCTGCTCACCGTGATGCTAGCATCAAGCTAGCATAGACCGCTAGCTAGCACAGGCTTCAAGCTACCAGAATGGACAAACTCCATTAGGAAACTTGAATTCGTTAAGAAAGGGATGAAATACTATTCAGTCAATAGCTGAACTGTGTAATCAACTCGGGTAATTTAACGGTTTTGCTTGACAAACAAATTAATACTCAATCCTAACAGATCCACCAAATCGAGTAAGTAACCTGCTAGAAGTCCACGTAGGCATAAGGAATATAGCTGAGCATTGGAGAAAATGACATGGAGTCTGACCAGAGTACATTTTGTTACATCAATACCTCAGTTAGCGCCGTTCTCTTGCTAATGTCAGCAATTCAATTAGATGACCCTGAGTACAAATCAGACGGAATGTGTTACATTTTCTAAAGGGTCTAATAGCTACTTACTTGTGTGTATGTTCTCGTCTGCCCTGTATGGTGCAGAAGCTGTGATGAAACTCCACTGGCGAGAAGGTGGGACCGAACCCTGAGTAATATATACGGAAGCTGCCCTCCAATCGTATCCTTGAACGTCACCTCAAAGCCTCCGGTTACAAATCGCATACTTCATGGAGAGAAAAAGTACATTGTGTAACTAATATTAAAAACACATTGTTATCTTATAGCACGGACTTACTATGTATTTTCAATAAATTAGACTGGTGTTTGTGGTTTGTACATCAATCAAATATTTTACATCACGCTGTGATAAGAGACGATATTTATCAAATGGGCCTAGTCAATTTTGTGACAGTTAACATCGTCTTTTCTTCTAAATGGACTTCAGTCCATGTACGGTCATCCTCGGGCATAATTCATTTGTCTTCCCAAACGCTGTCTTCAAAAGTTGTTAAATGAGTTTGGCTAACCAGCCAATTGCTTATTATAAACAACACTCACTTTGGGGAATACCACGAACTTTTAAACAATGGACCACTGAGTAAGTCGTTAAATGTCTTTTGTTCACTCTAAGATAGGTTATACGTTGGCTACAATTATCTTAAGGTTTGTAAATCAATCACAGAGGAGATGAATGCCACTCTTCCATTGATAGTACTTACTGTAAAGAATAGCGGATCTGCAAACACAGAGCTTACATTAACGGCAGGGTAGATAAATTGCGATCCTAACGATTTTAACTTCAGTTCGACAAGATTCAAACAAGCAGCAATGATGGATTCCTCATCAAAGTGGCAAAAGATGGTGAAATTCTGGCAACATAGAAGAGGGTTAGACTTAACTCATAGTAAAGGAACCGTAAAAGCACATTTTAACCGTTGTATACGATGGGATTTGAACCGTTAACCATCAGTTTCCACAGATGTTACACTTTAGCAAACAGACATCAACATTTGCTCGCGTGAGTGCACTCAGTGACTACAGTGAAATTAAGTTTAGTGTCCAGGGATAGCTGAGGAGAATGGTGTGTTTAGGAGTGGATGGTTGGGGAGGATAGTGTGTTTTGAAGTGGATGGCTGGGGAGGATAGTGTGTTCTGGAGTGGATGGCTGGGGAGGATGGTGTGTTCTAGAGTGGTTGGCTGGGGAGGATGGTCTGTTCTGGAGTGGATGGCTGGGGAGGATGGTTTGATTTCATTAAATCTACTCAGTGACTCGTCTTCTTTGGGTAGAATGTTGTGATCTATAAACAAGTCCCATTTGATTTAATCCAATTTTTCTTCTATAATTATTGACCAATCAGGCAAATATTTGTACATTGTCTCTTTGCCACAGAGGTGGCGAATGTTAACCAAGCGTTAGTGTGTGTGTGTGTGTGTGTGTGTGTGTGTGTGTGTGCGTGCGTGCGTGCGTGCGTGCGTGCGTGTGTGTAATTATGCTGATGGTCAGCACTAAAAAGCTTTCAGATAAGATACTGAAACAATTTATGTCCTCAAATATAGACAGCTTTAGGCCAGTCTACACATTACAATATAGAATTACGATGTTATAGAGTATTTGATACCATCTGTTAAATTACTCTGACAATCAAAACAATGATGTACCTTTAAGAAGATAAACTGTCAGATAAATGTATCTTGTTATCTTATCTCCTGAAATTACACACCTACATGGCCTTGGAAGTGGAATTACTTCCTTAAGCGTTTCCATGGTTATAGTAAAGATACCTGTATGTTGCAAGTATTGTATTTCAACTGGTTGTTTCTGTCTGTAATGTTACCCTCAGAATTGTTTATAACGGCAGAATACTTGTATAGACATACCATCACGGCTGTAGGAATCCTTTCAAATGATCAAAGTGGAACTAACTGTGAAATGGTTTCATATTTAAAAAGTAAATTGTGAAGTAATCGCTATCTTGCTGATGGTTTAGCAGTGCGATTATTATAATCCTATTGTATTGTTTTAAAGCGATGTTACACCACTAGAGGGCAGGCTACGCAATCATTTGTGATTAGTCCACAAAATCACAATATTCCCTACTGATTAAATCTTTTTCTATGATGACTGAAGAAGTCAACAGCGTCAATGGACGTGCTGGTTTTCGATATCTTTAGACAATCCGGTTTGTGTTTAAAAGACAGATCAGGTCCACAGACAGTAGTTTATTGAGACACATACTTTGATCGTTTGTAAAATGTCCAGAATAAAAATATTCTTTCACCTAAACAAGGTTAATAAAATAATTCAACCACCACCAATGGTAGTTTAAATTGGTTGAGCAACCTGAACCAATAATAAAGCGAATCCCAGTCTTGTCCAGTGACACAGTTAAAATTTCGTTTTGTTTTAACAAGGTGACGGATTATCACGTGACTGTGCTGAACGTAATCCTCCCGTGGCAGGGCTGTGCAAAGAAGAGAGGTTTTTCAGTCATGAACCGCAGGGCGGACGGGGTGTAGCAAACGAATTTGACTTGTGCTAGGTTATCTGCGCTCTTTTCACGACGGCCATGGGACATACTCAATATTGAGTTCAAGTATTTCGAGAGCAAAAGAGAAGGTATGTTCACAACTTTGTCTTTCTTGTAAGAAACCGATTGTAAACTATTTATATAGAAAATATAGAAACTTGATTTTACCAGGGCTAAGGTTATGCAAGGCGTTTCAATACTTTTAATGGATTCTTGTCGATAGTTTCTTTTCGTCTAGAAACTTTGCAATTATTTAAATAATTGGTTAATTCTTGTTATGTCGTTGGTTTTCAGGTTATACGTTGTATTTGACCTTACCAATGAACTATTTGAATCAATGAATTTCCTCCGAGATTGAAGATAGCTTACCTTGGTCACACTACTTGTTGCACGTCACCGTCGAATGTTGCAGATATGAAGAGGAGGTCTCATTCATGTTTTCTTCAGTTTCGCAAGATGCTAAATGTAACTTACCTTTGTAGACGGTGCTAAATGGTATGTGCAGTCAGAGTGCAAGTAATTGTGATGTTCAGTTTATTTAAATGTATGTAATTAGCCACAGAACGGGATTTATATATTAGAATGTTAATGTCATTATTTCCCTAAAGGTTCATGTCCTTAGTTTAGATATGTGGAGCGTAGGTGACGATGCGCGAACCCTGTAGTCCTGGCTTTACTGGTCTAACACGAAGTCATTTTGGAATTAATTCCACATCTACTGGTCTCCTGCCACATAGCCTACTGAACTAGTCTACCACACTGCCAACCGTAATGAGCAGAATCGGAAATAGCACGATACAGGAATAGGTAGCGCTTATGTAGCTTGATTTACTCTTCAGCAATTTATTTGATGTTAATGCAGTTTGTGTCCTAACTCAGTGGTCAACCTTGATGAAAGGGCTATAAGGGAAGCCTAATACTAGTCAGAGTGTCAGTTGTTGAAGATACCTGTTGTGTCGGAAAATGTCATTTAAACAATGCTTGTCTTTCTCAGTCTTCACATAAATATATCTATCAGTACTAGTAACGTCTTGCAACCTTTCACTGATCTTACCTGACAACTGAATTTGTTCTGCAGGAGAGTTAGGGTCTGGTTTGTGTGAGCCGGCATGGGTGAGATCGAGGGCTCTTACCGGGCCCTGCAGACCCCAGGAACACGTCTGGGGGCCCAGTTCAACGCTGGAATCAGTACCCTGGAGCCAGGCCAGAGTCTCAGCAACGCCCTGGGCAGCGGGGGTAAAGGCCAGCCGAGAGGCCTCCAGATCCGGGTTCAGGGGCTCGATGATACCCAGGAATTCTACGACCTGGAGGTGAGTTTCTAGGGAGTCTCAGTCTCAATATTACTAACTGCTGATGATCATGCCTAGTGTCTAGTTGAAAGACAATCCATAGCACTCTGTTCCTTTATGTTGGTGAGTGGATGGAATAAAAGATTGCAATTCACTCGTTTGGATGATTGTGTTGGGGTGTGGGAAAGGCTTGTATGTTCCTAAAGGCTGCGTGCTCTGGGAGCAGGGTGTGCGTGTTGTCATGGTTAATGACAGCTGCCACATGGCTTTGGTCGTCAAATCCCTTCCTCTTTAAGACTGCTTACTGTAGGCCCCAAGTGTAATTTACCATGGCACTATATTCCTGGCTGTGTCTGTGAGATGGGTGTGGTGTGTGTGTGTGTGTGTGTGTGTTTAGGTTTACAGTAGAAGCAACTGGAAAATCTGATCATTTATAACCAGGACAAAACATTAGAACATATGCTGAAGTGTTGTTCAGTGTGTAGGATAGCAGCCCTGCACTGTCTCTTGTTTTGTTTAGCTGCAGCAGTGTGTAGTGTGTCTAGCAGTGTGTGCTGTGTAGCAGTGTGTGCTGTGTAGCAGTGTGTGCTGTGTAGCAGTGTGTGGTGTGTAGCAGTGTGTAGTATTTAGCAACCTGTGGTGTGTAGCTATATGTGGTGTGTAGCAGCTTGTGGTGTGTAGCAGTGTGTAGTTAGCACTTAGGTGCTGGACAGGAGGTGTGTGGTGTGTAGCAGTGTGTAGCAGTGTGTAGTTAGCACTTAGGTGCTGGACAGGAGGTGTGTGGTGTGTAGCAGTGTGTGGTGTGTAGCAGTGTGTGGTGTGTAGCAGTGTGTAGTGTTTATCATTGTGTGGTGTGTAGCAGTGTGTAGTGTTTATCATTGTGTGGTGTGTAGCAGTGTGTGGTGTGTAGTTGTGTGTAGTGTTTATCAGTGTGTGGTGTGTAGCAGTGTGTGGTGTGTACCAGTGTGTGGTGTGTAGCAGTGTGTGGTGTGTGGTGTGTAGCAGTGTGTGGTGTGTAGTGTGTAGCAGTGTGTGGCGTGTAGCAGTGTGTGGTGTGTAGTGTGTAGCAGTGTGTGGTGTGTACCAGTGTGTAGTGTGTAGCAGTGTGTGGTGTGTAGCAGTGTGTAGTGTGTACCAGTGTGTAGTGTGTAGCAGTGTGTAGTGTGTAGTGTGTAGCATTGTGTGGTGTGTACCAGTGTGTAGCAGTGTGTGGTGTGTAGTGTGTAGCAGTGTATAGTTATCAGCTAGAGGCTGGACAGGAGGTTTATCTTGTCGTCATGCCGACACCACTGTCTCTCAGCTTCCTATAGCAATGGGCCATTGTGATGAAACGGGAGAGACCATTAACATGGTTAGAAGGCTGATCCTAACTTTAAAAATGTTAACTTTAATTACAAGTTCGTTTAGCAGCATTAAATCCTGACGCAAATATCTTTGTCTTGTTTTGTTGTATGAAGGTTTAGTTTGTCATAACTGCTAGTTTCTATAGATGAGACAGTGGAGATGACCTCTCTGTCGTACGTCAGTCTTGTGTCTGAAATGTTCCAGAACCTCATTCACAAGGCCAATAGGAAGTGATGAGGAAGTCACTAAATCAGTCAGACTTCCTGCTTGTTCTTAAGGGACTGCACATTCCCCATTATAGTGTGAACACCAGGGAGGATATTAACAAATACACTCACTTGACACACTATTTTGTATTGCTTCGTTATGGAATAGGGTTTGTTGATATGATAACAGATCTATTGCCTGTGTGAGCTATGGTCCCAACAGCTGGTCTGACCTAAATCCTGAGTCAGCCATAACAATAACGCCAGTGGCTGCTGGGTCCAGGGGTCTGGCTGCCACCACCTTTCATCTTACAGACCATATGTTGTCTTCCTGCGTCACAACAACCTTTCTGCAGTTGGCAGTCGATCTTGGGTTGTCTGTTTCTATCTAATGCATTTTCCTGTTGAGGAAAAAGTCCTACTTTGTGCAGAAAGATGAAACCATCCAGTAGACACCACCCCTCTGCTCTCTGTCAGGTTCATTCACCCTGAGGGTTGAGGCTGCTGCTGTGGTCTGTACTCTGTGCTGCCCAGTAGCACAGCTACTAGCAGCCAGGACTGCACTGATGTGCCTCTTCTGCTTATGTTTTAATATGATATATTGCATATTTTAATGGTACTTTGTGTCTTACAATCATTGATTATATTTAATTTATTTTGGGTGCAGTGTGTGTGTAGTAAGAAATCTAAACTGATGTATAACAGAAGGTTTTATTTTCAGGCCTGTCTATTTTATCTCTTGGTTTCTCATGCTGAACGCAAAAATAGACACAAAATTGCAGAGTTGAATGTTTCAAATGGCTGTGGCCTTCAACAAACGTTGCCCCCTCCACACACTCGGGTGCATGGCACATTCACACCCCCCTGAAGGGTTGCTCCTGGTGTACTGAGCAGCCCTGAGCCCACACCCTGAACAGGGAGGCTGGGCCTCACAGGGAGGCTGGGCCTCACAGGGCCCTCACAGTGAGGCAGGTCTCTCCCTGGAGGCAGGCCTCTCTCTGGAGGCAGGTCTCTCTCTGGAGGTAGGTCTCTCTCTGGAGGCAGGCCTCTCTCTGGAAGCAGGTCTCTCTCTGGAGGCAGGTCTCTCTCTGGAGGCAGGCCTCTCTCTGGAGGCAGGCCTCTCTCTGGAAGCAGGTCTCTCTCTGGAGGCAGGTCTCTCTCTGGAAGCAGGTCTTTCCCTGGAGGCAGGCCTCTCTCTGGAGGCAGGTCTCTCTCTGGAAGCAGGTCTCTCCCTGGAGGCAGGACTCTCCCTGGAGGCAGGACTCTCCCTGGAGGCAGGACTCTCCCTGGAGGCAGGCCTCTCCCTGGGCCCTGGCCCGCCCACACCAGCCACAGCAGACAGCCCAGCCTTGTGGCTGCTGGATGAGAGGCAGGAAGCTGAACACAGACCTCTTTATCCAGCTGGTTCGGCCCCTCGGCCGGCCCTCTACTCTCCTTCAGGCTCCCAGATTTGCTCGGGGGGGGGAGGGGGGCAGAACAAGCCTCACTCAGCCTCAACAAACAAGCACATAAATAGCAAGGTTGACAACCAACCAATTGGGGGGGGAGGGGGGTGTTTGAAAGAGCAGTTTGTGTGACTGATGTTGAGTTTCAGGGCTGGTGTAAAGGAGTGGGGGGAGATTTTGGGGGAGGTGACATGGGGGGAGGGGATGGGGGGGAGAAGGCACTCAGGAATCAGGAGTGTGGACCCCCTCCTTGGTGAATCCCCACAGGAAGTTTTGCCAAGGAATTTCAACGACTGGCCTTTAAACTGTTAACCCTTAATGTGACAGACAGGCCTCTGTTAACCCTTAATGTGACAGACAGGCCTCTGTTAACCCTTTATGTGACAGACAGAGATAGACAGGCCAGATCTGCAGACAAACTAACAACTGACACTGTGTACTGCATAGCAACACTACTGACACGGTGTACTGCATAGCAACGCTACTGACACGGTGTATTGCATAGCAACACTACTGACACGGTGTACTGCATAGCAACGCTGCTGACACTGTGTACTGCATAGCAACACTACTGACACGGTGTACTGCATAGCAACGCTACTGACACTGTGTAATGCATAGCAACGCTGCTGACACTGTGTACTGCATAGCAACACTACTGACACGGTGTACAGCATAGCAACGCTACTGACACTGTGTACTGCATAGCAACGCTACTGACATTGTGTACTGCATAGCAACACTACTGACACGGTGTACAGCATAGCAACGCTACTGACACGGTGTACTGCATAGCACCACTACTGACATGGTGTACTGCATAGCAACAACAAAAAGCTTTTGTGGCTTGAACAATCCTTGTGGTCAAACACAGTCTCTGAAGGGATACTAATGTTGGCTTTAATCTTCACTTACACAGCTATTGCTTCTGGGAAGCACGCTTTGGTCTGGCCTGCAGAGCCTGCTGCAGAACCCGCCACACGCAACCTTTCATCTAACGAAATTACTGAGAGTAACTGGAAAGACTGGTTGTTGATCTGATGGGATAAATCCTCGTTGTTGCCTCTGCGAGGTGACCCACTAGCCACACCACCCTGCTTCTACACTGGGCTGCTGTCGTTATCAAACAGCACTAGTTATGCTTCCGCTGGGATTGTCAAATCAAATGAATAAATCCAATTGTACTTTTATATGCCTTTTTTTTGCAAACCATGATTGTACATACGGCCTTACGGATGCCCACTAATCAGCAACAAGCTGAAAGTAAGATGACACATCCAGACTGTGGTGTACCAGTTCAGCTAGGGATTCCCTCCGCCCATCTCCAGTGTGTCACTCCAGAGCTCCTCCGTGTCTCTGACAGGAGGACAGTCCAGGTCCAGACCAGGTGAGCAGGGCAGCTGAGGTGTGTGTGTTGACACAGCAGGCTCCAGCCATGAGGCCCAGGTGTCCTGATCCTGCTTCACCCAGGGCCTCTCCCAGGGTTTCTCCCAGGGCCTCTCCCAGCCACACCCAGGGCCTCTCCCAGGGTTTCTCCCAGGGCCTCACCCAGGGTTTCTCCCAGGGCCTCTCCCAGCCACACCCAGGGCCTCTCCCAGGGTTTCTCCCAGGGCCTCACCCAGGGCCTCTCCCAGCCACACCCAGGGCCTCTCCCAGGGCCTCTCCCAGTCACACCCAGGGCCTCTCCCAGGGCCTCTCCCAGCCACACCCAGGGCCTCTCCCAGGGCCTCATCCAGCCTCTCCCAGCCACACCAAGGGCCTCTCCCAGGGCCTCATCCAGCCTCTCCCAGCCTCACCTAGGGCCTCATCCAGGGTTTCTCCCAGGGCCTCACCCAGGGCCTCTCCCAGTCACACCCAGGGCCTCTCCCAGCGCCTCATCCAGCCTCTTCCGCCTCACCTAGGGCCTCATCCAGGGCCTCATCCAGCCTCTCCCAGCCTCACCTAGGGCCTCATCCAGGGCCTGCAGAGAAAACAGCAGCGAGGATATCTCTGCTCACGGCCAATCGGGACGTAGCACCGCACCTTGCTCTTTAATAGGTGAAAGGCTAATATAGGTCAGATGACTGACAGGGGGAGGAGTCTGGGATTAGCTTGTGTAGAAGTCTTCCTGCTAGGGTCAAGCTGGGGTCAGAGGTTACAGAGTGCAAGGTGTGTGTGCCATGGCAGGGTTACCCACCAGAGCTGTGATCCTATGATACACTGCATTAGTCTAAGGTGACAGAACAAGGTGATACGAGTGCTTCTGTGTTGACTGTGTGTCCTCCCTCCAGCCCTCCAACCTGACCTGGTAACCCTAACCCTGGTTGGCCCCTGGCTGGCCCCTGGCTGGCCCCCGGCTGGCCCCCGGCTGGCCCCCGGCTGGCCCCCGGCTGGCCCCTGGGCTTGCGTGTTTAGCCTCACACTGTAAACACAAGGAAGATTTCACAGCCAGAAGAACATCTGCTGCTGCCTAATCCCTGTTGCTGGGCTGTTTGGTGACCCTTGACCTGGTCTTCTAGAACAGACCCTGGGTGCTGCGTAGCCTCCTGATCACACTGTCACTGTAACAAACCAGCTGTAAGAAGTCAGGAAGTGATAAGAGACGAGAGCTGAGATGAGCTCACACCCCCTTCAGTGCTGAACAGGCCACTTGTAAAGGTTGCTTCTAAGTTAAAGGATCTGTTAGCAAGGCCCTGAAGCCAGAAATATAATTGCATGTTCTTGCCTTTAGTGTAGTATTATGTAGTAGTATTGTGGTGGGACTGTATTATATATATTCTTAAATCACTAAACCACGTGATGGATGTCAAGTGACGATCTGTGGTGCTATTGAGTGGTTAACGTGAGCTCTGTAGCTGGATGGGTGCTACTGAGTGGTTAATGTGAGCCCTGCAGGACACTGGGTGCTACTGAGTGGTTAACGTGAGCTCTGTAGCAGGATGGGTGCTACTGAGTGGTTAACGTGAGCCCTGCAGTAGGACACTGGGTGCTACTGAGTGGTTAACGTGAGCTCTGTAGCAGGACACTGGGTGCTACTGAGTGGTTAATGTGAGCCCTGCAGGACACTGGGTGCTACTGAGTGGTTAACGTGAGCCCTGCAGGACACTGGATGCTACTGAGTGGTTAATGTGAGCCCTGCAGCAGGACACTGGGTGCTACTGAGTGGTTAATGTGAGCCCTGTAGGACACTGGGTGCTACTGAGAGGTTAACGTGAGCCCTGTAGCAGGATGGGTGCTACTGAGTGGTTAATGTGAGCCCTGCAGGACACTGGGTGCTACTGAGTGGTTAATGTGAGCCCTGTAGCAGGACACTGGGTGCTACTGAGTGGTTAATGTGAGCCCTGCAGGACACTGGGTGCTACTGAGTGGTTAATGTGAGCCCTGTAGGACACTGGGTGTTACTGAGTGGTTAATGTGAGCCCTGCAGGACACTGGGTGCTACTGAGTGGTTAATGTGAGCCCTGTAGGACACTGGGTGCTACTGAGTGGTTAATGTGAGCCCTGCAGTAGGACACTGGGTGCTACTGAGGGCACTTGGTGCTACTACAGCTCATCCTGTTTGAGAGCAGTCATAGCAGACCACATGATGCCATCCCTCCCTCAGAACTGGGATGGTGAAGGAGGAAGCCAGGCTGTATCAGTTTCCAATCAGAGCAGGTCTCTCCCTCCCTGGTGAGACCATCCTGTCATTCAGACAGCAGGGGTGCACTTGTGTGTGTTTCAGAATCAGTCCTGTAAACCAGAGATGAGAGTTAATGGGGACTTCTGGTGTTGTTCTGTGGATTAGCCTGCGCTGTAACCGTGGTAACCACGGTTGGCGTTCCGGAATTTGCTTCTGACTTTAAACATCTGGTGGAAACAAATGGGCGTCTTAGCTGGGCATGCATGCAAACGTACCAATGGGCGTCTTAGCTGGGCATGCATGCAAACGTACCAGCAACATGCGCAAACACACCGCCTACAACTCAGCTGGATCTGTATCGCCAGTCATCACCACACATTTGCTTCACTTTTTGCCAAAGCAAACCAGTCCTTTTTTAATGCGCTTTTTAAAAATACAATTTTACATTACTAACAGATGTCTGCCTCTATAATTTTCTCTGTAAGTCACAGGCTCGGATTCCAAACCCTCACTGCCTTGTGTTCCTAGCACATAGTAATTAGCCCAGGGTTTAGTGAAAACAAACCCCATAGCATAAACCTCTCCAGATCTCCTGCCTGTGCCTGCTGCCCTTGTTCTCATGCTGGCTCTCTGTATGGTGAAGAAACACACCAGTTCAACTGTCCGTTTGGTACAAACAGCCCAAACTAAGCTGCCGAGCGCTATGCCAAGGTACCTTGAGTCTGACCAAGACTGTCAGAGGAATCACTTCGAGACTGAAACAGTCACATGAACTTTGTGTTTCACCCCTTTGACAGCCACAAATATGTCTCCACTCAAACATGAACTAATGGGAAGGCAGTTAGAAAGCAGCGCCAGGGAACTCAATCCCTCATGAAAGTATTTTCCTTGTTGTGAATGCTAATGCCACTTCCTGTCTCTCTGTAGTCGAAGGTGGACGGACAGACACTTCACTCTGAGGTCTTCCGGAGATGCAACCTCATCGAGAGCGATTACTTTGGCCTGGAGTTCCAGAACATGCAGATGAACTGGGTAGGTACTCTACGGCTCAGAATGGCAGCTTCGGTTCTGGACAGAGATGGGAAGGTCAGAGAAGATGATATGTTGGTATTATTACAGCTGGACATCAGAGGTTTGCCTTAGACTTTAAGGGGTGTGGATTTAAACGTAAACTCTGGTGTCAGCAACCAAACCAGTAACCAAATAAAAGTGTTCCTGAAACATACCTGGAACTGTAGCAAGCAGATCATGCTAGATTAACACACTACTGCTGTGGCCTTTCAGACAGGAAGACTGCTCAGATATGTAACACAATGTACTTGATGGAAAAACATCATTTTATTCTATCTTTCCAGTAGATGTTTTGTAACTGTTAAACCGCTGTGGGCTCCTGCTTGCACTGACCCAGGTTTCTCGTGTTGTCTTTGACCCAGTTTTGTGAAAAAGAAGACAAGATTTAGCTACCTGAGATCTCTGACAGTGGGGAGTAGGCCAACAGATGATGACTCGCTCAGAGCTGTGCTGATCTGAAGGAAGGGTGTAGCATGGAGGAACGCATTCCTCTTTCTATCAGGCCCAGATGTTATGGACGAGGGAGGGAGGAGCAGGGGGGAGGAGGGAGGGAGGGAGGGAGAGAGAAGCAGGGGGTGTAAGGAGGAAGGAGTAGCTGCCAAACCTCGATCATAACACATCACAAACCTCGTCACTATCACACACTTTGTGGAGTTAAACAGTGTTCTGGGAACAGAACTGTATAGTTTGTCCCAGCTTTGGAATATGTGGAACTGTGACACTTCTCCTCTGCTGTCTTCAGGTTTGGTTGGAGCTCAACAAGCTGCTGGTGAAACAAGTGAGAAGTAAGTTAGCACCAGCATCTCTTCTGTCAGCTGTGGTTCCTGTGATGAGGAACTCAGGGCCGGACTGACAGAGTGCCTCTGGTCTGTGTGTGTGCATGTTGCAGGACCAGGGAACACTCTCTTCAGGCTGTCAGTCAAGTTTTTCCCTCCAGACCCTGGCCAGCTGCAGGAGGAGTACACCAGGTATGCCTGAACACTTACTGTGAGGTCACTTTGTCCTCAGCTGCTCTTCTTCCTGTGTGAGTGTGGAGGGTTGCTGCTCTACTTCCTGTGAGTGTGGAGAGTTGCTGCTCTACTTCCTGTGTGAGTGTGGAGGGTTTCTCCTCTGCTTCCTGTGTGAGTGTGGAGGGTTGCTGCTCTACTTCCTGTGTGAGTGTAGAGGATTTCTCCTCTGCTTCCTGTGTGAGTGTGGTGGGTTGCTGCTCTACTTCCTGTGTGAGTGTAGAGGGTTGCAGACCTGACTGAGCTCCCCCCCCCCCAGGTATCTGTTCTCTCTCCAGGTGAAGAGGGACCTGGCAGACGGACGGCTGAGCTCTACAGAGAACACAGGAGCCCTGCTGGCCTCCCACCTGCTGCAGTGTATGTCTGCTTTCACTGCTCACACACACACACGCACGCACACACAGACACACACACACACGCACGCACACACACAGACACACACGCACACACAGACACACACACACAGACACGCACGCACACACACACACACGCGCACGCACGCACACACGCACGCGCACACACGCACACACGCACGCAAAATAAGTACTGTCTGATTACATTGATGAATGATGTGCGTTTATCCCTTCTTATCCCTCCCCCTCTCACACACCGTCTCTCTCGCACACACACTCTTTCTCGCACACTCTCTCACAACACACTCTCTCTCACACTCAAACACACACACTCTCTCACACACACTCTCTCTCACACTCAAACACGCACACTCTCACAACACACTCTCTCACACTCAAACACACACCCTCTCTCACACACACTCTCTCTCACACACACTCTCTCTCACACTCAAACACACACACTCTCTCACACACACTCTCTCACAACACACTCTCTCTCACACTCAAACACGCACACTCTCACAACACACTCTCTCTCACACTCAAACACACACACTCTCTCACACACACTCTCTCTCTCACTCAAACACACACACTCTCTCACACACACTCTCTCTCTCTCACTCAAACACACACACACTCTCTCACACACACTCTCTCTCACACTCAAACACACACTCTCTCACACACACACTCTCTCTCTCACACATGTTCGCCCCTGGCAGCGGAGATAGGGGACTATGAGGATGTGGCCGACAGGGATTTCCTGCGTGTGAACAAGCTGCTGCCGTACCAGGACAAAGTCCAGGACAGGATCATAGAACTGCACAGTAGACACCTGTGAGTCTCCCTCCTCTCTTCCTCCTGTCTCCCTCTCTCACCTCTTCCTGTCTCCCTCTCTCACCTCTTCCTGTCTCCCTCTCTCACCTCTTCCTGTCTCCCTCTCTCACCTCTTCCTGTCTCCCTCCTCTCTTCCTCCTGTCTCCCTCCTCTCTTCCTCCTGTCTCCCTCTCTCACCTCTTCCTGTCTCCCTCTCTCACCTCTTCCTGTCTCCCTCCTCTCTTCCTCCTGTCTCCCTCTCTCACCTCTTCCTGTCTCCCTCTCTCACCTCTTCCTGTCTCCCTCTCTCACCTCTTCCTGTCTCTCTCCTCTTCCTGTCTCCATCTCTCTCCTCTTCCTGTCTCTCTCCTTCTGTTTCCCTGCTCTTGTCTCTCCTCTGACTCTCTGCTTCCTCTCTCCTACCATCTATCAACTAGTTCTTGTCCCTCCCTCCATCGTCTGCGAAAAGGCTGTTCTCCACAGGAATCTCTTCCTGGGTCTGTGGCTGGCATCTCTCAGGGACAGAAATGTGATTTCATCTTACTGTTCAGTGGAATATTCCACAGGACGAACTAAGACTGTGGTCCCTCCTCCAGATCGTCAACGCCACGGTGTTGGTGTCTGTTTAGAGCGTAACACACACAGACACAAGTGCTGCTTGTTTGCCAGAACTTGGTGGGAATGTGGGCTAAATGTTAGGATTAGTGTAAAACCTTCTGGTGGAGACGCAAGAGATTTATCAGACAACTGTGACCGTCAGTCTAAGCGGCGGTATTGAGAAGTGTTGGCGTGGAGTCAGGGCTGTGCTGTTAATGGTAATCTGGTGCTTTCACAAAACCACTCACTACACTTTCCCACAATCTGCTCCCCTGTTCACACACTGTTGTCCCCTGCTTTAGAGGATCCCTCTCTGCCTGCCTCCCCTTCATCCTGGCAGAGGACTGGTACAGTAGGCAGTCTGGAGGGCTGGGAAGGGCAGGGTAGGGCTGGGCTGGGTAGAGCTGGACTGGGCAGGAGAGGGCAGGGTAGGGCTGGGCTGGGTAGGGCTGGGCTGGACTGGGCAGGGAAGGGCTGGGTAGGGCTGGGCAGGGCTGGGCTGGACTGGGCAGGGGAGGGCAGGGCAGGGCAGGGCAGGGGTTAATAGGGCAGGGCAGGTTAGACAAGCTGTTTCAGTGGCACTTTGTCCTAATCCAAGTCTCAGACCAGTGGGACAAGGGAGGGAGGGAGGGAGAGAGAGAGAGAGACACACAGAGAGAGACAGAGAGAGAGAGAGAGAGAGACAGAGACAGAGAGAGACAGGCTAGTAAGGAGATTTCCCCTGATTAAAGGATGAGTCAAATTAGACTACGTTGACGAGGTAGCAGCTTTGGTTCCTCTAACTGGAAGAAAACATTTCCAGCAGGGGATATCCTCTTAATATGAGGTGTATGGATTAACCAGGCCAACAGATGGATTTCTTTGATAGACCCTCCCCCCCTTTTCTCCCCCCTGAGGAGGCACGCCCACAGACCTGCTTGGTTTGGTTCCTGCTGAGGTCTGTCCTCTAGGGGTTGGTCTGATGTAGCACGCATCCACCTAGCGGCTGTTTGAAGAGGCTCCTGCATGCTGCTGCACGAGGCCCAGCTGGAGAGCCTGTGTGTGGAGGTTAGCATCTCCTGAACCCTGCTGTCTCCCACAGAGGCCAGACGCCCGCGGAGTCTGACTTCCAGGTCCTGGAGATCGCTCGCAAGCTGGAGATGTACGGGGTGCGCCTTCACCCAGCTGCGGACAGAGAGGGATCCAAGATCAGCCTGGCTGTGGCTCACATGGGACTGCAGGTGTTCCAGGTGACAAGCTACCTCCAGTCTACCTCAAGGCAGTTCACTTTATAAGGGCGTGTATAAAACACACTCATAAGTGTGTATCGAAGCCAAACACACTTCCCTGTTCACACACCTTCTGATAAGAGAGTGTGTCCAAACGTATCCAAGTCCTCGTCTGACTGGATGCGTTTCTTTACTCTGACTTGACCGTCCCTCAGGGCAACACCAAAATAAACACCTTCAACTGGTCCAAGATTCGCAAGCTGAGCTTTAAGAGGAAACGCTTCCTAATTAAGCTCCACCCAGAGGTTCATGTGAGTATTGCAGCCAAACACCAGACTGATATGAATCAAGATCTGTAATCATTGTTTTGGCCACTTATTTGTCAGGCCTGTGAGTTTTTTGTAAACTAAAGTTTAAAAATCTTTGCCCAGGTTTCAATTTTCTTACTAAACTCTAAACCCCACTGTAAACTCTCATAGATATATTGCTAATCTCGGCTAAATCTGAAAGACAGCAATGTTAAGATAACAGCAATAACAAGTTGACACCGGCAGGCAAATTGTTTACAACACAAGACACTACAACGAGCGGACCCATTGGTAAATGCATGGATCCAATGTCATGGGGCAGACACCACACAGATCTGTCATAGAAAGACAAAAAACACCAAACATCACGTCTCAGTTGGAAATGCATAACGTACAGGGATCACAACTACCTTATTTTGTTAGCCAGAGCGTGTAGCCAGAGCGTGTAGCTAGAGCGTGTAGCCAGAGCGTGTACCTAGAGCATGTACCCAGAGCGTGTAGCCAGAGCGTGTAGCCAGAGCGTGTACCCAGAGCGTGTACCCAGAGCGTGTAGCCAGAGCGTGTAGCCAGAGCGTGTACCTAGAGCGTGTAGCCAGAGCGTGTAGCCAGAGCGTGTACCTAGAGCGTGTACCTAGAGCGTGTGGCCAGAGCATGTAGCCAGAGCATGTAGCTAGAGTACATAACAAGACTGTGTAGATATTAGATGTTAAGTCAGTGTGGTTCTGCAGGGTCCTCACCAGGACACTCTGGAGTTCATGATGGCCAGCAGAGACCAGTGCAAGATTTTCTGGAAGAACTGTGTGGAACATCACTCCTTCTTCCGACTGTTTGAACAGCCACAGCCCAAGTCCAGAGCCGTGTTCTTCAGCAGAGGGTCCTCTTTCAGATACAGGTGTCACATGGTGTCTCAACACACACAGATACAGGTGTCACACAGTGCCACAACACAGATACACACACACACACAGATACACACACACACAAATACAGGTGTCACACAGTGCCACAACACACACACACAGATACACACACACACAGATACACACACACACAGATACAGGTGTCACACGGTGCCTCAACACAGATACACACACACACACACAGATACAGGTGTCACACAGTGCCACAACACACACACACAGATACATACACACAGATACACACACACACACAGATACAGGTGTCACACAGTGCCACAATACACACACAGATACAGGTGTCACACGGTGCCTCAACACAGATACACACACACACACAGATACACACACACACAGATACAGGTGTTACACAGTGCCACAACACACACACACACAGATACACACACACACACAGATACACACACACACAGATACAGGTGTCACACGGTGCCTCAACACAGATACACACACACACAGATACAGGTGTCACACAGTGCCACAACACAGATACAGATACACACAGATACACACACACACAGACACACATACAGTGCCTCAACACAGACAGAGTATCACAAGGTGCCTCAACACAGATCCACATACACACATGCTGCTACGCTGCACACACCACCTCATTATAACACAGACACAGTCTCTCATGTTGTTGGTGTGTGTGTCTGATGCCTGGTGTGTGTCTGACGCCTTGTGTGTGTGTGTGTGTGTGTGTGTGTGTGTGTGTGTGTCTGATGCCTGGTGTGTGTGTGTGTGTGTGTGTCTGATGCCTGGTGTGTGTGTCTGACGCCTGGTGTGTGTGTCTGACGCCTGGTGTGTCCTGCTAGTGGGAGGACCCAGAAGCAGCTGGTGGAGTACGTGAGGGAGAGCGGAGCCAGGAGGACACCATATCAGAGGTGTGTGTGTGTGTGTCTCTGTGTGTGTGTGCATGCGTGCGTGTGTGTGTGTGCGTGCATGCGCGTGCATGCATGCGTGTGTGTGTGTGTGTGTGTGTGCGTGCATGCATGCGTGTGCGTGCGTGTGTGTGTGTGTGGTCCTTCTCATGCAGGGATGGCTGTGTCATGACGTGTCCGTGCGTCCTGGTTCGGAGCAGTGTGATTATTGTCGTGTCTCTGCAGGAGGAACAGCAAGGTGAGGATGTCTGCCCGCTCGCTGGCTTCAGATGTGCCAAAACAGGTAAGAACTGATGCAAGAAACCCCCACCCTGACCCCCACCCTGACTCTAAAAACCACCTGAGGGATGGGCACAGTGAGCCCCATACCTTTGGAAACTAATATCTTCTCCATTTCCATCTTTCCTCCCCTTCTCTCCCTTTCCATCTCTCCTTCTCTCCCTCTCCTCTTCTCCCTCTCCTCCTCTCCATCTCCTTCTCTCCATCTCCTCCTCTCCATCTCCTTCTCTCCCTCATCTTTGTGTCTCTCGTGTCTTCTTCAGAGTTTGTCGTTCACCGACAGCCTCCGGATGCCCGGCTCCCCCGCCTCAGGATCGGTGTCCTTCCACTCCATGCACCTGACCAGCACCCCAGCCCGCTTCCAGCCCCAGCACAGCCCCGGCCCCAGCCTGGGCGCCAGCCCCAGCCTCGGCCCCAGCCTCGGCCCCAGCCAGCCTCCAGCCGCTCCCCAGCAGCCTCAGCCCCTGCAGTCTGCCAGGCCCTCCAGTCCCCCGAAGGAGGACCCTGTCAAGGCCCCCCTGCCCCACCCTGCTGTCCAAGGTGCCCCCAGTAGCAGGGCAGCAGCCCTCCACCCATCTGTGTGTGTAGAGATTAGCCCCTCCCAAACGTTGCCCTCCCACAGTGCCACTGAACACACTGAGCAAGGGGGTAGGAGGGGGGTGGTTGATGTGGGTGTAGGAGGGGGAGTTGGGGAGAGGAAAAGGTTTCTTACATCAGAGAGGTTTGAAGCCGAGATCCTCCGTGCCGGTCAGAAGCCTGCGTTCTGCCTCCCCCCCTCTCCTCTCCAGGTCACAGAGGAGTTCATAGATGACGACCCCACAGAGATGTCCTTCTATGGGGGGGGTGCAGAGGCCTACGCCTGCGGGCTGCGGGGGACAGGGGCCCCCAGGTTTGTTTATGAGGACCCCAGGGGGCTGTGCCGGAGTCCTGAGGACCTGGTCGACCCCTTCGTCTGCTGCCCCCGCTCTGAGACCAGCTCCCTGGCCAATAACCGCTCGTCCTGCAGCTCTCTGGACCAGCTGGGGGGGAGCTCCATGGGGGTGGCGTACGGTAGCGGCCCTGACACATCCTCTCTGCTCCTGCCCGGCTCCGACGCCCCCTCGGAGGCCAGTTCCATGGTGAACTTCCCGGCGTGCTCGGTGCGTTCGGAGGGCAGCGCGGCGCTGCAGTTCAGCGACCTGCTTGACCAGCTGGAGCAGCTTAGCTATCCGCCCACCGCCACCGAGGCCAGCGGTGACTCTGACTCCGACTGGGGCTCCGATGGGGGCCTGCCCCCGGAGCAGAACCTGTTCTACAGTAACCCCCTGGGGGGGGCCGAGGGCTTCCTGCTGCAGTGCCACAACCTGCAGGCCCTCGCCCTGGGGGACCCCCCCACCAGCCCCCATATTAACATGTAGAAGGGGGAGGGGGGCATATTAACATGGGGGAGGGGGAGGGGAGGATATTAGCATGTAGAATGGGGGAGGGGGGGGCATATTAGCATGTAGAATGGGGGAGGGCTGCCCCCATATTAACATGTGAAAGGGGAGGGGAGGGCATATTAACATGTAAAAGGGGGAGAGTTGCCCCATATTAACATGTAAAAGGGGAACTTGTCTCCCAGTCGACTCTGACAGGTTGTGTTCTTCATCTGGTTCTGATCCAGTGATCTGTCACTGGTTAACACCAGAACTGGCTTTTCTTTAGAAACTTCAGAGGCACTTTGATCCCTTTGCTGGTCTGTTTCCATCTCAGACCTGCAGCATCATTAGCTGGGCTGTGACACGGCTGCTGTGTAATAGAGACCTGGTTCTGGAGAGTGTTGTGGACGGGTCAGGCTGCCCTCAGCCTGCCTGGTTCTGGAGAGTGTTGTGTATGGGTCAGGCTGCCCTCAGCCTACCAACACTTCATTAGATTGAATGATTTTAACGAGTATTTAATTGGCGTAACGTTTCTTGAATCTCTTTATGAATCTGCTTACTGTGATCAGACAAGGTTTGTGTAATATTTCAGGTACTTTTTTAGCAAGGTTTTCTAACAGCGGACGTGTTGTTTTGCTGAAGATGATTTAGAGTTAGTATTCAACCCATTAAACATCCTTATGTAAACTTCAGTTACTGTAGGAAGTAACAGATGACTTCGTGTCACCTATAACCGCACTTTTAATCGTTATATAGTATAAACATTTTACTAACAAAGCATTTACTTCGGTACAGTCCAGAAGTCCGAGCCGCTAAGTCTATTTTGTATTCGAAAGCAATATTTTTTAAAATATATAGTTACAAATGAAAACATTAACGAGTGAAAAGTTCAGTCTGAGTTCAAAGATGTCTTAGATCTTTGAACCCAGCTGTATTTTCAGATAACAGTAGCTGTTGATCTGTGAAATTCATCACATCATTGGCTTTAATCAGCTGATTCTTTTCACACCACTCAGATCTCAGGGTCTAGAAACCAAAGACAGTCTTTGTTCTTGCTGGTGCTCATCAGACAGTGAGGTGTAGACTACTCACCAGCAGTCTTTAGTGTTCTGACTGACATCTGCTGGTGGTCTGTCACCTAGTCTGAACATGATGTCTTACTAAATCAGTTTTTAGGAGGACTATGGTTGTGATTAGGAAAGGGTGTGTTCGATATGTAATATATATCTAAATATATTAAGGAAAAAAATGATGTGCATGAAATATGGATTTGATCTTTTTTTTTGTTTGTTCAGAGTCAGTGTAGCGTTGAGTAACAGATGTAGATTTAGGGTTAGCTGGTGTGCTGTTTGGCGGTAAGGAAACCAACCCTACAGCAGTCCAAAGACTGAATGTACCCAGCAGTGTGAAACAGATTTTACACTTGCATGTTTTAAGACCAGTGATTTCTAACCTGTGGTAAGCTAGGCTAATACAGGTGGACCGCCAAGCAAATTAAAACAAAAGTATAAATAAATATCTAAATATTTATATATACTATTGGAAAATGATAAATTCTTACTCATCTTAAAATTACATTTTGCCTTTAATTCATTTTGACCGATACGCCTATAGTTACGCTCACCATGTTGACAAAAGTCTTAATAACCCTAATCCTCTTCAGTCCACAGTGTACGCATCACTTCCTTATCTTGTATGAGCCAGGTCAACTCTTTCCAGCAGTGAGCCATTACTGTAGTTCAAACACAAAATGTAGTTTTTTCACAGTTTTTGTTGCCTTCCCAAGATTACAATCAAACAAGACGAAAAAGGCGTCCAAACTGTACATTTCGAGGAAAGGTTCATCTAACAGTAAAAGTAGCAAGCTAGTCCAACTCTAGCTATCTAGGATCTAAGCAGTAAGTTTAGCTTGGCTGGCTAGCTAACCATTTTTAGCTACGTTATAATGTGCTCAATTGTGTGGCAGCTTGCTTGCTAGTGGTTAATGTTAACTCAGTAATTGGTCTGTAATATTTGTCCCTATGGATAATGGGATGTTTTGAGCAGCTGCAAATATTTGAGCTATTCTAGAAGTGGGCTGCAAAATCGAAAAAGTTAGGTCTTGCTGGTCTAGATTGCTACACGCTAAATAGAGTAGCATTCACTAAGGCAGAGACACTTTGCATTGAACTTTTCAACATAATTTTGCAAAGTTTATCATCAATATACTGTTTAGACTGACTAATGCATGGCTAATCTTTTAATAATGTTTATCTTTTGTACCGTAGACTCAAGGACTTAA
Source organism: Plecoglossus altivelis (assembly GCA_036571765.1). Lineage (NCBI taxonomy): Eukaryota > Metazoa > Chordata > Actinopteri > Osmeriformes > Plecoglossidae > Plecoglossus > Plecoglossus altivelis. The sequence goes on from BROE01000028.1 coordinate 309,324, forward strand.
CATTGATTTCTGCATGAGATTGACAGCAAACTATAGTACTTTTGTAAGATAACGTTTACAACCTTGTTGGAGTTGGGCCTTTTCTTAACTGTAAACGTACCTCAGTTAGCTCCGGTGGGTTAGCTCTGGTGGGCTAGCTCCAGTTAGCCCCGGTGGGCCAGCTCCAGTGGGCTAGCTCCAGTTAGCTCCGGTGGGCTAGCTCCAGGGGGATAGCTTTAGTTAGCTCCGGTGGGCTAGCTCCGGGGGGATAGCTCCAGTTAGCTCCGGTGGGCTAGTTCCAGTTAGCTCCGGTGGGCTAGTTCCGGGGGGCTAGCTCCAGTTAGCTCCAGTGTGCTAGCTCCAGTGGGCTAGCTCCAGTTAGCTCCATTGTGCTAGCTCCAGGGGGCTAGCTCCGGTGGGCTAGCTCCGGGGGGCTAGCTCCAGTTAGCTCCAGTGGGCTAGCTCCAGTGGGCTAGCTCCAGGGGGCTAGCTCCGGTGGGTTAGCTCCGGGGCGCTAGCTCCTGCAAGGTGCCTTCAGCACCACATTCAGGCCTGTTCCTGGCACCAGGTCAGAACATTAGTGGCTGTGCCTTTTTACATTTTATATGTCGACACTTTAATACGAGCTGGAATTTGAGATTATTCTTTGTGTCTATTTTTACATATTATTTGATTAATGGAGTGTTTTTGTGGTCGTGGTCTGTAGCATTTACGTGCGTAGGCTTGATGGCTAAGCCTGATTCCCAAACCACTGATACGACTGAAGTTTTGGTCGTGTTTCTGGTCAGGAATATGGATTGAGATGAAAACATTTGATTAAGTGCCATGGTACACAAGGTCCCGATACTGTTTGGAAATAAACACAGGCAGCAGAGTTTCTCAACTGCGCTGATGTCATTTCCCCCCAGAGCAATTTTGACTCCCCAAGTCCAGTTTTAATTTCCTGTCATTTGAACCAGCTTGAACTCCCTCGGGGACAGATTTCACTTTCTGCAAAGCATGCTCTTCTCTTTGCACTTAATACGTATATACATATATACTCTTATGCTGACTCTGAAGTGTATTCACCTGCAGCAATTGTCTTTTAAATTGCTTTCTGTGCTTTGTAATACGCTTGTCTTTTTTATTTGTTCAGTGTATTCCTGTTTGATCTCCGTGGATCAGTTTTGTTTGAAACACTCAGCTCACCCAGTCAAGGTCATTTCCAAATCAGTTTTCCTTGTTTAAAAAAAGCCAAAATGGCGGCAAAATATTGTTCATTTTTATTCTGGTTTTGAACAAAGGTCACTCCTGTCTAAAATGTGGCATTACCTCCCGTTTTTGGAAGTTTTTAAGACCTCGACAGTCACAGGTGACGGCAGAGGGGAGGTGAGGGGAGGGGTGAGTTGAGGCGAGGGGTAAGGGGTGAGGTGAGGGGTAAGGGGTGAGGTGAGAGGTAAAGGGAGCGCCCAGTTGTAAACTCACACTAAGACAGCTGCCTGGACATTATCCAGCTGGTCCTGAACATCATGCTACTTTCAGTAGTTTGTCTTTTCAAGTTGCCTTCAGTGCTGAGATTAGGCTGCCTCCAGGGAAACTGTCACCTTGGTAACACACGTGTCCAAGCGTCTCTTCTGACTCTTAATCCAGCCTTATAGCTCACCCACCTGCCTGGTGCGCACAGGCAGTCATGTCTAGTTTAACTAACCACTCAGCTACACCCTGGCCTGAAAACCAAGTAACCTTACGTCTTACCAGCCTGTTTCCTTCCTGATTATAAACAGTGTAACTGATGTTTGTATGTTTTTTTTTTCTTTTTCCCCTCAAGAATAAAGTAATTACTTTTGGGTACCTCAAATGTCAGACTTAAAATTATTTTTAGACACCAAAATCCAATGAATCAAGGAAGGTGTGAATAAATGACCTTACATGGCATGTTTCCCAAGGGAGTTTACCCTTCACTGGTTATCTGACTACGCACAGAAACATTGTCTTATGACAGGCCTGGCCCATACAGACAGAGACAGAGTTAAAACTGAGTTATATATGTGGTTTCCTGCAGGATAGAGATTTTGGTCTTCACCTAATCCAGCCCTAACAAATCCTTGGCAGTGTATTAGAGTCAGTGTATTGAATAGCTCAGTGTATTGAATAAGACCTGTGATATTCACAACATAGTTCAGTGTATCCACTCCTGTTTGAATCAGGCAGTCTCTCCTTCATCTGGGTGTGTCTGTGTGTGAGGCGTCTATCTGAAGACAAACAACAGGTTGAAGCCTCTCCCAGCCTCACACACCCCTCAGCCTCCCAGCCTCACACACCCCCCAGCCTCACACCTTCCCAGCCTCACACCCTCCCAGCCTCACAGCCTCCCAGCCTTGCACACCCCTCAGCCTCCCTTCCTCACACACCCCTCAGCCTCCCAGCCTCACACACCCCTCAGCCTCACACTATCCCAGCCTCACACACCCCTCAGCCTCCCAGCCTCACACCCTCCCAGCCTTACACACCCCTCAGCCTCACACACCCCTCAGCCTCCCAGCCTCACACCCTCCCAGCCTCACACATCCTCCCAGCCTCACACACCCTTCCAGCCTCACACACCCCTCAGCCTCCCAGCCTCACACATCCTCCCAGCCTCACACACCCCTCAGCCTCACACACCCCTCAGCCTCACACACTCTCCCAGCCTCACACACCCCTCAGCCTCCCTGCCTCAGTCAGAGCAGTGGCTGCAGGATTCTTTAGCTGCTGTCTCCACCAGGCTGCTGTGTGTACACTGTTCCCTGTTTGGATTGGCTGTCTGCCAAGTCTTCCTGAGCACTCCTCCCCCTCCCCTCCAGGCAGGGCTGCTCTCTCCCCCCTCTATGTCGTCCCTCGTGGGCCGCTGCTGTTAAACAGTAACCACGGCCAGGAGCATTCCTGATAAGCCACTCAGGAATTGTTTCCGGGTCGAAGGACTAACCTTCTTTTTGCTCGCTCAATCTTTTTTTTTCTCTCACACGTCTCTCTCTCCCTCTCCCTCTCTGCCTCTCTCTCCCTCTCCCTCTCTCTCTGTCTCTCTCTCTGTCTCTCTCTCTCTCCAGATCCTCATCCCATTCTTCCTTCTTTTTTTTCCTTCTTGTGTGAAAGAGAAGAACAGCTGTCTTCCCGGAGCTGAGTGGAAAGTCCAACCGTTCTGTTCCCCCTTCTGAAGTGTGCTATGTAGACCTCTCCACAGCAGCCAGGCAGTTGTTTATAATCAGCTTCACATTAAACCAGGAATGGAGTGATCCAGCTCCTAATGCTGAAGGAATACAGCTCTGAAAACAGGCTGTGATTGTGGAGCCAGTGTTGTGTCTGCCTCTCCCTCCTTTCACCCGCGTGTCGCTGTGAAAGTCTTTTCTTATAGAAACGCCCAGTGTTGCTTAGCCTGCAGAAACCAGGTGTGTTGGGCGGTGCTTCAAAACTGTTGTTAGCATGATGTCGAGGCAGACCCGGGCAAGTCTCCAGATTAAGATCAATATTCTGATGTAGAGACAAATGGGAACAGCCCTTTTTACCAAAAGCTTCTTGAAGACAAGCCCTTCCTTCTGGCTGGCTGTCACCGCATGGTTTCCTTGAATGCATTGATCTTTATCCTCTCTGCTCTTGTTGTTGCTTGTGTGTTCCGCCCTCTTTCTAGAGAAGCAGGAGCAGGTTTCTCCTGTTTCTCTGGGAGGCTTGTAGGCCTTGATGACACGTCACCCTGTCCTCTCTGTCCTTAGAAATCTAGTGAAGTGAGGGGGAACTTAAACACTTACAACATTCTCTGCTTGTTTCCAATGATGATTACATTCTTATCGTTCTTTCTTTCTCCCTCCCTCTTTGTGTCTTCCCCCTTCACTCCCTCTCTCTATTTCTCCCCCTCCTCTTCCCCCTTCACTCCCTCTCTCTTTCTCCCCCTCCTCTTCCCCCTTCACTCCCTCTCTCTCTTTCTCCCCCTCCACCTCCCCCTTCTCCCTCTCCAGGCTCCATGGACAGCCCTCAGCTTTCCCCATTCCCCTCCAAGGACCCTCTCTGCCTGTCTCCCTCCTTCCAGATGTCTACTCTCAGCCTGCCTGGCCAGGGGCCCTCCCCCCTGCAGAGCCCCATCCTGAGCGAGGTGGGCACCACCAGGCTAGACGAGGATGAGGAGGGCAGGAGGAAGGTACACCACCCTGCTACTCTCAGCCCAGGCTGGGCCTGAACAGCCAGAACAGCCCTGTTCCCAGCTGGCTGGAAGGCTGTGTGGGGGTGGAGGGAGGTTGTGGGCTAGGATGGGTGGATAGTTCTCCAGGTTCTGGTGGTATGATCTTGAGGTTTAAGAAGACCAAGATTTTATGAAAACAATCCGTTCACAAGCTTTCTGTAAAAGCCTTCTAGTGCCTAGTAATGCAGCTCATTTGTTCTGCAGTATAGCGGTTGTTCTATGAGGAATGTTACTGAGTCAGTGAGGTCAGCGTTGATGTTGTAAACTCTCTCTCCTCCAGCGTTATCCCACTGATAAAGCCTACTTCATTGCCAAAGAGATTCTGACAACTGAGCGGACTTACCTGAAAGACCTAGAGGTCATCACTGTGGTGAGCCTCTGTCCTGCTGTGTGTGTGTGTGTGTGGTGTGTGTTTGTCTGTGTGTGTGTGTGGTGTGTGTGCGGTGTGTGTGTGTGGTGTTTGTGTGTGGTTTTGGTGTGTGTATGTGTGCGTGGTGTGCGTGGTGTGTGTGTGTGTGTGCGTGGTGTGTGTGTGTGCGTGGTGTGTGTGTGGTGTTGGTGTGTGTGTGTGTGGTGTTGGTGTGTGTGTGTGTGTGTGTGTGTGTGGTGTTGGTGTGTGTGGTGTTGGTGTGTGTTGTTGGTGTGTGTGTGGTGTGGTGTGTGTTGTGTTGGTGTGTGTGTGTGGTGTTGGTGTGTGTGTGTGTGTGGTGTTGGTGTGTGTGTGTGGTGTTGGTGTGTGTGTGT
>BROE01000028.1:314245-342130 GCA_036571765.1 Plecoglossus altivelis
CTGTAAAAGCCTTCTAGTGCCTAGTAATGCAGCTCATTTGTTCTGCAGTATAGCGGTTGTTCTATGAGGAATGTTACTGAGTCAGTGAGGTCAGCGTTGATGTTGTAAACTCTCTCTCCTCCAGCGTTATCCCACTGATAAAGCCTACTTCATTGCCAAAGAGATTCTGACAACTGAGCGGACTTACCTGAAAGACCTAGAGGTCATCACTGTGGTGAGCCTCTGTCCTGCTGTGTGTGTGTGTGTGTGGTGTGTGTTTGTCTGTGTGTGTGTGTGGTGTGTGTGCGGTGTGTGTGTGTGGTGTTTGTGTGTGGTTTTGGTGTGTGTATGTGTGCGTGGTGTGCGTGGTGTGTGTGTGTGTGTGCGTGGTGTGTGTGTGTGCGTGGTGTGTGTGTGGTGTTGGTGTGTGTGTGTGTGGTGTTGGTGTGTGTGTGTGTGTGTGTGTGTGTGGTGTTGGTGTGTGTGGTGTTGGTGTGTGTTGTTGGTGTGTGTGTGGTGTGGTGTGTGTTGTGTTGGTGTGTGTGTGTGGTGTTGGTGTGTGTGTGTGTGTGGTGTTGGTGTGTGTGTGTGGTGTTGGTGTGTGTGTGTGGTGTTGGTGTGTGTGTGTTGTTGGTGTGTGTGTGTGTGTGGTGTGGTGTGTGTGTGTGTGTGTGTGTTAATGTTATCTGTGTCTGGTACCAGTGGTTCCGCAGTGCTGTCATCAAAGAGAACGCCATGCCAGAGGGCCTGATGACCCTGTTGTTCTCCAACATCGACCCCATTTACGAGTTCCACAGAGACTTCCTCAAGGAGATTGACCAGAGGCTGGCTCTCTGGTCAGTACCAGACCACTACCACACCCTGCCCCAACACCCTTTACCTTCAGTCTTTTAGCAGACTGTCAGAAACTTCATACAAGTTCATTGAACTCCAGTGCAGTTCAGGTTAAGTTTAGCCTGATCTGTAATATGTAGAGATATTATTTCCTGGGTGACACCCAGTTATTTGGGGGGAGACGAGTGATGTGTGTGTGTGTGTGTGCGTGTACGTGTCTGTGTGTGTGTGTATGTGTGTCTGTGTGTGTCTAGGGAGGGGCGCTCCAACGCTCACGTGAAGGGAGACTACCAGAGGATCGGAGACGTCATGCTGAGGAACATGAGCGCTCTGAAGGTGAGACCACAACAGCAGTCTACAGACTTGAGGCTACACTGTAGACTGTAGAATAGACTGTAGACTTCCGACTAGACTGTAGACTAGACTGCAGACTGCAGACTACACTGTAAACTGCAGACTAGACTGCAGAATAGACTGTAGAATAGAATTCATACTACACAATAGACTAGACCGTAAACTGCAGACTATATACTAGACTGCAGACTAGACTGCAGACTAGACTATAAACTACACTGTAAACTGCAGACAAGACTGTAAACTGCAGACTACACTGCAGACTGTAGAATAGACTGTAGACTTCCGACTTGACTGTAGACTAGACTGTAGAATAGACTGCAGACTATAAATATAGACTATACTGTAAACTGCAGTCTAGACTTCAGACTAGACTTCAGACTAGACTACAGACTAGACTGCAGACTACACTGCAGAATAGACTGTAGACTACAGAATAGACTTTAGAATAGACTGCAGACTATAAATATAGACTATACTGTAAACTGCAGTCTAGACTTCAGACTAGACTACAGACTACACTGCAGACTACACTGCAGAATAGACTGTAGACTGCAGAATAGACTGTAGACTAGACTGTAGACTGTAGACTAGTCTACAGACTGCAGAAGTGTGGTGAGGGAGCAGACCTCCTCACAGCTCCCCTTCTTCTCTAACCCTGCAGGAGTTCACCAGCTACCTGCAGAAGCACGATGAGGTGGTGACTGAGCTGGAGAAAGCCTCCAGGAGGCTGAAGAAGCTGGAGACGGTGTACAAGGAGTTTGAGCTGCAGAAGGTGTGCTATCTGCCCCTCAACAGCTTCCTGCTCAAGCCCATCCAGAGGCTCATACACTACAAGCTGATCCTGGAGCGGCTATGGACACATTACTCCTCAGACCACCCTGACCGTCACGACTGCAAAGGTGCTGCTTCCTCAGAGGGGTCCTGAGTGGGGATACACACACACACACCGAGCACACACACACACAGAGCACACTCACACACTCACACACACACACAAACACACACAGAGCACACACACACACACAGAGCACACACAGACTCACACACACACACACACATACTGACTCACTCACTCGCTCACACACACTGACTCACATGCACACACACACTGACTCGCATGCACACACACATACACACTTCACATAGTTTAAGTATTATTTATGACAATATTACATGAAATATTTCAGAGGACAACCCATTTTTTTAATCTCCTTGGGTGAAGGATTACGTTTATGGCAACAAACTGTTATTTTATGAATGAAAGGCATTGAAATATACTAGTGTGTGTGTTTCTGTGTGTGTGTTTCTGTGTATGTGTGTGTGTGTGTGTTTCTGTATGTGTGTGTTCCTCTGTGTGTGTGTTTCTGTGTGTGTGTTGGTGTGTTTCTGTGTGTGTGTGTTGGTGTGTTTCTGTATGTATGTGTGTGTTGGTGTGTTTCTGTGTGTGTGTGTGTGTGTTTCTGTATGTGTGTGTGTGTGTGTTTCTGAATGTGTGTGTGTGTTTCTGTGTGTGTGTTCAGAGGCTCTGGAGGAGGTGGCAGACATGGCAGCTCAGCTCCAAAACAGTCTGGTTCGTTTGGAGAACTTCCAGAAACTCACAGAGTTGCAGAGGGACCTGATCGGCATCGACAACCTGACAGCACCGGGCAGGGTGGGTGGAGGGGCCCGCAGGGTGGGTGCAGGGTGGGTGCAGGGGCCTGGAGGGTCGGTGCAGGGGCCCGCAGGGGCCCCCAGAGGGCGCTGCTTAGAGCTGAGGAGTCTCAACTTGACTGTGATCGATGACAACGCTGTGTTTCTCTCAGGAGTTTATTCGAGAGGGCTGCCTGTACAAGCTCACAAAGAAAGGACTGCAACAACGGATGTTCTTCTTGGTGAGTAGACCTACTGCCTGCTCTCTGCAGACCCTCCACAGCTGCCTGCTCTCTGCAGACCCTCCACAGCTGAGGATCTGACTGCCTGCAGACCCTCAGTGGCAGCAGGCAGTCAGATCCTGCTGCAGGAAGTCAGGCATCAGTCTGTGTCTCAAGCTGTGTTTCCCTCCAGTTCTCAGACATGCTCCTGTACACCAGCAAGGGTGTCACGGCAACCAACCAGTTCAAGGTTCACGGCCAGCTGCCTCTGCACGGCATGATTGTGAGTACAAACTGACCTTTCATCTCCGGCGACCTTTGCTCTGTGATGGCGTGCTTGAGGGCGTGCGTGAGGGCGTGCGTAAGGGCGTGCGTGAGGGCGTGCGTGAGGGCGTGCGTGAGGGCTTGCGTGAGGGCTTGCGTGAGGGCGTGCGTGAGGGCGTGCGTGAGGGCGTGCGTGAGGGCGTGCGTGAGGGCGTGAGTGAGGGCGTGAGTGAGGGCGTGAGTGAGGGCGTGAGTGAGGGCGTGAGTGAGGGCGTGAGTGAGGGTGTGTGGGTTGGACAGAGATGGTCGGGGTGGTTGTGTGTAATGTGTCTCTCTGTTTGGTTCACTCATGGCTGCAGCTCATAGTCTTGGATGCTCCGGTGAGTAAGGCCCATGTAGAGACTGTTATCCTAGTAGAGACTGTTGTCCTTAGAGGCTGTTAATCCAGTGCAGTCTGTTATCCTAGTACAGGCTGTTATCCCAGTACAAGCTGTTATCCTAGTACAGGCTGTTATCCTAGTACAGGCTGTTATCCCAGTACATGCTGTTATCCCAGTACAGACTGTTATCCCAGTACAGTCTGTTATCCTAGTACAGACTGGGCTGTTATCCTAGTACAGGCTGTTATCCCAGTACAGTCTGTTATCCTAGTACAGTCTGTTATCCCAGTAAAGGCTGTTATCCTCCTTAGAAGCTGTTGGTTCCCCTGTGCTCAGTGTCGTGTCTCTCTCAGGTGGAAGAGAGTGAGAACGAGTGGTCAGTTCCTCACTGCTTCACCATCTACTCTGCCCAGAGGACCATCGTGGTGGCAGCCAGGTATCTAATCACACACGTTACTAATCTGTCTGTCTGTCTGTGTGTCTGTCTGTGTCTGTCTGTCTGTGTCTGTCTGTCTGTCTGTCTGTCTGTGTCTGCCTGTCTGTCTGTCCGTGTGTCCGTCTGTCTCACCATCTTACCGTCTCACCCAGCCTCCCTAGTGAACCTGTCTGTGTGTTGTCAGTTCCAGGGTGGAGATGTCTAAGTGGATTGAGGACCTGAACCAGGCGATCGACCGGGCTGGAAAGAAGGAAAAGGGAGACGCTCCGCTGGACCATTCTGTCTACGACCGCTCCAACAGTAAGCTCCCAGTGCCATCTATACACACACACTCACATTTACACACACACTCACATTTACACACACACTCACGCTTACACACACTCTCACACTTACACACACACTCACACACACTCACACTTACACACACACACTTACACACACGCCCTCTCTCTCTTTCTTACACACACACTCACACTTACACACACACTTACATACACACTCACATGTACACACGCCCTCTCTCTCTTTCTTACACACACACTCACACTTACACACACGCCCTCTCTCTCTTTCTTACACACACACTCACACTTACACACACACCCTCTCTCTCTTTCTTACACACACTCCCTCTCTCTTGCTTACACACACTCCCTCTCTCTTACTTACACACACTCCCTCTCTCTTGCGTACAGACACACAGACACTCACACACACTCCCTCTCTCTTGCTTACACACACTCCCTCTCTCTTGCTTACACACACACTCACACTCACACACACTCCCTCTCTCTTTCTTACACACACACAAACACTCTACATATTGAATGGGAGTTTCTTCACTCTTTTTGTTCTAATATTTATGTTCCTGTGAAAGCCTGGTGATGAAGTAACCCTTCAGGAATGCCTGTGGGGGTGTGTGTGTGGGGGGGGGCATCTGTTGTGCTTATGTGTTTATGAATGTTTTTGATGTTGGTCCCAGATGGTGCCCTGATTGGTTGAATCTTGCCAACCAATGGAAAGCCTCCTCCCCATAGATCTCTAGATGACTCCTCCCCTGCTCCTCAAACCCTCCTCTTCCCCCACCTCCTCCTCTTCCCCCACCTCCTCCCCCTCCTCCTCCTCCTCCTCCCCCACCTCCTCCTCCTCCTCCCCTTCTTCCTCCTCCTCAGGGTCGTCAGATGAGGTGTGTCTGGAGCAGGAGTCAGAGGACGACCTGCATTCGTCTCATGGCTCCCTGGATAAGCAGACTCACCATCGTGCTAACACCACCATGCATGTGTGCTGGCATCGCAACACCAGCGTGTCCATGTATGACCACAGCCAGGCTGTGGAGGTACACACACGCACACACATACACACACACATACGCACACACATACACACACACACACACACACACACCACTAGAACTTCAGGTGGAGCAAGTCAGGGTTAGCGTGAGCATCCTGTTGCCATGGCAGCATCATACAGACAGAGGTCTGCTTTAGGTGGCCAGTTTCTCCTCCCCTTCTCCCTCCCTTTCTGTCCCTCCCTTCCTCCCTCCCTCTCCAGTTCATCTTTCACCAACCCTCCTCCATATTTGGTTCCCTGGCACTCCTTGTCTGGGGCTTGCTGTTCTCTCTCTGGTCTCTCTCTGGTCTCTCTTTTTCCCCCTGTATGTGGAGCACCACAGATGAAGGATCCATAAAGATGTTCTGTGAAACTAACATCTCTTTCTTGCAGCCCTGCCTTTTTGTCTTTCTGTTCTCTCACTGCTAACACGATAACTTTCTGTTTCTCACTGCTAACACGATAACTTTCTGTTTCTCACTGCTAACACAATAACTTTCTGTTTCTCACTGCTAACACAATAACTTTCTGTTTCTCACTGCTAACACAATAACTTATCATTCTTCTGTTTCTTATGTCCTTCTTATTCCTCTCTCCACATCCCACTCTTGTCTTTCTGTATCTTTTTCTGGTGTCATTTCCTGTTCTGTCCTCTCCTCTCTCTTCTCCTCCTCTCCTCTTCTCTCCTCTCCTCTTCTCTCCTCCTCCTCTTCTCTCCTCCTCCTCTCTCCTCTCCTCTCCTCCCCTCTCCTCCTCTCTTCTTTCCTTTCCTCCTCTCTCCTTTCCTCTCTCTCCTCCCCTCTCCCCCCCTCCCTCTTCTCCTCCTCTCCTCTCTCTCCTCTCCTCCTCCTCTCCTCTCCTCTCCCCTCCTCTCCTCTCTTCTGCCATTTTAGTATTCTGTTCCCCGGCTGTGTCTCCAGAGCTGCCCCCTCGTTACCTCTTGGGTCAGGCCCAGCGACCCAACACCATCACACATGTGTGCTGGTACCGCAACCAGAACCTCTCCCTCTCTGATTACCTGCGCATGAACCAGGTAGACCTGCCCTGCAGACAGACAGGCCCACACCTCTGGGATAACCCTGCCCTGCAGACAGACAGGCCCACACATCTGGGATAACCCTGCCCTGCAGACAGACAGGCCCACACCTCTGGGATAACCCTGCCCTGCAGACAGACAGGCCCACACATCTGGGATAACCCTGCCCTGCAGACAGACAGGCCCACACATCTGGGATAACCCTGCCCTGCAGACAGACAGGCCCACACATCTGGGATAACCCTGCCCTGCAGACAGACAGGCCCACACCTCTGGGATAACCCTGCCCTGCAGACAGACAGGCCCACACATCTGGGATAACCCTGCCCTGCAGACAGACAGGCCCACACCTCTGGGATAACCCTGCCCTGCAGATAGACAGGCCCACACATCTGGGATAACCCTGCCCTGCAGACAGACAGGCCCTGCAGTCGAACAGGCTCTGCAGACAGACAGGCCCTGCAGACAGACAGGCCCACACCTCTGGGATAACCCTGCCCTGCAGATAGACAGGCCCACACATCTGGGATAACCCAGAGACTATTTATTATTAGATTAATTCAAATAAAATATACTTTTTTCTCTAATGGTCTCTTGACCTGCACATTACATTGACTTTCCCTTCTCTAACTTATCTCTCTCTCCTCCTCGCTCCTGTGTCCTCTCCCCTCTCCTCCTCTCTTTCTCCCTCCCTTCTTAGAACCAGCTCTCAGGGTATCTCCTCAGGAAGTTCAAGAACAGTAATGGCTGGCAGAAGCTCTGGGTGGTCTTCACCAACTTCTGCTTGTTTTTCTACAAGACTCACCAGGTAAGGACCTCTCTCACTTAGCACAGATCACATTACTGCCCTCTGATCTCCTTTACTTACTAGATATCTGCCCTCTGATCTCCTTTACTTACTAGATATCTGAGTACCACAGGAGGGTGAACTGATGGTTTGTTTCCATGCTCTTCCAGGATGACTTTCCCCTGGCCAGCCTGCCCCTCTTAGGCTACACTGTGAGCAGCCCTGGAGAGGATGATAGCGTCCACAAGGAGTACGTCTTCAAGCTGCAGTTCAAATCTCACCTCTACTACTTCCGGGCCGAGAGCGAGTACACGTTTGAGAGGTATGCTGTTGTGTTGGACTGTGTTATTATAGCTGCGCTGCTGTGTGGTAGCAGTGCCGTGGGTGTGCGTGTTGACTGCCAGCTGCAGGCATCTGTCTCTGACACAGAGCAGAGCTATCCTGTCCTATTCTGATCTGTCTCTGGAGAACCTGTGCTGACCCGTGTTCTCTCTCTGTGCTGACCTGTGTTCTCTCTGTGCTGACCTATGTTCTGTCTCTGTCCTGACCTGTGTTCTCTCTCTGTGCTGACCTGTGTTCTCTCTCTGTGCTGACCTGTGTTCTGTCTCTGTCCTGACCTGTGTTCTCTCTCTGTGCTGACCTGTGTTCTCTCTCTGTGCTGACCTGTGTTCTGTCTCTGTCCTGACCTGTGTTCTCTCTCTGTGCTGACCTGTGTTCTGTCTCTGTCCTGACCTGTGTTCTCTCTCCGTGCTGACCTGTGTTCTCTCTCTGTGCTGACCTGTGTTCTGTCTCTGTCCTGACCTGTGTTCTCTCTCTGTCCTGACCTGTGTTCTCTTTCTGTCCTGACCTGTGTTCTGTCTCTGTCCTGACCTGTGTTCTCTCTCTGTGCTGACCTGTGTTCTGTCTCTGTCCTGACCTGTGTTCTCTCTCTGTCCTGACCTGTGTTCTCTTTCTGTGCTGACCTGTGTTCTGTCTCTGTGCTGATCTGTGTTCTCTCCCTGTGCTGATCTGTGTTCTGTCTCTGTCCTGACCTGTGTTCTGTCTCTGTCCTGACCTGTGTTCTGTCTCTGTCCTGACCTGTGTTCTGTCTCTGTGCTGACCTGTGTTCTGCCTCTGTGCTGATCTGTGTTCTCTCCCTGTGCTGACCTGTGTTCTGTCTCTGTCCTGACCTGTGTTCTGTCTCTGTCCTGACCTGTGTTCTCTCTCTGTCCTGACCTGTGTTCTCTTTCTGTGCTGACCTGTGTTCTGTCTCTGTCCTGACCTGTGTTCTCTTTCTGTGCTGACCTGTGTTCTCTTTCTGTGCTGACCTGTGTTCTCTTTCTGTGCTGACCTGTGTTCTCTTTCTGTGCTGACCTGTGTTCTCTTTCTGTGCTGACCTGTGTTCTCTTTCTGTGCTGACCTGTGTTCTCTTTCTGTGCTGACCTGTGTTCTCTTTCTGTCCTGACCTGTGTTCTGTCTCTGTCCTGACCTGTGTTCTCTCTCTGTCCTGACCTGTGTTCTGTCTCTGTCCTGACCTGTGTTCTCTCTCTGTGCTGATCTGTGTTCTGTCTCCGTCTCTCCTGCTCTAGATGGATGGAGGTGATCAAGAGTGCTGCCAGTTCTGCTGGCAGGATAAGTCTGCTGGGCTCCAAGGCTCCTGGGGAGATGAATGGGAATTGAGGGGGCCGGAGGCTGGGGGCTGGGGGCTGGGCCCCCAGGACTGACACAGCAGGGAACCATCACCTTTCCTCCCTGGGCGTGGCTGTGGGTCAGTGGGGACTCAGAACTGGACAGGACTGGCAAATGGTTTTCAAGTCTTTGTTTTTTTATCATACAAATATTCTTCTAGATGCTACTGTGGGACAACGTTGTTTAAAAATGTTTATTTTTTGGTAATACGTTTTGAAAATAATACTCGATATTCCAGTGTTTAAGTTAAGAGGGAACGCAATGTAAATCCACATGATGTAGCGGAATAACTGGGAGGCTGCTGGGATTGTTTGTTTACTTCGCAGAAACCAGCCTCAGGTCCCCCAGGGAGGGTGCTGGATCCCTCCTAAAGGGTTCGTAGTATTAGTGAAGGACTATTCTCTGCCAGGGTGAAGGTGACTGTTTACTGTCTTCTGACTGGGAGAGTCTGTGATGAAGGGAAGGGGAAGGTGTAGGCAGGGTGGAGTCAGGTGGTGTAGCTGGGTGAAGGTGTAGGCAGGGTGGAGTCAGGTGGTGTAGCTGGGTGAAGGTAGAGTCAGGTGGTGTAGCTGGGTGACGACACTACCAACTATCTTCTGAAGGGCTTCATGTACGTTTGAAACAGATCTCAGGAGGGCAGGTGGTCTGGAACTTGCTCTGTTTTGGATGTTTACGAAATATTGAGACGATTCAGTTCACGTTGATTAAGGTACAGTTTGTAGCACGTTTGTGGACATGCTGAGGGATTAAAGCAGAGGAGACTGTGTTTCTAAGGGCAAACAGATGATGTGTTAGACTGAACAGCAGAATCACCTTAACCAGATGGGCTTTCATCTGTGTGAACTGAACTTTCTAACCGTCTAGAATTTGTGACTTAAACATTATTATTTAACAATACTGAAAAAGATTTTTCCTTTAGCCTGGTATCCAGTTGTTGAACAACCATATTTTGTTAAGATTTTTTCTTCACTGTAATGCTCAAACTAATTCGTTTTTGGGATATTTTTCACTCAGTTATTTGGAGAAAGAAAATGTCTTCTGTTGCTAACTGAAGATGCTTCAGAAAAATACCGCCTGTGTTTGGGACTTCCTGGTTTAGGGACTTCCTGGTTTAGGGACTTCCTGTGTTAGGGACTTCCTGGGTTAGGGACTTCCTGTGTTAGGGACTTCCTGGGTAAGAGACTTCCTGGGTAAGGGACTTCCTGGGTAAGAGACGTCCTGTGTTATGGACCTCCTGGGTAAGGGACTTCCTGGGTAAGGGACTTCCTGGGTCAGAGACTTCCTGGGTCAGGGACTTCCTGGGTTAGGGACTTCCTGGGTAAGAGACTTCCTGGGTAAGGGACTTCCTGGGTAAGAGACTTCCTGTGTTAGGGACCTCCTGGGTAAGGGACTTCCTGGGTAAGGGACTTCCTGGGTCAGAGACTTCCTGGGTCAGGGACTTTCTGTGTTAGGGACTTCCTGTGTTAGGGACTTCCTGTGTTGGGGACTTTCTGTGTTAGGGACTTCCTGTGTTAGGGACTTCCTGGGTAAGAGACTTCCTGGGTAAGGGACTTCCTGGGTAAGGGACTTCCTGGGTCAGAGACTTCCTGGGTTAGGGACTTCCTGTGTTAGGGACTTCCTGGGTTAGAGACTTCCTGTGTTAGAGACTTCCTGTGTTTGTGTACATTCTATTCATAATGTCAGACCTTAGTTCAATCAGCCCGCTCTAAAACCATGACCTCTTCTCATTGGTCAAACACAGACATCATTTGCATCCAGTTACTCTTTCAACGAAAGATAGGAAGCATCACTGTGTTTCCTGTCTCTCTGGTTCTGGAGTAGAGAGACCAAACATGTCACGTCTGACTCCAGTCCTCATGAATACTATCATGTGTCTGATGGTTTAGAGATGCAAGCTATTATCTTATCAGGGTTTATCGTTATTAAAACCATTTATTATTTTAGTAACTTTTACATAAGTGGGTCAGGTGGTGTAAACCCTGCAATCTGGGTGGGGTGATCTAATCTGACAGAAAACTGGAGGAGAGACTGTAGAAATGAACATGGTTATGTTTTGCTGTATGTCATCATACTGAGCACATACTGATATGACTGATGTCTCTTTCACTCACACAAACATACACTCACACACACACACTAACAATCACACACATACACACACATGCATACAAACACAGACACCTGATTCACCAGGTACTGAGGATTGTTCATGGGTCTCTATGGGTTTGTTAACGTTTTACTGGAACAATCTCCCTCTATCTCCATAGGACACCTCTAAACCCTCTAGTTCCATCGTGTCTCTGTCTCTCTGTCTCTCTGTCTCTTTCTGTCTCTCTCTCTTTCTTCCCCTCTCTCTCTCTCTCTCTCTCTCTCTCTCTCTCTCTCTCCCTCTCTCTGTCTCTCTCTCTCTCTCACACACACACACACACACACACACACCAGGCCCCTGCTGTACAGAGTGTAACTCTATTTATTGTGTAGTGAGTCAGAAGACCAAGAGAGGTCTGCCTGTAGTCTCATGTTATCGCATCCAAAGTAACAAATAAAATTCAAACAGCATGAACAGTTCTGTCTCCTTGATTAGTGTCTCTTCATTTCAGACCATCTTAAACACATCCATCTTGTTGTATGGTCACACTCTCCCCTTCATCACACCTAGTGTTGTTTTCCTGTACAGCGTTAAGAATCACGTCATGCCATCGCCTCAGTGTTGATTGTTCTCTGCTGATGATCTGGTGGTGATGGTGATCTTGTGTGTCTGAGGTTGGACTGGAGCTCCAGGCTGCAGAAGCAGCATCACTGTAGGGGTAGAGGAGACGTCCTGTCCTCGCAGCTCTCCACCAGAAGGGGGCACTGGTGAGGGCACACTTTTACAGGGACAAATCATAACTGACGCCACTCGACGAGAACCTGGATGTAGAAGAGACCGTAAAAATGGTGTGTAAAATGCTGTAAAATTGAAGGATTTGAAGTATTGAATAGGACTTGTGTGGCTAAAAGAAGCGGACCCCCTCACCTGCACACTCTCTCCAAGATGTGGGCCAACATGCGGTCTGACATGCCAGGACACGACGCGTCCACTAGGGACACAACCGTCTGCAGCTCCTGTACAGCCTTCCAGCCCTGCCCTCCTGCCCTGCCCTGCTGTAGCTGCAGCACACATCCTCATGTCACACAGAGACAGTCAGGGTGAAGGTGCAGTGTATCAGGTGGGAAGCCATTAATTACCTGTTTCAGGATGGGGCTGATGTCTGACGTCGCTGGCTGTGGTTGTCTCCCTGCGTCTGCTGTGGCAGGTTTCACCTGTGACAAGAGACAGCCGTTATGAGCATAATAACACCTTTACACTTTCCCCTTTGAGTTGGCTTAGTGATGCCACACCAAGGAAAGCACTACAGTTACCACATTAGGTGAACTTCACCTAACGAGGTGAACTTCACTTAACGAGGTGAACTTCACTTAACGAGGTGAACTTCACTTAAAGAAGTGAACTTCACCTAACGAGGTGAACTTCACATAAGGAAGTGAACTTCACCTAACGAGGTGAACTTCACTTAACGAGGTGAACTTCACCTAACGAGGTGAACTTCACTTAAGGAAGTGAACTTCACCTAACGAGGTGAACTTCACCTAACGAGGTGAACTTCACCTAACGAGGTGAAAGTGAGTTTTGTTTCAGGTGCTTGTCTACCTGCACAGTGGGCAGTGGAGGTTTCTGATTGGAGGAGGAGCGGGGTCGCTGTCTGACTGTGGGAAATGTCCAGGTAGGGTCCGGCTCTCCGTCATCTTCCTCTGACTCACTGCACACACACTCAGTTCACTTACACACTCACTGTTATCACTCACACACTCAGTTCACTTACACACTTGCTGTTATTACTTACACACTTGCTGTTATCACTTACACACTCACTGTTATCACTTACACACTCACTGTTATCACTTACACACTTGCTGTTATCACTTACACACTTGCTGTTATCACTTACACACTTGCTGTTATCACTTACATACTTGCTGTTATCATTTACACACTCACTGTTATCACTTACACACTCAGTTCACTTACACACTTGCTGTTATCACTTACACACTTGCTGTTATCATTTACACACTCACTGTTATCACTTACACATTCAGTTCACTTACACACTTGCTGTTATCACTTACACACTCACTGTTATCACTTACACACTCACTGTTTTCACTTACACACTCAGTTCACTTACACACTTGCTGTTATCACTTACACACTCGCTGTTATCACTTACACACTCACTGTTATCTCATTAACATTCACTATTAGACCACCTTCTGCATTGTACCATTCAGACATAGAACTTTCTCAACGTTGAATTCTTGTACTTAAACACAGGGAGCATCAAAGAGCCTTTAATCTCTTAACACAGAACACCCTCCTAATGCGGCTGTGTTCTATAGGCTGTTGTTATGGTACTGATCACCACGGTGACAGGCTCCGCACCTGTCTGAGTCGTCGGAGCTGGAGGTGGTGTCAGGTGCGCTTGCCTTCCAGCAGCGGTGTCTGGCGATCAGCTCTGTCAGAAGCGACGTCTTCTTGGTGAAGCGCGTCAGGAACCTGTGTTTCAGCAGCTCCTTGGCTGTGGGCCGCTGTCCATAGGAGACACACACTAACATCTGAGACGTTCAGCTAACGCTTTCATCCAAAGGGACGGTGAAATTGGTTGTTTAGAAAGTGCAGCGTAAAACGAAGGTTCAAATGAGGTGAATACACCAGTAGTGAGGCTCTTTGGTGATTCTCCTTTAAAAATAGACAATACAGCAACCAGACACAAATCTACTTGGTGTGGTAACATTCACAAGCCAAATAACTCTATACAAAAGAGGCTTGTTATCAGCCTACACAAACAAACCAGTCACCAGTTTGGGGTCCTTGTTGAGACAAGCCTCCACAAAGTCTTTGAAGGCTCTGCTGTAAGCCCCCTGCAGGGAGGGAGCAGGGCTCTTTGGGATGAGGAAGAGCACCCTCATGGGGTGCAGCTCTGAGTGGGGGGGATCCCCTGTGGCTAGCTCAATGGCTGTGATTCCCACAGACCAGATGTCAGCCTGGGAAGGAAAACATTCTTGTTAGGGTGAAAGATGATCCGCCCCCCCCATCCCGCCACCCCTTTCATCCCCCGCCCCCCCTTCAGTTCCCGTTCCCTGTCATCCCCCGCCCCCACGTCCCCTGTCCCCTCCGTCCCCCAGATGAATCGGATTTCCACTGGATCTTCGCCCTAATTGCCCGCACCGCCGTGCTTAGTGGCGCGCGCGCCACTCTGAATCCTCTGTCTGATGCCGCGCTTCTCCTGTAGTCGCTTGTCTGCTCAGATCCCCTCCCTCTCATTCGCGGATCCCCTATTCCTGAGGTACACTCGATACCACCAGTAGTCCTCTTCCCCGCCGCGCGTCGTGCTTCCAAGCTTAACATTTCTCCTAATCTATCTGTATAGAAAGACTCAACGTCTATATTCTTGATCATTCTATCTAATGTTCAGATACTCCTTTGGATGTACCTCTGGGGAGTCCAGAAGGCGACGCTGCGTGGCCTCTTGCGACTCTGGTGTCGTCTCCGCGTTGATATGCGTGTTGCGTTCATCTATGCCACGCCAACTATGTCTTTTATATGTCCAGTGTTGGGTCAAAGAAAACTCACGATCTCTCTTTGCTCTTACGCAGACTCACTATTTCCGCAACTCGAGAGACCCACGGTGATACATATTTAAGTGAACGTCTGCGGGGGCCTAGCTGATTCTATTACCTACTTCACTAGCAGTATGAGTGTCTATCCACTTAGTAGTGTCTGTACTAGCTTCTATCTCTATTCATATTTTCTATTAATGCAGGCATGGGTTTTTATTATACATCAGGGGGGAAACTGTCACCAGCCAATCTCCTTCCCTTTTTATGATAGTTCCATTAACGATACATCTGCACAGCGCACTTCTAATAGTGTATCAATGATAGTCAAGCCACTGTAGGGCTGGTGTGGTGTGGTGTGGTGTGGTCTGGTCTGGTGTGAGGTGGGGGCTGGTGTGTGGATGAGTGGGTGGGGGCTGGTGTGTGGATGAGCAGGTGGGGGCTGGTGTGTGGATGAGCGGGTGGGGGCTGGTGTGTGGATGAGTGGGTGGTGTTGGTGTCTGGAGGAGGAACGTTCCAGAGACCTTTGATGTCCCTGTGGATCTTTTTCTCACTGTGCAGGTAGTCCAACCCTCTTAGGATCTCTCTCAGGATGGTGGCTATGTAGGCCTCTGTTAGGGGCCCTGGCTTCAGCTACACACTCGGTACACACACACGCACACACACACGGTAAACACACACACACACGGTACACACACACATACACACACACATGGTCCACACACACATGGTACACACACACACACACACATGGTATGCACACATATATACATACGCACACACGGTATAAACTCACAAACATACACACACACATGGTATGCACACACACATACACACACATGGTACACACACACATGGTATACACACACACACATGGTACACACACATGCACACATGGTATACACACACACACACACACATAGTACACACACACACATACACATGGTACACACACACACACATACACACATGGTACACATACACATGGTACACACACACACACACATACAAACACCACGAGAACACACAAGATCAGACAGTGCTGGAGAGAAGAGGGTCGTTCTTAGTACCATGTCCAGAGCTGAACCACCACCCAGGTACTCCATGATGATCCACAGCTTTGTGTCCTGAACACAGAACAGGTGCTCCAATCAGCTATCCTGTCAGTCATCACCAAGCACACCATGTACAGTGCACTCAACAATCACAACACTTTGATTTAAAGTAACGCACAAGACAAGGCAGATTTGAACCTGCAACCTCAACAGCTCACCAGCTGCAGTTAAATTCTCTAATCATTGAGCTATCCCCCCAAGGATACCCTCCTCTGAGTGAAATGAGATTATGAAACATGGAGACACTCTTTCAGTCTCTGGAAGGTTCTCCTGGTCTCTGGAAGGTTCTCCCAATCTCTGGAGGGTTCTCCCAGTCTCTGGAGGGTTCTCCCAGTCTCTGAAAGGTTCTCCCAGTCTCTGAAAGGTTCTCCCAGTCTCTGGAAGGTTCTCCCAGTCTCTGGAGGGTTCTCCCAGTCTCTGAAAGGTTCTTCGAGTCTCTGAAAGGTTCTCCCAGTCTCTGAAAGGTTCTTCCAGTCTCTAAAAGGTTCTCCCAGTCTCTGAAAGGTTCTCCCAGTCTCAATAAGGTTCTCCCAGTCTCTGGAAAGTTCTCCTGGCCTCCTCCAGGAGGTGAGGGAGCTTACCTTGATGTATGAGGCGTAGTACTTGGTGATGTGAGGGCTGTCACACTGGCCCAGGATGGTAATCTCCTGCTGGATGTCCTCGATCTCGTCTTCTGCCTCCTCCAGGTCGATAATCTTGATGGCCACCACCTCCTGAGTGAGGCTGTTGATGCCCTTGTAGACCTCCCCGAAGGATCCCTTTCCAACACGGTCCAGTTTAGTAAACAGCTGTTCAGGATCCATCTGGGAGCTCTGCACACACAAGTCATGTGTTCCTCTCAGTATTTTATGTTAACTATATTATACATTAGAATTGCTTGTTAAAAACGTATTCGTCCTATTTATTTATCTGCACCACAATGTGATGCTCCACCATTTCAGCGACAGTATTTGGTTACTAAGCAACAGATGTGACTACCTGTGACAGGACTGTGCAGTGCTAACAGGGCCAGTGTTGACAACCCTCACAGTTCTGGACATATAAACCCACTTCAGAATTAAAGCGCAACAAATGTGACCTAATGTGATCTTTGCGCTTGGCTACCAAGTCACCCTGGACCCACCCATGCCTGTAGACATGGGCTTCAGATCAAACCCATCCTAATTTCAGTTTGTTTATGTGGGGCCACAGAGTCCAGCCCCTCCCCTTCCTGCCCGCACCCTCAGAAGAACGCACTTTAATCCATCTGACTCACTTATATGAGCGGTTCCTCCCTTCATGAACCTTTGCCCTAACTGAGCCTTAAGGTTTAAGGTACATGGCTTGTGTGTTTGTTTTTCGCCCACACAATAGGAATTTGATGTTTGTTATTTTTTCATAAATTGTTTCAGATAAACATGTACATTTACGTCACCCTCAGGATAACAGGGATCCCCCATGCGCGGCTGTGCCAGTTATCCTATTGGTTTAGCTTGGCGTGCGTGCGTGATGCCTGACCCAATTACCTGGTCTTCGCGTGTGTACCGGAAATGTTCCATCGCTTCTGGTGAGGAGTTGCGGTTAAATCTCTTTCCGCTGAATGTCGACTGAATATTCTTAATGATGTGTTACTGCTTCCGTAGAAAATCCGAATGATGTTTTCCAGCAACGCCTTCAGGTAAATGGATATGTCACCTTTTAGGAGACTCAGTTAAGTCAGACCAGCATATGGTCACTACCGAACAATGTGATCCTTCGGGACAGCAGATGTCAGAGATGTAAGACTCTTATCAATATTTAAGAGGTAGGCAGCAACTCCACCCACATTATGGCAGATTGATAGAGGTGATAATGAACTATCGATCTCAAATGGAAATAGAGGAATCATTTTTTCCATGATCATAGACATTTACAGTAGATTGCAGAAATGTTATTAATCTGCCATGATTAAGAACATTCCGATTCATAATTGAAGTACACAATAAATATGAATATAAAAACGTTTATGTAAACATAGTTGTTTGTTTGACCCCAATAAACATGCCTATATTGATCCTTTCTCATATAGACATGTACATACAAAACAAATAAATGATGATGCATCAAATATCAACACACTCAAGCACCAGATTGTAACGGTAATTCTGTGAGCATTTCATGAGGTAATGCTGACTACAGTAATGGCAGACCCTAGAGGTGTCTATGGAGAATGTGGTAGCTGAAGCTGTTCCCGGGACAAGTCCAAACAGATCTCTCTTCTCCTGAAACGGGCGGGCTCTCCCTGACAGCGCGTGGGCGTTGGCACGTGGGCATTGAAAAAGCTTTGAAAACACAGAAAGCATATTCTTCAACATGAACTGAATCTTAAAGAGCACAGAGTATCGACAACTAAATCACATGACAGAGGAGAACAGAACAGGCCCACATTCCAACACAAGTTGGAAATTAAAATACAATCAAATGTCGTTAGTATAGCCCTTTATTTAAGCAATTTCGGGGATTCCCACGTGCCCCCATAACTGTGCTTATGGAAGGGAAATGGGTTATTTGAGGTTTATTAATATCTGCCCTCAGATTACCACAGATAACTTTACCTTTTAAGTCGTTATCTTTTTGCCCTTTCGTCCTCTGAGGACTGTGCTTGACTTCTATCTTGGCTGCCGGGCGATTGTGTGCATTTTATAACCGGTCCACTGCATTCACTTGGGTATAGGCTCGGGTTATGTCATACGCAGGGCTATGGTGCAGAAGGTGATGATGATTTCAGATTTCAGATTTCAGATGATGATTTGCTGTTCTGATACTTCAGAAGCGATAAGAAATTCTTCACAAGAAATTCGTTTTAACACTTCAAAGTATAAACGCCTAAAAGTAAGTTTGCATTGAAGAACGGAATGAATGAATGTGGCACAGACACGTCATGGAGCCAAATATCTCACATCGCTCAACCTGAAAAGCAAGACATTTCACATTTAAGTGAACAACTGCCCAACCACTAATGATCTATTCTCTTTTAGTAAAGTTCCTCATCAGGGAATTCCAGAGAAGGGGATGAGGCGGGGCATCAGAGGACGTGAGTGCTCGTTATCTCCGCCTGCGGACTAAACCGAATGAGTGTCCATAGAAGGAAACGTTACTGGAGAACGCGGTGCGTTTTAGAGCATGACGAATTCACCGGACGATTGGCCGCTAACCCACGATTCATAATTCAATGATCAAAACAACGTCTGGCTACTGGGTGTCTGGGCCCAAATACCTCAAAAGTTTTTTTTTTCATTGAGAGGGAAATAGTTATTTTCCGTTGCCTCGTTAGTCATTGAGTCGCGGTACATCAACAAGATGGATTAGGAATATCGCGCACAACTTCGCACGCCAATGTTCCCACCAAGGAGTTAAGCAGTTCAAGGTTGGTTATTATTGATGTGACTTTCTTTTGCTCTGCTTAACGTGACAGAGCAACTTCGTCATATTCGTTCATTATTTTGCTAAATGTTATCTCTACCGGCAATGTCAGAAATGATGTCACATTTATTATCGACTTGCCAATGTCATGCAACACAGTTTGCAACAGGAGTTAAAATTGACTCTTAAAACAGCAATAATGCTCAACATTTTTAACTTGCGCCTAAAAGGTCTGGATTATTTTGTGTCTGCATGGCTGAACTGAACTCGGTTTTTCTCATAATCTATTTCAGGAGGATACTCAAAAGATTCTCATCAGTGGGAGGAGGACTAAATTCGTTTTGACAGTCGACTGCCATACACTGCAGCTGATTAGGAGGCGCGGCGTTTGAGTGCAAGCCAGCGGTAACGAGGGGCATGGAGATGTTGCGCCGCTCGTCTGTGTTTGCGGCTGAAGTGATGGAAGTATTCGACCGCTCGCCCACAGACAAGGAGCTCGTGTCGCAGTCCAAGGCCTTATGCAGAGACTACATCCACTCGCGGTTGAACCGAGCTGGAATAGGATGGTCAAAGCCTGAGCAGGGACTGTCAGCATCGGGTAGCACGCTGGGAGAGGTGTCCTTAGTGCTGCTTTGGCTTGGTGAGTGTGGAGGTTTCTGTTAATCCACGCCATGTCTCAGCTTTTCGCGTGATGATGTGCTCATTTTACCGCAACAGTAGAATCTCATGACTAGACTGGAAGAGTGCTTGACTCATTAGACCGGGCGGGTAGAGGCAGGTCTCTCTGTATGAACATCGCCCGTGTTGTGTTGTCTCCCAGGTGACGAGTTGGAATACCTGCGGCCCAACATTTACCGAAATGTAGCCCGCCAGTTGAACATCACCGTGGCGTCAGAGAGCGTGGTGTCCGACGCTTTTCTAGCAGTGGCTGCTGACATTTTCTCCACAGGTGAGAGATGCTTTCAGAAAGTTCACTGTATTAGACACAGAGTTATTTGCATGCCGTTTGTTGGCAGGCCAGAAACAGGCTAATGGAATGATCCTTGGGATTGCAGTAGGCCTAGGGGTGTTCTGGAAAGAAATGAGCTGAACTTTTGAACTTGCTGTCAGTGAAACAATCTAAACACAACAAATGGGGATTTAAGGCAGACTCCTGATTCATACTTTGCAGTAAAAAAACTGTCTTGTTTCTGCTTTTACGGCTCTCTTCAAACAGATTTATAGAGGACCTGAGAGTGATGGTAAAAATAGACATTTTTTAGAGCTAGACACAGAGAGAGCCCTTGCAGCACTTAGTAAAATAAACAGTCTGTGCTCTCCAGGATCAGAATCAGGCGGTGTTTCTGCTGCAGGTCTCCTGTCCTCCAGGCTGGAGAATAATAGTCCATATTAGGCTAGAATGTGACCATGTGAGTGTTTTCAGAGCCACTCCCATCAGTTCACCCTGCAACTTCAACACAAACAGCCTTTTTTCCTTAGGGATCTACCAATCTGTTGTACTGACATGAGTGATCTTAGAGTTCTACCATGCAGTTCTACTGAAATGAGTGATCTTAGGGTTCCACCAATCTGTTCTACTGAAATGAGTGATCTTAGGAATCTACCAAACTGTTCTACTGTAATGAGTGATTTTAAGGTTCTACCATACTGTTCTACTGTAATGAGTGTCAGAAGGATGCTGAGGTGTGCCAGTGGCAAAGTTTAAACCTGTTTGTGTTTGGAAACTGGATTTGGATTTTATTTGTAGGGAGAAACATTTGCAGTTGATCTAGTATTGAACAATGAGGTGACACTCCACCATAACAGCATGAGCAGTGAAGATTCAAACTCGATCTCTCAACACATCATCTGACTGATATAAAAACGTTCAACCTTTTCCAAACTTCTGCTGAATCAGACGAAAATCCCACAACTGTAATAATGCTAAATTGAGTTTGAGGAGTAGTTACATTGGTAAATACTTTTTAAACATCTGACATTTTAACCCTCACACACGAGAAGAGTGAGACTGACAGTTTATCAGAGGCATGTCAGTCCTGGAGCCTGTCTCTCTCTAGAGGAAACCCTGGGCAGTCAGATTAGAGGTCTGGAGATTCTGAACAGGGAACACCGTTTCCTTCACCAGCTACGACTCTACTCAACTCTGCTGTTAAAACATGATAGGTCAGGGATAAAGCACATGTGTTTAACGAACCTAAAAACAGACGTTGTATGTTTTATATTTGTGATTGATCTCAGATGTAGGTTTTGTAGGGGTCCAGACCTGTTTTAGTTTGTGGTCACAGACCTGCCAGACCAGACTGGAGACCTTAGGGAGCTTTTTAGAGCTTTACAAAGGATTAGCTGTTCAGAGAGACAGCAGTCACTTCTATGCAGCTCTTTCTACGAGACACATGGTGATGATACTCTCTGAAATGTCAAACACCAGCTTGGATTCTCTCCCCGCATTGTAAATGGATAATCAGATATAATTCCAACGTAAAACACAAGGATTAGATTTGATAAATATCTATTGTCCAGGGTAATAATAAATAACCAAAGCCACTCTGACAGGCAAGCCCAAACTGTTCCTGGGAGAGCTGGCAGTCGGAGGGGAGGGGGGGTAGGCATGGCGGGCCAACAGCCTGGACGCCTTCTGTGGTTCTAAAACGTCTTTGTCCCAGTTGAAACCAGGAGGTTTCTGGCAGAGCCCTCCTTGTCCTCACAGCCTACCAAACGATCATCTGATCTTTCTTCCTCTTTGGTTTTATTTAATCCACTTTTCGCCTGGTATCAAAACTGGGAGGTTTGTGTGTTTGTGGTTAGGAAGAACTTGTGTTTAGAGTGCGAGGTGTGTATTTAAGAGAGTTTGTTTTTGAGAGTCCGTGTATCCTGCCATCTATTCACTATTCTCCCTCGGTCCTCACTCTCCCTTTCCATCTCTCCCTCCCTCCCTCCATCTCTCCCTCCCTCTCTCCCTCCCTCCCTCCCTCTCTCCCTTCAAGGCGTGACGTGGGGGAAGGTGGTGTCTCTGTATGCTGTGGCCGGGGCACTGGCAGTGGACTGCGTCCGTCATGGGTACCCTGCTATGGTGCACACCATCGTGGACTGCATGGGAGAGTTCGTCCGCAAGAGCCTGGTGACCTGGCTGAAGAGGAGAGGGGGCTGGGTGAGACTACATTAACAATCACAACACGTTTACATAATCACAACATGCTTTTAACCAAAGAAATGCAAACCTTTATCTGCAGTCGAGTTTTTTACACTACACTACTGAGCTCCACCACAGAGACATGAAAGGCCCAGTCATCATCCAAAATCAGTGGTGTTTCTGGTCAGAGACCCAGGGTGGTGTTTCTGCTTAGGAACCCAAGGTGGTGTTTCTGGTCAGAGACCCAGGGTGGTGTTTCTGATTAGAGACCCTAGGTGGTGTTTCTGGTCAGAGACCCAGGGTGGTGTTTCTGGTCAGAGACCCAAGATGGTGTTTCTTGTTAGAGACCCAAGGTGGTGTTTCTGGTCAGAGACCCAGGGTGGTGTTTCTGCTTAGGGACCCAAGGTGGTGTTTCTGGTCAGAGACCCAAGGTGGTGTTTCTGTCTAGAGACCCAAGGTGGTGTTTCTGGTCAGAGACCCAGGGTGGTGTTTCTGATTAGAGACCCTAGGTGGTGTTTCTTGTTAGACACGCAAGGTGGTGTTTCTGGTCAGAGACCCAGGGTGGTGTTTCTGGTCAGAGACCCAAGGTGGTGTTTCTGGTCAGAGACCCAAGATGGTGTTTCTGCCTAGGGACCCAGGGTGGTGTTTCTGGTTAGAGACCCAAGGTGGTGTTTCTGGTTAGAGACCCAAGGTGGTGTTTCTGGTTAGAGACCCAGGGTGGTGTTTCTGCTTAGGGACCCTAGGTGGTGTTTCTGGTTAGAGACCCAAGGTGGTGTTTCTGGTCAGAGACCCAGGGTGGTGTTTCTGGTCAGAGACCCAGGGTGGTGTTTCTGCCTAGAGACCCAAGGTGGTGTTTCTGGTTAGAGACCCTAGGTGGTGTTTCTGCTTAGGGACCCTAGTGGTGTTTCTGGTTAGAGACCCACGGTGGTGTTTCTGGTTAGAGACCCAAGGTGGTGTTTCTGGTTAGAGACCCTAGGTGGTGTTTCTGGTCAGAGACCCAGGGTGGTGTTTCTGGTCAGAGACCCAGGGTGGTGTTTCTGGTTAGAGACCCAAGGTGGTGTTTCTGCTTAGAGACCCAAGGTGGTGTTTCTGTCTAGAGACCCAGGGTGGTGTTTCTGGTTAGAGACCCTAGTGGTGTTTCTGGTCAGAGACCCAGGGTGGTGTTTCTGGTCAGAGACCCAAGTGGTATTGGGTAGGGAGGGACAGTGTCTGCATAGAGGGGGTGTGTAGGAATGTTTGACTTGTCTACATTCATGGTCTGGCAGGTTAAGTCCTTGGTATGCGTATTATGCTGTCAAGGAAGGACTGCTTAGCACACAGGATTTACAATACTCTTATGCAACAATAGTCAATGTAACCGTTGCACAGTAGGGGAGCTGGTTAAATCAAGTGCCCAGGACAGGGTTACCCGTGTGTGTGGGGGGGGGCACTGTGCTCTTTCAGCAGTTTACAGACAGATTGAGTTATGATGATAGTGCTTCTTGAGATACTGTGGCATTTATGGTGGTCCTGTATATCCTATGAAGATAATTATTGTACTTTGGATGAGAGACTGTTAAAGTTACTTTGAGATAGATTTGTATTTTTTAGTTTCACAATTACATCACTATTGGGAGAGTTCAGTTTCTGATTTGCCATTGAAAGTGGTTGCCAAATGAGTGTCGGAATTTGCGGATTTGGGTCTGTGCATTTTGTGTTGTTTTTGTGGCTTTATTCTGTTATGTTTTGCGGCTGGAGGCTGGACTTAGACAGATTCTAGTTGTACTGTTGCTGTCTGAGGGCGGTGAGCTTCTGTGCATGGACACCGATAGGTGTAGGTGCAGCACATCCTATGATTTCTGTGGTATGAACTGGCCTCCGAGTCTCGAGTGAATCCTGGAAGCTGTTTGAGCTCCTGTGAGAGTTGAAGCTGTTGTGTTGCAGTGACTGGTTCGTCTGTGTGGAGAGCATGTAACGTTCGTGAAGGAGTTTGAGATTTTTGTGGGAGAGTTACTATTGTGAAGCGTGAACTCTTGTGAGGCAGTGAAATCTTGTGAGAGAGTGAACTCTTGTGAAGCAGTGAACTCGTGAGGGAGTGAACTCTTGTGAGGCAGTGAAATCTTGTGAGCATGTGGTAGATCTCTTGTTTAGAGTGTTTGAAGACTCGGGTTTGAGAGTTGGTGAACGCGGGGAGGGATGGGGATCTCTTGTGAGGCATTGTGAATCTAGTGCTGTGTGAGAGAGGTGTTACTCGTGGTGATCTGTTAATAGCTTTGTGAGCATGAACTTTGTGAAGGCTGTGAACTTGCTTGTGGAGTCAGTGAGTGAATGTTCTTGTGAAGCAAGGTGAACATCTGTTATGTAGTTATGCTACGTCTTGACTCTTATTTTTGTTAGAATGAGGGGTGTGTCTGTTTGATTCATGAATTTAAGTATTTTGTAGGCTGGAATGGAACGCGAATTCTTGTCTTGATGATTTCAGGATTGTTTTGTTGCTTTGAAAAGCTTTGCATATGTAAGAGAGAAATGCTATGAAAGAATAAGTGATTAAAAATAATAACAGAAAATAGTGTAGATAGAGATGAAAAAAACAGGAAGATAGCAATAATGTATATAAAGTGCAATATAAAGATAGATAACGAAATAGAAAGTCACCAGAGAGATTATTATTTAGACTGGTGTTTAATAAGATTTTTTATGAAAAACAAGAAAGAAAAAAAAAAAAAAAGTGCATGCAACCGTAAAATGACATAGAACACAGAAAAAATAATAGAAACGAGAATTGAAGCTGATGAGAAGATAAAAATATAGAAATGGAAATAATACTGTTAGAGATATATAATGTGAAAACAAAAAAGTGACAATATAAGAAATATATAAGACAAATGAATTCAGGATAGTGTGACGATTAGCTGAAGCAGTAATGAGGAAAGATAAAAGGAAGTATTATTTAGCTAGAATAGGTTATAATACGGATACATGAGACTAGGAAAGAAGTATTATAACCTTCCTAAATGGGAAGTGCGTTTTGGCAGATAGGCAATGAAGAGGGAAATAGGGAATGTTTGTACAAAAATATCAAGCAAAAAATACCAGAGAAATTAACTAAGTGAGATACTGAAATAGACAGAAAGAGAAAAATACACAATGTTTACAAACTGCTGCGAATTTTGCTATTAGGATGACAGCTTGCTGCTTAATCTGAACATCTATAAAAATAGTGTCAGACTGAATCAAATAGATAGGCATATAGAATAATGTGATTAACTAGCGAATGCTCGCGAGTAATTTATCCTTACTTCATTTAGAAAAAAAAGAGATAATCAAAAATAATATGAAAAAAGAAGATATAGAAAGAAAATGAAAAAAAAAAGAAGTAAGAAGTAATGGATGAAAAACAAAAGAAAATAACAGATGACAAGATACCTCAAATTAAGGAATTAGATAAGTTAGAGTAGATATTATGAGAATAGTAAGATGAGACTATATATAGAGATATAGATAGATATATATATGCTGTATGTAGAGAGAGAAACAAGGGAAGGTACTGGCACATATCCAACAGATGAATGTCTACACACTCTATCAACAATGCAGAAGAATAGAGAAACTAACATGCACTTTAAAGCATAAATCGAGAGAAATAATAAGAAAATACGTTATCGCGCTGTGCGTGCATCTCTTGCACGACGCCTCTCTGGCCTTATTCTGCGCGCGCTCCCCCACTGTCTCGCGCCATCGCCGCACACTACAACTCAACGCCTTGCTCACAAGTCCAAGTCCTCATGACTGCAAGTTTCAGTTACATCGCCGTTCGAGCTATCCAACTGCTAACTTTACTGGCTATGCACGTCCGACGAGAGCGAAGCCCTTTGGAGACTCCTTTTCTTACCTTTTTACCTTAGTTGTTCCGATATAGACAGTATTCTGTATGTCGCGCACCTCCTTGACCATTAGAAAGTGTATCAGCGCACTACCTACGTGGGTCGCACCCAACGCGCTGACCCCCGCGCTCATTTCTCTCTGTTGGTGAATTGATGTTTTGAAGACTCGAAGAGACGAAGAAGAGAGGATCGTGCGTCCCTCACTGTTGTGCCTTTACATGAGAACGCACGTCAAACAACCTCGCCTCAGCTTCTTGCCCATCTTGCGCGATGGGGTCCTCATGATGCACTCACATCAGTTAGCACACTCTCAATACTACCTCTTTACAACCGCTATCTCTGTTGCTAACGGGCTTCGCTCTGTGTGGTGGGTGTCGCGGTGTAGTCTCCCGTATCTGATCGCTCGGCTGTCAGTACGTGTTCAGTTACGTCTGTGTGTGTCGCGTGTGCCTGTGTGCAGGATCGGGTAGCAGAGAACGAGCAGTTATCAATTGTATATGTCATAAAGTTGGGTCTTGCCGCTTAAGTGTACTGCTATCGCCTCGAGTATCCTCTCTTCGTACCTTTGCACTCTCTCTCCATCTCAACCCTCCAGACTCCCCGCTCGTCCACGTCTTCTTCCTATCTGACTGCCGCCTCTCTCCCATCTCTCTCCGCCTGTGTTTGTCTTTGGTTTTTATTGTTAACATTATAAAAAACCTTGTGTAGAAGTATTCTGAACCTCCATGTTTTGGTTCTTGAGTGACAGGTGTTCTTCTTTAATGGATGATTATACTATAATCTTTTAACGACTTTTTCGGGTTTTTTATTCTTAATTAATGACGTTACGAAACTGGGCGAAGTTTGAGAGATGTTTTTGAGATGGCGTACTATTCACAAAATCAAGTAATAGTTATTGGTTGTTTAACAATTGAAAAAACTTACTGGTACTCATACAGTACGGAGTTTACTAGATGAGGTTATTGTTGTTGTTTCCTGTGCTGTATGATTAGTTTTCTGAGATGTTGTTTGGCAGCACGAGTTTTCTTGTTGAAGTTTGGCGTAAAGCAGCTGTCAGGGATACTTATGAGATGGTTGGTTGTGGTTTCTGCTGTGTTCCTGTTTTTGCATCCTGTATGATGGAGGAGCCTCGGTGTGTATTGGGTCTGCTTGAATTTGTCGTCTGGATCGTCTAACTATATACTTTTGCAGACGCTTGCACTTGCTGCAGGCGCAACCATCTACGAACCTTTCAGATTTTGCTCATTAAGGGTTTGTTAGTGTTGTCTTGCCATAAAAGTTTGTCTTCGCCCAAAACAGAAGTTCTGGTTCTGCGTTTTAGTTGTACATGAGGTATTCCGCCTTCCAAATCGTATGCTTTTACGGATTTTTACAGTTTTTGTTGTCCTACGTTGGACAAAAATAGGTGTAAGTTTGTTTACTATAGTGGACCTAGGTCTTATGGTGGATGATCTGCGGGTGATGTATGCATGGGTAGGGGTGACGTTTATTTTGTGGGCAAGGAACTGGGTAATGACCAATTTTTCTCCTTATTTTTAGTCCACTTACAGGAGAATGGGACTGTGATAAAGAGAGTGGATGCTCTTGTGTTTTGCGCATGTTTTATATCCCCTGATGTCTGGTTTTTGTTATTTTTTTTGTGTCTTTCTCTGTATTATTCTGAGGATGAACGTTGTTTCTAACCTAGGCGATTTCAGCTAGTGGATAGTGCGGTAGCTAGCAGTTCTTGGTCTCATTCTCTCGGTGTTGCACTCTTTCGTCATCAGTGGCCTCGAGATTGTGTTGTGTGTTGTGTGTTGAGTGTTGAGTGTT
>BROE01000028.1:350278-370467 GCA_036571765.1 Plecoglossus altivelis
TCTGCACCTCCTCCACTCCTCCTTTAACCCTGCACCTCCCTACTCCTCATTTAACCCTGCACCTCCCTACTCCTCATTTAACCCTGCACCTCCCTACTCCTCATTTAACCCTGCACCTCCCTACTCCTCATTTAACCCTGCACCTCCCTACTCCTCATTTAACCCTGCACCTCCCTACTCCTCATTTAACCCTGCACCTCCCTACTCCTCATTTAACCCTGCACCTCCCTACTCCTCATTTAACCCTGCACCTCCCTACTCCTCATTTAACCCTGCACCTCCCTACTCCTCATTTAACCCTGCACCTCCCTACTCCTCCTCTAACCCTGCACCTCCCTACTCCTCCTCTAACTCTGCACCTCCTTACTCCTAATTTAACCCTGCACCTCCCTACTCCTCCTCCCTCTCTCACCCTCCCTCTCTTCCTCCTCCTGCCCCTCCCTACTCCTCCTTTAACCTTGCACCTCCCTACTCCTCCTTTAACCTTGCACCTCCCTACTCCTCCTTTAACCTTGCACCTCCCTACTCCTCCTTTAACCTTGCACCTCCCTACTCCTCCTTTAACCTTGCACCTCCCTACTCCTCCTTTAACCTTGCACCTCCCTACTCCTCCTCTAACCTTGCACCTCCTTACTCCTCCTTTAACCCTGCACCTCCTCCACTCTTTCTCTAACTCTGCACCTCCTTACTCCTTCCGTGCATATTTAAACTCCCTCGGAACAACCTCCCTGCCTTCTCCCTCGTTATACTCTTGCACCTGCTCCTCATCTACCTCCGGTTATTCCTCAACATCGCTGTGCCCACCCTGCCTCTATCTGCTCCTTCATAGAAAACTCGTGGCCCGCACTCAGCTCTTTTATATCTCCTCATTTTATCTCACTGCCACCACATCCTTCAATGACATATCCTCCTCTCTCAGACTTCATGCCATCTCCATGGTGCATGAACTCTCGGTCGAGACTCTCTCTCATATGCACTACTCCCTAGTTCGCTATGGTCTGTTCATCGCTATGCACAAGTTTCAATCCCTCTGAGGTGGACTCTGTCCTGGATGCTGCCCTGGCGATGACTTCACTCTAGATGCCTCGCCCCGCCTAGCGACCTGACCTGTGGACCCGGGTGCTCCTAAACTGTCGTAGGGTGCTTTGTACAACAGACGAACTGCTTTCTTCAGACCCACTTCGCTGAATACCCGAACTCTCCTCGCACTAGATGAACCCCTCCCTCCGCCTGAGGGGTTCTTTCTTACAGTCTATCTGCATATGGATGCACGCCAGTCCTGGACCATCTACAGCCTGTCCATTCTTGGGGGTAGGATCTCTCCTTCACTGTGTTTCTCCCCGAGGTTTCTACTTTTTCCACAGGGTTTTTTGTAGTTTTTCCTTGCCGAGAAGGAGGGTCTAAGGACAGGGGATGTTCCGGGACAGTCGTCCATTTGCTAAAATCATATGTACATTTTTATAACGTGGTTTTCTGTTTATTGACCAATGATGGAATCCTTGTCGCCCTTCGAGGCAACTGTTGTTGTGATTTTGGGCGTTACAAAAATAAATTGAATTAAATTGAATTGAATAAAGGCAGAAACTTAAACTCTGCAAACCTGCAGTGAGGACACACAAACAGTGGTCCAGTGAGGCTGTGGAGGATCTCAGAGCTAACTTGGACTGCACTGACTGGGAAGTGTGTGCTGCTGCTACAACTGTCCTGGATGAGCTCACTGAGGCTGTAACGTTGTACTTCAGCATAGTGGTCTTGTTAGTATATGCCAGTTCAGATGATATTCTGCCAGACTAAATGTAAAATAAAACTACGTTATAAACATTGGTGACACCATCTGTCAAAATATGTTTTATTGGACATATCAAGCAGTTTCTTATCACATGTTGTTGATGCATGTCTATCCTGTAAGGCTTCATGGTTACACCATGCACATGTTGTTGGTGCATGTCTATCCTGTAAGGCTTCATGGTTACACCTTGCACATGTTGTTGGTGCATGTCTATCCTGTAAGGCTTCATGGCTTCATGGTTACACCTTGCTCTTATGGCAGTGTTTCAGCGCATCCTTCAGAGCTCCCAGTATCAAGTCAACGTTGGCCTTGCTACTGTTACAGCCCATTAGCCCCACACGCAACACCTGGTCAGAGAAACAGGTGAGAGATGACAGGAACAGGTAAGAGATGGCAGGTAACAGGTAAGAGATGGCAGGAACAGGTAAGAGATGGCAGGAACAGGTAAGAGATGGCAGGAACAGGTGAGAGATGGCAGGAACAGGTGAGAGATGGCAGGTAACAGGTAAGAGATGGCAGGTAACAGGTGAGAGATGGCAGGTAACAGGTAAGAGATGGCAGGAACAGGTGAGAGATGGCAGGTAACAGGTGAGAGATGGCAGGAACAGGTGAGAGATGGCAGGAACAGGTAAGAGATGGCAGGAACAGGTGAGAGATGGCAGAAACAGGTGAGAGATGGCAGAAACAGGTGAGAGATGGCAGGAACAGGTAAGAGATGGCAGTAACAGGTGAGAGATGGCAGGTAACAGGTAAGAGATGGCAGGAACAGGTGAGAGATGGCAGGTAACAGGTAACATCCCTCCTACTTCATTAAACACCAAATGTTTTCATGTTTTGGTTCCTGACTGACAGGCAGCGGTTGTGTGCTCACCATGCCAAGAGAGGGGCCCAGGCCACCAGAGATCTCAAGCTGGTGGATCCTCATGATATAGCTGGTGATCTCCTTCCAGTCGTAACCCGGAGGAGCCACGATGGTGGTCACCGTGGGCAACCTGGCTCTCTGCTCCAGCCATAGAAGGAAAACTTTCAGTCACATTTTTAGACACAGTTCTGCCTTCTGCGTTACATCATCAGAGATGGGAAGTAACCAATCGTTTCAATCATGTTCAAAGGTAGTTCAAGGTTGGTCTGTGATGCTGATATGGTGCAGATGCATTGTGGGATACCGGACGTACCTTATCTTTGACAAACAGTTTGAGGCCCATGTTCTCCAGGCCCTGATGGAAGTACTCTGCTACCTCCTGATGCCTCTGCCAGCAGCGCTCCAAGCCCTGTGAGGGCAGGTGCAGCCCGCCTCAGTAAACCAGCTGAAATCGTTCAGTGTGTCTTTTAGAGTTAGTAGGGGGTTACAGGTGGGTTAGGTTTAGAGCAGAAATCGAGGGATGCAGGGTTAAATGAGGAGTAGGGAGGTGCAGGGTTAAAGGAGGAGTAAGGAGGTGCAGAGTTAGACGAGGAGTAGGGAGGTGCAGAGTTAGAGAAGGAGTAGGGAGGTGCAGAGTTAGAGAAGGAGTAAGGAGGTGCAAGGTTAGAGGAGGAGTAGGGAGGTGCAGAGTTAGAGAAGGAGTGGAGGAGGTGCAGAGTTAGAGGAGGAGTAAGGAGGTGCAGGGTTAAAGGAGGAGTAGGGAGGTGCAGAGTTAGACGAGGAGTAGGGAGGTGCAGAGTTAGAGGAGGAGTAGGGAGGTGCAGGGTTAAATGAGGAGTAAGGAGGTGCAGAGTTAGAGGAGGAGTAGGGAGGTGCAGAGTTAGAGGAGGAGTAGGGAGGTGCAAGGTTAAAGGAGGAGTAGGGAGGTGCAGGGTTAGAGGAGGAGTAAGGAGGTGCAGAGTTAGAGAAAGAGTGGAGGAGGTGCAGGGTTAGAGGAGGAGTAGGGAGGTGCAGAGTTAGAGGAGGAGTAAGGAGGTGCAGAGTTAGAGAAGGAGTGGAGGAGGTGCAGGGTTAAAGGAGGAGTGGAGGAGGTGCAGAGTTAAAGGAGGAGTGGAGGAGGTGCAGGGTTAAAGGAGGAGTGGGAAGGTGGAGTTGAATCAGAGGAAGCTAACTCACCTCTTCAGCAAGGATAGCCAGACCTTCTCTCAGAGAGTAGAAGGCAGAAACAGGACACGTGTGGTGATATCTACACACTCAAAAGCAGAATGAAACACAATTGTGAGACCACAGCTTGAAAACAACTTTTTTCCTCACTTTGAAAAACATTTAACATCACGCAGTTGCTCCAAAGTCTGTGCTGAACTGTGCAAGACATCTGTTTCAGCGTCTTCAGGACAACGAAATGCCATTAATTTTGAGCGCTGAGTGAGACATATGTGCTTGTTAGTGATGCTGATGTGACAGTACACAGTCACAGTACAGACTCACATTCGGGTCTCTTTGCCATCACATCCCCAGTAGTTTGACAGCCAGCTCAGATCCAGGTAGAACGACACTGGCTTGCTTTTCCGGTTGAAGATTTTCTGACTGAACAAAAAAATGTGGAAGTAATTAAAAAAGAAAGACAAGTATAGTACTATCGAGTCAGAATCAGAATCGGTTTTATTCGCCATGCAAGATATACAAGCACTGAATTGACTGTGGCAGGGAAGTGCAAACATAGAACATATATGAAACATAATGAAGTCGAATGAATTTCTAAAGTCGTGGCATATTTAAGGTCTGTTTACCATGCTCTGTCACTGAAGGAGATGGGAGCAGATCCTGGGGGGGCATTCAGGACCTTCTGAGAACCAGAGTAAAGGATGTCTATGCCTGCAAATACAAGGATAAAACTAACTCACCACCTATCAATGTTATGTAAGTTGAAAACATCCTTACATTACAGGAAACCCAACGATTTAATATTTCCTCAATTGTGGCTGAGGTTAGGACATGAAGTCGGATGATTTTCTACCTTGTTTGTCCATGTAAATTGGTGTCCCTCCCAGGGAAGCAACACAGTCGACAAGGAAAAGACAGTCATACCTTTGAGAGATGAAACCCATGTGTAAATGTTTGCTTTTGGGACCAACCAGGCTACATCAGTGTGTGGTTGTGGAGAGTCGTTACCTGTGACACAGTTCCCCGATGCCATCGAGAGGGTGAACTACACCTGTGGAAGACTCTCCATGTGTCAGGAAGAAGAGAACTGGCCTGTGTTTGGACAGGGCCTGGGACACCACACACACACACCACACACGCACCACACACGCACACCACACACACACACCACACACGCACACCACACACACACGCACAACACACGCACACCACACACACACACACCACACACACACACACACCACACACACACACATATTAGACACACACCACACACACACATATGAGACACACACACCACACACACACACCACACACACACACATATGAGACACACACACACACACACATATGAGACACACACCACACACACACACACACATGAGACACACCCTCTCCTGTCCACCTGCTAAGACTAACAGTGATTGGATAACCACTGAAGAGGCTGGGTAAGAGGATGGCTAGGTAAGTAAGTCAGTTTAACACCTTTTCTATTTCTTCATTTGTGAAATATCCTCCAGGGGGTGTCACGATCGTGTTCACTCTGGCACCTGTTAAAGTTCAGCACAAATTCAATTAGTTAACATTTATTTGGCAGAACAAACGATTGAGAAGGTATTTTCTGACACAGCTGACTGTGTACAGTCCGCTACTATGAAAGCTGTTGTAGGCTGGAGTACCTATTCTCTCTGCTATCTCGGCCACTCGTTCGCCCCATATCCCGTTCACACCGACGACAAAGCTATCATCCGCCTCCACGGCATTGAAGATGGCACATTCCATGGCTGCGTGACCGGTGCCGCTCACAGCTAGAGTCATGTTGTTCTGGGTCTGGAATGCATACTGGACTCCACTCTTAATGTCACTCATTACCTACGAAACAAGAACACAAACGCAGTGATTCATTGTCGAATCTTTAAACCGATTTGGGTCTCACTTTCCCGTTAGCATCAACAACGTGTTTCCCCAGTAACAGATAACCTAATTTAAGTCAAATTTGAACGGTCGTTTAGTATAACGGACAAAGTATTTGGGCTAACACACTTCTTACAACGCAGGTAGTTGTTATATTTCTGAGGTCATAAAAATATACAAATAATTTGTGATGGCTGGAAAATACAGTCGCAACTTTTGATTGTATATAAATCAAGAGTGGCGGTTGTTAAAATATGGATTGTTCTACAGAGTGGATGAAGGTTGAACTTACGGTTAACATTTCTGGATGCATGTGACCCACAATTGGATTTGCCCCGGCTGCTAATATACGTGGAGGCACGTTGGAAGGCCCTGGCCCAAACATGTAGCGGTGCGGAGCGACGAATGGTCTCTCCAAGCATGTTGGTGCGGAGACAGTGAGGGTGGACATGGCGCTGGACATGGCGCTGGACTGGACGACCGGAGAGAAAGCGAACGCAGAGACCGTAGAGATGAAAAGCTACTCAGTTGTACCTGAGTTGCGCGATCGCTTCTAAGGTGAACACCCCCAAACATTTGACCCAAGACCACATCGGCATAAGCTCTGTAACATCTACCAACCAATATATGACAACAATCACTAACCTTCAAACCTAATATATAACTGTGCTAGTAACATCATGCAAAAAGCTCTCTTAAACTGGATAAATCTATCAAATATATCTTGTTGTATTTTAAAATAGCATACTGTCTGAAGTTAATCATTGACCACTGTGACAGCAGAATGTCATACTGTATGTATAGTAACACTCTTCCCAACTTCACTACAGAGCATGACATGGTGTAATAGATTCTTAATTCATAAAGCTTTATACTTTAACACTTAATTAACTTTCTGTAAGTAACTTACAGAAGAGTTGTTTGACGAGTCCCTTCAAACTTCATAATGCAAACTGACCTGATCTCCAGGGTTAATACGTTTCCTCCAGTAGCTGGTTGACTGTTTGGTCAGTGATTACTGAACGACCCAGAGAGAGCTTTCACTTTGCACTTTGTTCTAACTGCTGAATTATTGCCATTAGACTTGAATCATCCCTCTTTTAACCACCTCCTCTGTAAAGATACTGTATCTGGGAAATCAATCTTCGTCCAAACATCTTTTCTCATGAGTCTGTTCTCATTTTCAACAAGTTTACTGACTCCACGCGTTCAGAGGAGAGACAGAAAGCTTTGCTGCGGAGTTACGTCATACACAGACAATGAAAGGGTCCAACGCTGTAAAGCATCTCAAATCATTTATTGTCTTTTTGAAGAAAAAAAGAAGAAGAAATGTTTAATAACGTTGTCAGTTGCTGCGTGTTTTTCTTAGGACTCAGAGCTGTGACAAAGGGGAGGAGGACTTGTCCTGGGGGAGGAGGAGAAGGGTGCCCAGGGGCTGAGAGGAGAAAAGACCTTGACTGTACACCACCTGGCCTCTTACGATGGATGCACACACCTCCCCTCGCAACCTGCGGCCCAGATAGGGGGTCAGCTGGAGGGAGAGAGGAGGAGAGACAGGAGAGACAGGAGAGAGGAGGAGCAACAGGAGAGAGGAGAGACAGGCGAGAGAAAGAGAGAGGAGGAGAGACAGGCGAGAGAAAGAGAGAGGAGGAGAGACAGGTGAGAGAAAGAGAGAGGAGGAGAGAGGTGAGAGAAAGAGAGAGGAGGAGAGACAGACGAGAGGAGGAGAGACAGACGAGAGAAAGAGAGAGGAGGAGAGACAGGCGAGAGGAGGAGAGACAGACGAGAGAAAGAGAGAGGAGGAGAGACAGGCGAGAGAAAGAGAGACGAGGAGAGATAGGCGAGAAAAACGAGAAGAGGAAGACATCAAGAGGAGAGTGGGAGAGAGAGTAGAGATTGCAGTGTGATGCCTGGGTAAAAACAGTGTGATGACAGGGTAAAAACAGTGTGATGCCTGGGTAAAAACAGTGTGATGCCTGGGTAAAAACAGTGTGATGCCTGGGTAAAAACAGTGTGATGACAGGGTAAAAACAGTGTGATGACAGGGTAAATACAGTGATACCAGTGTTCCTACCTTATTCTTGTGGTAAATTCCATCTTCTTTTATCTGCACCAATGACAAAGATATTAAAATGACACTTTGTGCTGAGTCTGCAGAAATAT
This sequence comes from Plecoglossus altivelis, assembly GCA_036571765.1. NCBI lineage: Eukaryota > Metazoa > Chordata > Actinopteri > Osmeriformes > Plecoglossidae > Plecoglossus > Plecoglossus altivelis. Next base: position 358,171 of record BROE01000028.1, read on the forward strand.
ATATTTTTCTTTTTGTGCTTTTCAGTCCCACCAATGCCCTCAAACAGAGTCTCGTTAGACTGTAGAAAGATTCTCTGTGTTTGTTGTGAGTGACCTTAAGCAGACAAGCGCCCAGGAAACTTACCTCAAACTCCTTCTCAGGGTTCCAGATCACCAGGTCACCGTCATAACCAGGAAGCAGGCTGCCCTTCCTGTTGTCAAGGCGACAGAGCCGGGCAGTGTTGCGGCAGAGGAGCCTGACCACGTCCGGCAGGGTGAAGCCCCGCCCTCGCGCAGCAGTCCAGAACAGAGGCAGACCTGGGGGGCATGAAGGCCAGGGAGGAGAGAGGAGGTGGAGGAGAGATGAGGAGAGAGGTGGAGGAGGTGGAGGAGAGAGGAGGTGGAGGAGAGACGAGGAGAGAGGTGGAGGAGGTGGAGGAGAAAGGAGGTGGAGGAGAGACGTGGAGGAGGTGGAGGAGAGAGGAGGTGGAGGAGAGACGAGGAGAGAGGTGGAGGAGGAGCGAGGTGGAGGAGAGAGGTGGAGGAGAGACGAGGAGAGAGGTGGAGGAGGAGCGAGGTGGAGGAGAGAGGTGGAGGAGAGATGAGGAGAGAGGTGGAGGAGAGACGAGGAGAGAGGTGGAGAGAGGTGGAGGAGAGAGGTGGAGAGAGATGAGGAGATGGAGGAGAGAGGGGGAGGAGAGAAATGGAGGAGAGAGATGAAAGAAAGATGAGAGAGATGGAAGAGAGACGAAGAGAGAGGTGGAGGAGAGAGGTGGAGAGAGAGAGGTGGAGAGAGGTGGAGGAAAGAGATGGACGAAAGAAGAGGAGAGAGATGGAGGAGGAGCGAGGAGAGAGGTGGAGGAGAGACGAGGAGGTGGAGGAGAGTGGTGGGAGTGAGAGATGGGGTTGAGAGATTTGAATCAAAGTTTCTACTTAATCAGTAAAATTGGAAAACTACAGTCAAGTCCTTAGAAGTAACAAAGAGGCAAAACTATGTTTTACAGTAACATCTAACCAGGTTAAAATCTTAACCCAACTTTTAGATAAGGGATCCAAGTGTAGAAAATATAGTAACAATGTGTTAAACGTCACTGTCTCTGACAGTGTGTGTTCACTATGACTTGTCAGTGTGTGTTCACTATGACTTGTCAGTATGTGTTCACTATGACTTGTCAGTGTGTGTTCACTATGACTTGTCAGTGTGTGTTCACTATGACTTGTCAGTGTGTGTTCACTATGACTTGTCAGTATGTGTTCACTATGACTTGTCTGTTTTATTGAATTGTCCCAGTCCTGCTCTTGCGTCAGAGCATAGACTTTGACCTGACTCCTAGACAGACATCAGCAGTAAATAATTAGACTGTCGGGTAAACGCAGCTCCCAGCTTGTTTACCTTTCTGTGAACTTTGATCAGCAGGCAAGTCACAGCTGATCCACACACAGCCTCTGCCTGGTCACTGACCAAAGACAGGCAGGCAGACAGGCAGGCAGACAGTAGACAGACAGGCAGGCAGGCAGGCAGGCTGGTAGGCAGGCAGGCAGGCAGACAGACAGGCAGTAGACAGGCAGGTAGACAGACAGACAGACAGACAGTAGACAGGCAGACAGACAGGCAGTAGACAGGCAGGTAGACAGACAGACAGACAGTAGACAGACAGACAGACAGTAGATGGGCAGACAGACAGGCAGGTAGGCAGACAGACAGACAGGCAGTAGACAGGCAGGTAGACAGGCAGGTAGACAGACAGTAGACAGGCAGACAGACAGGCAGTAGACAGGCAGGTAGACAGGCAGACAGACAGTAGACAGACAGACAGTAGACGGGCAGACAGACAGACAGTAGACAGACAGACAGTAGACCGGCAGGCAGGCAGACAGACAGGCAGTAGACGGGCAGACAGACAGACAGGCAGATAGTAGACAGACAGACAGGCAGGCAGACAGGAGGGGGGTTACCAAACTGCAGGGATGAGATGCCCCCCCAGGCCTGTGTAAAGTCCCCACTGTCTAGCTTCTTCAGATCAGGGGTGCAGGGTGAGTGATCTGACACCACCATGTCGATCTCCCCGGCCTTCACCGCCGACCACAGCTTCTCCTGCAGTTCACGGCACACAGAGGTCAAAGGTCACCAGGTGTATGACCAGCCTTGACACCAGTCTGCTGTCTGATCTGTGTGACTGAAAAACCCGCACAGAATGACTGAAACTCTCCATCATCAGACCAGACGGAATAGTAACAGTGAAGAGTTCATCAGTTAAATAAACCCAGTTTCTGACTTTATGTTGGATTGGATCACTTCTCAGGGAGGAAGGGAGGTGAGGGGGGCTTACCTGATTGGCCAGGGAGGTGAGGGTGGCTTACCTGATTGGCAAGGGAGGTGAGGGGAGTTTACCTGATTGGCCAGGGAGGTGAGGGGGGCTTACCTGATTGGCCATACCCCGGATGGGGGGGCAGCACTTGAACTGGGTAGCCCCGGAGGGTATGTCCTCCGCAGCCAGGCTGAGGTAGTGGTGGGTGGTCTCAACAGTGAGGGGGGCTCCAGCCTGCCTTGCGGCCCGGATCAGAGCCAGGGGCTGGGCTGAGGACAGGTGCACAATGTGGCAACGCACCCTGCGGGGCACCAGAACAACCAGGGGGCAGGGTTAGATCACCGAGCCCCAGAAGAGATGCAGTGTGGGGGGGAGAGGAAGCAGTTTGAGGGGGTCTCCACCTCCAGGGGTTATGGAAGGTGAACTTGGTCTACACCCAGTCACATAAAGTCTAGAAGATTCTAGATTCTGTGTGAAGTGTGTCTTATAAGAGGGTCTTACTGGTACTGCAGGCAGAGCTGGGTGACGGTGCGAATGGCTTCCAGCTCCATTGCATCTGGTCTGGAGTTCAGGAAGGTGGTGTACTCACGAGGGTCGCTCCCCCCCTCCTCCACCCCTCCTCCCTCCTCCCCCTGAGCTGCTGGTTCCACTGCCGTCTCTGCATGGAACTGTGGTGGGGCAGTAGAACACATCATAATGTCTGTCTCTGCATGGAACTGTGGTGGGGCAGTAGAACACATCATAATGTCGCCTCTCATCACCGCAGGTCTTTGGGCTTGTGTTCTGCTGTGTGTCACGAGGACAGTGTATGTGCTGTAGGGCTGCTGTTGTGCTGTTTGTCACGGGGACAGTGTATGTGCTGTATGGCTGCTGTTCTGCTGTGTGTCAGGATGACAGTGTATGTGCTGTAGGGCTGGTGCATGGTGGAGAACAGACTGGGTGTAGTGAGAGGGGGGGGGGGTACCAGAAGCACACTGCCTGTGCCCTGCAGCTGCTGCATGGCCCTGTGCAGGTCATCCTCTTCCACGTGGGGGAACTCCTCCACCCCGCTGGGGATCAGGAAGCACTTGAAGCCTGCCACGCCTGCCTGTACCAGAGGCCTCAGCTCCCGCTGGGGTGGATAAACACAGATACACCAACATCTGTGAGTACAGACATACATACATCCATTGTTTACTGATAATCCCTGGGAGGGATTACAGTGCTGCTTGTTCCCATTTTGGGGTCACGGGTGACTGGAGCCTAACCCAGTAGCTTTCGGGCCATAGGCGGGGTACACCCTGGACTGTGGCCAGCAAGTCGCAGGGTGACATACATACAGTATGTACAGATGGACATCGTATTTACTACGATTGTTTTCCTTATACTTGCACATTAAAACCCAACAACTCTTGAAGATGTGTTTACATTTGTTCCTCCAACAGGACACGGCAGGTTACCTGGTTGCCAGGGACAACGCCTCCCCAGAATGCTGCGTCCACAAAACACCGTCCTTCAGCCGCCTCCAGCTTCTCACTGAAGTTATCCAGGGTGGTGGTGGGAGGGATGCTGTTGCTACGGGGACAGGGGTACGATAAGATCCAGGAAATTGATACAGCCCATTGCATGTACTATATGGATACAGCCCCATTGCATGTACTATATGGATACAGCTCATTGCATGTACTATATGGATACAGCCCATTGCATGTACTGTATGGATACAGCCCCATTGCATGTACTCTATGGATACAGCCCATTGCATGTACTATATGGATACAGCCCCATTGCATGTACTATATGGATACAGCCCATTGCATGTACTGTATGGATACAGCCCATTGCATGTACTGTATGGATACAGCCCATTGCATGTACTATATGGATACAGCCCCATTGCATGTACTAAATGGATACGGCCCCATTGCATGTACTATATGGATACGGCCCCATTGCATGTACTATATGGATACAGCCCCATTGCATGTACTGTATGGATACAGCCCCATTGCATGTACTGTATGGATACAGCCCATTGCATGTACTAAATGGATACGGCGCCATTGCATGTACTATATGGATACAGCCCATTGCATGTACTATATGGATACAGCCCATTGCATGTACTATATGGATACAGCCCATTGCATGTACTATATTTATTCAACTTTTTGTTGAATTCTTCTGTTTTTTTGTTTAAAATATTCTTCACATAAAACATCCACAATCAGCATGCTGTCTCACCGTGACTCGACCATAGTGACTTCTGTGTCGTATTTTGAAAATATAATATTCACACCAGATAATCGTAAAAAACCCCACAATATTTCTTTCTCCCCCTGACCTCTGACCCCAGTGGGATGGGGTCAGACTCACAGGGGCATGTCCACGATGGTGGTGACCCCCCCGGCGGCAGCAGCCCGTGTGGCCGTCCAGAACCCCTCCCAGGAGGCGCGGCCCGGCTCGTTCACGTGGACGTGTGCGTCCACGATCCCTGGCATGACCAGGCTGTCCCCCACGTCCACCATCTGCACACCCAGGACATCACATCTACTGTCATGTCTGAGAGACACACTACTGGAGGTATCTGACCTCAGTTACAACATTAGGACATCACATCTACTGCCATGTCTGAGAGACACACTACTGGAGGTATCTGACCTCAGTTACAACATTAATTATGCTGATAATTATTAGAATGTGCTGAGCTAAATTAAAGCTCTTCAGGAACTGGATTGAACACTGCAAGGGACTTGTAGCCTATTAATAACTATAGGGACCTTTTGAAAAAGGTCTACGTTTGAAGTATAGATAAAATATATGACTTTCTAAACCCTGTCACCTATAAGGATCTGTGACACCAGTAATTTCAGCTCCTATTTAGCGTGAAACTCTTCATGACAAGCTTCACAAAACAGAGTTTGTTTTGAAGGGCAGGCGAGTCCTCTCTCCCTCCACAAGGGGGCGTATGCATCCCAGGAGCCAGAGGGCCTACCTGGCAGTCTGGGTCCAGGGTGGGGCAGGGGTTTGGAAGAATGGCATGGATCTTGCCCTCCTTCAGAACCACCACAGCAGGACGGATCTCGTCACCCACTAGCACCCTGCTGCTCCGCACGGCTCCCACTGTGTCTCCGGGCTTCATGATTCTGTTTGGAGGGCTGGAGGACAGCTGGACCTGCTCCCTTACGAGAGGCTCTCAGCTGTTGGCTGGATCACTGACCTTTGGTAGAAGCTCCGCCCCTTTGACTGGTCTTGCGTAACATTCTGTCAGCTAAAAAAACAAGTTTGTTGACTCTTTACTGGTGTAAAGACCAAGCAGTGACAGACAGGTAAATCAATAGGTAAATGTCCTGATTGCCTCATTATGGAGCATCATGTGACCATCAGGACTATGTCAATGGAAGTGAATGTAAATCCTGTTTAACTGCTTCCCTTCCCTGGTCTCCAGGTGTAGTGAGGACTGCGTCTGCGTCTCTTTAAGAAAGCACGTCACAACTTGCAGCAACAACCCACTGAACCCATCAATAATTCAGCTCTCTGTGTCATAAACTCAGAGACACAGGAAAAGAGAGGAGTGGATAGGAGAGGAGGAAGGAGAGGAGGAGAGGAGGCAAGTGGATAACAGAGGGAGGAGGGAGGAAATTAGAGGACTGCTCAGGCCCAACTCAACGACTTCTCTTCCTGTCTCACTCTCCTGTCTGTCTTCCTCTCCTCCCGTCTGTCTCCCTCTCCTCCCGTCTGTCTCCCTCTCCTCCCGTCTGTCTCCCTCTCCTCCTGTCTGTCTCACTCTCCTCCTGTCTGTCTCCCTCTCCTCCTGTCTGTCTCCCTCTTCTCCTGTCTGTCTCCCTCTCCTCCTGTCTGTCTCCCTCTCATCCTGTCTGTCTCCCTCTCCTACCGTCTGTCTCCCTCTCATCCTGTCTGTCTCCCTCTCCTCCCGTCTGTCTCCCTCTCCTCCTGTCTGTCTCCCTCTTCTCCTGTCTGTCTCCCTCTCCTCTTGTCTGTCTCCCTCTCCTCCTGTCTGTCTCCCTCTCCTCCTGTCTGTCTCCCTCTCCTCCTGTCTGTCTTCCTGTATTCTGTATTCACCTTTAATCTTCTCCTCCTCTACATCCGAACATCTGACATTCTACCACTCAGACAGATCCCTCTAGAACAGCTGCTGTGTTTGCTGGCCACCAGTGATCTATGCCCAGACACATGGACTATTAGAACGGGAAACACATGAATAATAATGGACCTGGTTTGTGATGTCGTGAGTGTACCTTATAGAGCTTGTCATTTGCTGGCTGCAAGCTCATTTCACTGTCTCCATGGACAGTCCCCATGCTCCACGGAGACACCCTGCTGAATTCAAACTCTTGCATCAGACACAAGGGTGAAGCCATGTGAGTCAGAGAGAGAGAAGAGGATAATTGGAATAGTAATAGAGGAAGAGAGAGAATGGAAAGAGAGAGAGAGCGAGAGAGAGAGAGAGAAAGAGTGTGTGAGAGATAGATAGATAGATAGATAGAGAGATAGAGAGGGGTAGAGAGAGTGAGAGGGGGGGTAGAGAGATAGAGATAAAGAGGGGGTAGAGAGAGATGGAGAGAGAGAGAGGAGTGAGAAAGAGAGATAGAGAGGGGGTAGAGAGAGAGAGAAGGAGAGAGGGGGGGGTAGAGAGAGAGTGTGAGATAGAGAGAGAAGGAGACAGAGAGAGAGGGGGGGTAGAGAGAGAGAGAGGTAAAAGGAGAGAGATAGAGAGGGAGTAGAGAGAAGGAGAGAGAGAAGACAGAGAGAGAGGGGGGGGGTAGAGAGAAGGAGAGAGCGAGAGAGATAGAGATAGAGAGGGGGTAGAGAGAGATAGAGAGGGGGTAGAAAGAGAGAGAGAGAGAGAGAGAGAGAGAGAGAGACTTGTAGCTACCCTGGCTGCAGTGAGGCTATGCAGAGAAGAAGGTCAGTGATCTGCATTGTGTTTCAGGAGGGTTGTAACCTGAGCAGCCCTGCTTATGGAAGCTTCTAGAGCACACACACAGGCCTCCAGCCTCTATTGTGAGTAAAGCTGGTTCACAATAGACCAGTTCCATCTACACAAATAACATCATGTAATTCCAGCGTTTGCTACAGTACAGTGAGTAAAGAGTAGGGGAGATGTGCTGCCCTGTCCAGCCCCTTGACATGCGACAGTATATACCCAGGACTCAACAGGAATAAGGTGATGCTGTGATCTCACAGGCCACTAATTCACTTACAGCGTATCTATTGAATAAAAATAATATCCAATTAAATCTCTATTTTGGTATAAAAGGATGTTGTTTGATAAAAAGGCCTGTGGCGTTGTATCTGGCTAAAGCCAGCTGGCTGAGTGAGAAGCTACTGAGTGTGATGTCACTCAACACTGAGCAGGGAACAGGGGATGACTTGCAGAAGCCAGACAGGAAAGAGGGATTTTCTCGATCACAATATTTTGTAGGAAATATATAATCCTCTTCAACACCCCCCCCCCCCCTCCCCTCCAACTGTGGGTGTGGAGTAAAAAGGGACTATCTATAAAGATGAATATGATCCCTTTACATCTCAGGATTAATTGTGGTGTGAGGGAGTCCTCCCACTGCCTTGAACCACCACCCGGTCAAAACTCATCCTCTTCCTGGCCAAAAAAAAAAAGAAATGGGCAAAGAATTGATGAGTCACTTGACAGTATGTGCTTGGAGTTTTAATGGCCAGTTTATTATATCCTGAATCCAAGACACAAGATCTGGGCTCCTGTGTTTTATTATGGTCTGGCAGGGATGGTGTTCTCGTACGGTTTCCATAGTACCCAGAACAGATTTGTAGCTTGGGCCTTACAGAAGGACGGCTGGACTGACCCAGTAAAGATCAATCTAAGCAGAATTGTTGTTGATTTTGGGAGGGTTTTTTGTCCACAACTAGCTAATCTCTTAGCATATTAGTTGTGTGTATTTTTCCTTGTGTATTTCTCACATGCTGCTGTCCAGGCAGATGGGCCCAGTTCATTCAGAGAAGGCTGGTCTGAGAGATGTGTGTGTGTGTGTGAGCTTTAGCCCCCTGAGGATACTAATCTCTTGCTCTCTCTCTCTCTCTCTCTCTTTCGGTCTCTCTCTCTCTCTCTCTCTCTCTCTCTCTCTCTCTCTCTCTCTGTCTCTCTCTCTCTGTCTCTTTCTCTGTCTCACTCTCTCTCTGTCTCTCTCTCTGTCTCTCTCTCTCTCTCTCTCTCTGTCTCTCTCTCTCTCTCTGTCACTGCCTGGCTGGCAAACTCATCCCCTCCCCTCCCCCTCCCTCTCCTCCCCTCCCCTTCTCTACTCCCCCTCTCCCTCTCCTACACTCTCTCCTCTCTCCCTCTTCTCTCTCCTGCCCCTCTCTTTCTCTACCACTCTCTCTCTCCCCCTCTCTCTCCTAACGCGCTCTCTCCCCTCCCTCCCTCTCTACGCTCTCTCTCTCCCCTCTCTCTCCTACGCTCTTTCTCTCGGCTGCTGCATCGATGCTGCTACCTCCCTAAGTGGTGATGTCACCAGCTCATTTCGGCTCAGCATCCTCACCACAGGCGGAGACAACAGAGCCATTTTGGCTTTCCGGCTGGTGGAATGCGCAGGGAGTTCTGTTTGATATCCAGATCCGCTCCGGGGCAGGGCTGAGAAGGGCATCTTTCTACTAAGATTTCGGTCGGAGCCGTTTCCCGGGTCTTCCACCTCGGAGGAGGGGAGCGCGCGAGCGCGGCAGCGACCGAGGCGGAGACCAGACTACGAGCACCGGGAACGGACAGCGGAGCTAGCGGGGTCTAAACAGGTACAAAGAGCTTTATCATCAGCAGATATGACAGGAGTAAGAGCTAGCTCTCTCTCTCTCTCTCTCTCTCTCTCTCTCTCTCTCTCTCTCTCTCTGTCTCTCTCTCTCTGTCTCTTTCTCTGTCTCACTCTCTCTCTGTCTCTCTCTCTGTCTCTCTCTCTCTCTCTCTCTCTGTCTCTCTCTCTCTCTCTGTCACTGCCTGGCTGGCAAACTCATCCCCTCCCCTCCCCCTCCCTCTCCTCCCCTCCCCTCTCTTACTCCCCCTCCCTCTCCTACACTCTCTCTCTCTCCCTCTCTCTCTCCTCCCCTCTCTCCTACACTCTCTCTCTCCCCCTCTCTCTCCTACGCGCTCTCTCTCCCTCCCTCCCTCTCCTACGCTCTCTCTCTCCCCCTCTCTCTCCTACGCTCTTTCTCTCGGCTGCTGCATCGATGCTGCTACCTCCCTAAGTGGTGATGTCACCAGCTCATTTCGGCTCAGCATCCTCACCACAGGCGGAGACAACAGAGCCATTTTGGCTTTCCGGCTGGTGGAATGCGCAGGGAGTTCTGTTTGATATCCAGATCCGCTCCGGGGCAGGGCTGAGAAGGGCATCTTTCTACTAAGATTTCGGTCGGAGCCGTTTCCCGGGTCTTCCACCTCGGAGGAGGGGAGCGCGCGAGCGCGGCAGCGACCGAGGCGGAGACCAGACTACGAGCACCGGGAACGGACAGCGGAGCTAGCGGGGTCTAAACAGGTACAAAGAGCTTTATCATCAGCAGATATGACAGGAGTAAGAGCTAGTCTTTTTTCTGTCTCTATTGTCCTGGTGATAATGCAGTTTTAATGAGACAGCGTTTGTTTGTTCGGTACTAGGTCTCTTGGGAGGGAATTGCTATGAGGGTGCGGCTATAGAGAAAGATGTCAACATTTCAGTCTGTCTGAGGGGTTAAAAAACAGGAGGTTATAAATGTGTGTGACAGCTAAATTCTCTAAGAGATGCTATCGAATTGATTGACCTTTGAAAGGTATTTTTGAAAGGTAAAACGAAATGTGCTCTGTCATCACTGGGTACTTAAAGGCAGGTGAAGTAGACTAGACAGCAAGCGATAACCTCAAGATTACAGCTCGTTGATGATTCCCAACATAGCAAGGCCTGATGTCAATGGGAAAATATTTTATAACCAAATCGAAACATAACAGCCATTAGGAATAATGTCCAGGCATTTAAATGATGGGACTACTGTCACACAGGAAACAAGCACCGTTCCTTATAACGACATATTTCATTTCTCGGATAGGACGAACGCCTACCTGACGTTCTCTTATAACTGTTAATCTCTTAAGAACTATCCGCCTACGTACAGCAGTAAGACTTTCCGAACACCGGAGAAATGAGGAACGATTCGGTGGATGATGATACAACCGAACTACATAGGCATGTTCTTTATTGACGGTAAACCGAGACCCTCTCACCTGACGTAGTAATTGACCTGACGAGAAGCAACGCAGCATTTACATGTGAATTCGCCACCACTTATATCCACATAATGAGATACACACAGGATCTACAGGCCAGATCGCCGACAAAAGGAGGTCCCTTTTGTATAAATTCCTCCAACATATACATCCAGTTGTGACATGGCCTGACGTTTTTACAAGTTATCGGTCACATGACCTCAATTCATGTCATTATTTCGACGTGAGTAGCTAAGACATTATTGCGGGCTTCACCAAAGTCCTTTCAACGTGATCTAACAAAAGAGTACTTAGTACTTAGTATATCCCAGAAGAACTAGCATTAGAATAAATCTAACTTGATCTCCATCTACTCAATATCGGCCCTTTTGTGATTTGACTATTTCTGTTATTGATGAGTCATTTTTCGTCCTATCAGGCCACCCCCATTACAATTACGATGAAATGACGCATTTCTGCTCCTCCGACAAACAGCCTGAATGTGACTGAGAGCTGTGGATCTGTACAGTATCTTGTCCTGCTCAGGGCCCAGGTCCGGGCCTGGGCCCCGGTCCTGATGGGCAGGGCCGTGTTATTGGACCAGAGTAATCCCAGGAAGCGACCAAGGTTTAGCTGTGGCCGCAGTTCTTTTGTTCCTGTCAGGCTGCCCTGCCCTCCTACAACCTGCACTGGCTTAGCATGCAGCCTCTATTCAGCCCACACACACCATCATCAGCTGGAGACGTCCACTGGACACACCAAACTCACCCTGACAAACTTTATTATCCTGAAATACATAGAGTATTATCATGGTCAAGTGATGAAATGCTTGCCTGGAAATGTGTTGTTTGAATTGGTATCAGCACAGTTCTGATCTGTTTTTTTTCCTCTCCCCAAACTGATTTATAGATAGGAGAGGATATGATTAGTGTCCATGGATTGGGTTGCTATGGGAATGAGAAGGCTTACTTTGAGAACCACTGGTTCGTGTACCTAAAGTAATGTAATTTACGATGCTTTCTCTTTGGTAATGACTTCCTGAATCAATACTACAGTTAGCTTATAGAAGCAGTGTTACATCTAGAAGACCTAGCAGTCAGCACTCAAGGTCAACTTGAAATGTTTGTCGAAAAACAAAAATGCAAATGTAACAATGGTCTGTGTGCTGCAGGGTATTAAAACATCCTGGTAACAATGACTTAATGAATGTTCCTGTTAGTCCTGAGACAGTGTTTCTGTTGGCCTAGTCACCTGAGCTTGGCGTGTGTTCTGCAGGTGAGGGCGTGGTTTGGCCCAGGTGTGTGAGGGCCAGCGGGGAGCGAGGAAGGCCTCAGGATGGCGGGGGCGTCGGTCAAGGTGGCGGTGAGGGTTCGTCCCTTCAACTCCAGAGAGATGGCCAAGGACAGCAGGTGCATCATCCAGATGTCCGGGAACACGACCAGTAAGTACAGGAACCTGCCTACTGGGGGGGAGGGAGGGGGAACTGGGAAGGACTGGGCGGGGGACTGGGGGACTGGGGGGGGGCGTGGGGGAGGTTTGGGGGAGAGGGAGAAGGAGTGTGCACAAAGTTAATAAGTCAGCCAGGCTGGGTTTTTTTTTTGGGGGGTGGGGGGAGAGGTGGGGGGGGACTGGGGGAGGGGAGGGGGACTGGGGAGGGGGACTGGGGAGTGGGCCGATGGGGGGGAGGGTGGGGACTGGGCGGGGACTGGGGGGAGTGGGCGTGGGCACACACACAGAGGACTGGGGGGGGTGGGCCCGATGGGGAGGGGGACTGGGGACTATGGGGTGGGTTGGTTGTTGGAGTTGGGGTTGTTG
>BROE01000028.1:382589-399909 GCA_036571765.1 Plecoglossus altivelis
CTCCTCTTCACTCCTCTCTCTTTAACCACCCTATGAAATAACGTAACACTCTCCTACTACTCTCGATACCACATACTGCCTTCGATTTACTGCCTACCCCCTCATCGCGCCTACGCCTCCGCCTGACTCTGGTAGCCACCCTTGCGGGAGCGATCCGCTGCGCAGTTAGCATTAGGCTACACTGTCCTATAGTCCCTCAGCTTCTCTTCACCCGTGTTCTTAAGTTCGTTCGTGCACCCGCCCGATAACTCACAACTTTTCCCGCATAAGACCACCGCGCTTCCCTAATTAGACCATTCATAGTTGCATCACAATCTCAACCCGATCCGGCTCCACTACTCATATCCGAGATCGATGTAATCCACTCATTTTCCGCTAACACCCGCTGTAGTACACTGCCTAGCCTACTACCTATTCACCGTCCTACCATAAGCCCCGTTCAGCCGGCTGACGGCTACATCTCTGCTACGTACTACTCTCACTGGAGTCTGCTGTCCACGCGCGCTCTTAACTATCTTCTCTATCATAACTAACTCCTTGTGACTGCCCCCTATACCGCTTCTTTCTTCCTTCCCATCAAGATCATCACCATTCTCTTCATGCACTCCTAAGTACACACTCCACTAACACTCCCTGTCTCTGTTTCTGTCTGGAGGAGTCAGTCTGTCTACTGTCTCTGTTTCTGTCTGGAGGAGCTTCAGTCTCTCTCTAACTGTCTCTGTCTCTGTCGGAGGAGTCAGTCTGTCTTACTCCCTCTTTATTATCTTGTGGAGTCAGTCTGTCTACTGTCTCTGTTTCTGTCTGGAGGAGTCAGTCTGTCTACTCCCTCTTTTATTATCTTGTGGAGTCAGTCTGTCTACTGTCTCTGTTTCTGTCTGGAGGAGTCAGTCTGTCTACTCCCTCTTTTATTATCTTGTGGAGTCAGTCTGTCTACTGTCTCTGTTTCTACCTGGAGGAGTCAGTCTGTCTACTGTCTCTGTTTCTGCCTGGAGGAGTCAGTCTGTCTACTGTCTCTGTTTCTACCTGGAGGAGTCAGTCTTTGAGATTTTTACTGAAAAACTTATCCTGGTCTGATGTCATTCAATTTCCTGTTCTGACAGGAAGGAGCCAACATCAACAAATCTCTGACCACTCTGGGGAAGGTCATTTCCGCCCTGGCTGAAGTGGTACTGATTACTTTTATTTATTACCTAAGTATTCAGTTACTATACTAGTTGTATAAAGTATCATAGGAATGTTTTCTGTTTTTCAGGATTCGGGACCAAACAAGGTATGGTGTTATGAGAAACATGAGTCTGAGTGCTGATGGAGTTATACATGTGTTCTGACTTCCTGTTCTGACTTCCTGTTTCCTTTCTTTGCTTCTCAAGCAGAACAAGAAGAAGAAGAAGGTGGAGAGTCACATCCCGTACAGAGACTCTGTCCTGACCTGGTTGCTCAGGGAGAACCTAGGTGTGAACATCTCTCATGCTCCACCACATAAGCCAGTACATGCATCCCTATTTAAGTTCAAGTTCAAGTTGTGCTTTATTGTCATTCCGCTACATGCGGGGGCATAAAGTGGAACGAAATGTCGTGCCTCACAGAGCCACGGTGCTACAGAAGTACAGGCAAACAACAATCAATTTAAAATAAATATAACAATTTTCCTATACATAAACTAAACAAGATACAAACTATACAAACTGTACGAATACTTACCGATGTGCATGTGCAAAGAGTATTGTACATGTGCAAGGAATATGAGCGTATAAAGATACATATATTACAGTCTTTAGTGCAGTGGCCTGCTTATATCCAGCCTGTGTTGTCTCTCTGCAGGTGGAAACTCTCGCACTGCCATGGTGGCCGCTCTTAGTCCTGCTGACATCAACTATGATGAGACCCTGAGCACACTCAGGTGAACACAAGACTGAGGGAACCTCTCTCTCTGCCTCTCTGCCTCTCTGTCCGCCTCTCTGTCTCTCTCTCTGCTTCTCTCTCTGCCTCTCTGTCTCTCTCTCTGCTTCTCTCTCTGCCTCTCTGTCTTTCTCTCTGCCTCTGTGTCTTTCTCTCTGCCTCTCTCTTTGCCTCTCTGCCTCTCTCTCTGCCTCTCTGTCTTTCTCTACGCCTCTCTGTCTTTCTCTCTGCCTCTCTGCCTTTCTCTCTGCCTCTCTCTCCGCCTCTCTGCCTCTCTGTCTTTCTCTCTGCCTCTCTGTCTTTCTCTCTGCCTCTCTGCTTCTCTCTTTGCCTCTCAGCCTCTCTCTCTGCCTGTCTCTGCCTCTCTGTCTTTCTCTCTGTCTCTCCCTCCGCCTCTCTGCCTCTCTGTCTTTCTCTCTGCCTCTCTGCTTCTATCTTTGCCTTTCAGCCTCTCTCTCTGCCTGTCTCTGCCTCTCTGCCTTTCTCTCTGTCTCTCCCTCCGCCTCTCTGTCTCTGTGTCTTTCTCTCCGCCTCTCTTTTTGCCTCTGTTCGCCTCTCTCTCTGCCTCTCTCTCTCCCTCCCTCCCTCAGACCAGTGTGCTAGGGTTTGTGTGTGAATGTTGATGTGAAGGACATCCTGTAGGCCTGAGTGTTGCGTCACACTAGGAGAAGCTGAGGGCTCTTCAGATGTTCAAGGGCACAGCTGCTGTGTCAGAACGCTGAGGTCTGCATTCCTGCAGGCTCTGTATCTGCGTGTGTGTCTTTGTGTTTGTGTGTCTGTGTGTGTGTGTCTGTGTGCATGTGTGGGTACGTGTGTATTTTGTGTATTTTTCTGTGTGTGTATGTGGTTATCCTCACCTCCTCCCCTTCTCCCCTCCTCCTCCTCCTCTCCTCCTCACCTCCTCCCCTTCTCCCCTCCTCCTCCTCCCCTCCTCCTCCCCTCCTCCCTCTCAGGTATGCAGACCGAGCCAAGCAGATCCGCTGCAACGCAGTGATAAATGAGGACCCCAGCAACCGGCTGGTGAGAGAGCTGAAGGAGGAGGTGGGCCGGCTGAGAGACCTGCTCTGTGCTCAGGGCCTGGGGGACATCATCGAGAGTAAGTCCTGCATCACCACCTCATCACACCCACATCACACCCTGTCTCACAACCCTGGAAAACACAGTCTCCCTGTCTCACAACCCTGGAAAACACAGCTCTACCTGTCTCACAACCCTGGAAAAGACAGACAGCTCTACCTGTCTCACAACCCTGGAAAACACAGACAGCTCTACCTGTCTCACAACCCTGGAAAAGACAGACAGTCTCCCTGTCTCACAACCCTAGAGAATAGAATGCCACATTCCCTCCCTTCCTGAGTGTTGAAAGTGTGACCCTGTCTCTCTCCCTGTCTTTCTTCCTCTCTTCCCTCCTCTTCCTCTCTCAGCATACCGAGGGCCCATCGCTGAGATCGCTGGTTTGAAATGTGTGTTTCTATTTGTCCCCAGTGCTACTCTGCAGCTAACACAGCTAACCCTTGCTAACATGGCTAACAGCTAACACAAACTAACTCAGCTAACACAAGCTAACCGCTTTGGTGCTTTGGAGAGTCTCTCTGAGCTCCCAGCTTTGCTCTGAGGAAATCATGTGATCATATGAGGAAGATAATCATGTGATCATACCAGGCAGGTTATCATGTGATCACACAAGGCAGGTTATCATGTGATCATATGAGGCAGATATTCATGTGATCATACCAGACAGGTTATCATGTGATCATACGAGGCAGGTTATCATGTGATCATACCAGACAGGTTATCATGTGATCATACGAGGCAGGTTATCATGTGATCATACCAGACAGATTATCATGTGATCATACGAGGCAGTACAGGATGGTTTCAAGTCACTCAGCTGAGCATTGGTGGTTGCAGAGAGCTGTTATCTCTGACGAGCACATCACAACCATCTGCTCTCAGATTGATGGACTCACAAGCCTTAGCTTTGTCAGGAGCTCTCTGCTCCCACATCGTCCGTCCTGCTGGCCATCAGGAGTACTGCACCCTCTTCCTCCTCCACTCATGCAGATGGAAGCTCCAACACCACAGAATGTTATCGAAGCAGATGGCTGCTGGCTTGGTTATTACCTTGACGTTGTCTCTGCCGGTGACAGTGAGCTTCCATCACGATGTGTGATATCGGCCTCCAGTTTATTGCTTTGCGTTGCCATAGCAGCAGCTGCAGGTCTGAGACTCTGTCTTTGTCTTGAGGAAGGTTATTGAAAGCTCAGTATTCACACTGGGACACAATTTACAAAAGAATATTTAAAAAGGTCAGGACAGGACATAAAGTCCCCAACCAGCGTCAGTGAAGACACTTACTGTCACTGTGAGATTGTGATGATAACTACTGATCGTCTCACCTCAAAGTCAACAGTAGCAGCTTACAGAGCCGCACTGCTCTGCAGCAGAATAGATTTGGCTTCAGCAGTAATGGATCTGGCAATGCTGGTTTCACAGTAGCTGTCTGTGTGCTGAATGAACACCAAGCAGCTTTGCCCTGTGATCTGATCTGTAACTTCTGGAGCACAGCTGTGTACCATACATCCTGTCCTCTGACACGAGCGTCCATGCTAGAGACATGAAAGTAAAGACCACGTCTAGGATGGATGGTTCAGTGATGCTTAATATCCTAGACCGTGGACGGGCGTGATGAGGTCACTTGTCTGAGGACGGGCTGATGAGGTTTACAGCATGTTTCTGAGGAGGCAGAGACTCCAGACGTGATCGGACTAGGAGCCTAATAATGATGCTTGTGGCTGCGTGGCTTTGATGCTTGAAGGCAGGAGCTCCTCTGCTTCTCTGCCTCCTGCCTCCTGCCTCCTGCCTGGCTGTTTCTGCTCTTGCTGGTTGCTGCATATCGCACGCTGTCCTACTTGAAGTTACGCTTTTGTATTTCAGATTTGTTTTACAAGCTACTTGTCTTTCTTTTCTTCTCTTCTCTCCTTCTCTTCTCCTTTCCTCCTTTTCTCTTTGGTTCACATAAACCCCGCCCCTCCCCCAACATCTCCTGTCCACTTCCTTGTACCCCTGGCCCCACCCCTCCCCCAACATCTCCTGTCCACTTCCTTGTACCCCTGGCCCCGCCCCTCCCTGACAGACCTGTCCGATTGCAAGAACAATAATGATAAAGGCCAAGCTGTCAATCAAAGGGATGATCTCTCCACAGTGACAAATGCCATGACAGGGATGAGTCCTTCCCCATCGCTGTCTGCCCTGTCCAGCCGGGCTGGGTCCATCACCAGCCTCCACGACCGCATCATGTTCAGCCCTGGCAGTGAGGAAGCCATAGAGAGGCTGAAGGTGGGGGCAGCACGCCATGCCTCACATACACACACACACACACACACATACAGCACGCCATGACACACACACACACTCACACACACACACACACATACAGCACGCCATGTCTCACACACACACACACACACACACACAGCACGCCTTGCCTCACACACACACACACACACTCGCACACACTGACAAACACACACACGCTGACACACTTACACAGACTCACACACACTCACACACATACACCTCTTCAGCAAGCTTGCATGCCGTCTCTCTCTCACAGTGAGTCTGTGTTTTCTCTTTACAAGGATAGAAGCCGGCACACAGCATCGCTCGCGGTGTTTCATTCATATCAGTGTTTCTGCCATCTGTTCGTGTCAGTGTTTCTGCCATCTGTAAGTGGTTCTGTCATAGCACCCTGCTCCTGTCAGGCTGCCTGAACCTGTTATCTTTGTGGTTCCTCACGTTAGGAAACAGAAAAGATCATCGCCGAGCTCAACGAAACATGGGAGGAGAAACTGAGGAGGACGGAAGCGATCCGTATGGAGAGGTGAGCAGAAGAAGACTGGATCAGTCAGTACTTAGTATATATATATATATATATATATATATATATAGATATATAGATACATCTGTATCTATATATCTATATATAGATGTATATACTGTATGTATATAGTATCTCCTTCTATCGCCTTCATGCTGTTTCACTGCTTTATAATTGTTTTGTATTGTATTTGTATCTACTTTTTTACAAGCAGGATTGTAAAGGTCAAATGTGGATGTGTTGTGGAAAGTCAATTGCACAACAATTGACATGAAATTGACTAAGACGTGTCTTTGTGTCTGTGTGTGTGTCTGTGTGTGTCTGTGTGTGTGTCTGTGTGTGTGTGTGTGTCTGTGTGTGTGTGTGTCTGTGTGTGTGTCTGTGTGTGTGTGTGTCTGTGTGTGTGTGTCTGTGTGTGTGTGTGTGTGTCTGTGTGTGTGTGTCTGTGTGTGTGTGTGTGTGTGTCTCAGGGAGGCTCTGCTTGCAGAGATGGGCGTGGCCATGCGTGAGGATGGAGGAACAGTGGGCGTGTTCTCTCCCAAGAAGGTAAATATAGCCAGTCCCACAGAAACAGCTACAGACGTTTAGCTGGTGTTAAGATGTGTTTGATTTGCATCTCAACTGGTAGTGATAAGGCTGATACATTGGTTTTGTTACCCGTAGTGAAGCAAATCAAATGTACCCAAAAGGTGTAACTTTAATGGAGATGAAGCACGTCCACCAATCACAGACATGAATCCGTTCTAGGTAGCTCGTCATCAGGACATTAGTCTGCTTCATCAGCTTGATTTAACCATTAACAGGAAGTGTTTGTGTTAACCCTTAACAGGAAGTGATTGTGTTAACCCTTAACAGGAAGTGATTGTGTTAACTCTTAACAGGAAGTGTTTGTGTAAACCCTTAACAGGAAGTGATTGTGTTAACCCTTAACAGGAAGTGATTGTGTTAACCCTTAACATGACGTGTTTGTGTTAACTCTTAACATGAAGTGTTTGTGTTGATCTGCCTGTAAGGATTCCCACAGGAAGCCAGAGGCTGTGTTTATAGACACTGTAGGCCTGTTCTCTCCTAACGAGGTGTGTTCAGACCTGTGATGTAACATCGCTCTCTGATTGGTTCAATCGACCTTCCAGACTGTCCTAACCTTCTTACTTTACCACATGAGTGTCACTCTACCACATCGCTGTCATTCACTTGTTTTGATACATTTCTCAAAACTCGTTTCTTCCAAATACTTTGGCGTTCATATTCCAGCATGCAGAACACACAGTTCCTCTACTGACATTTTAAAGGACTTTTGAATTTAACCTGAATGCCAATCGGATGATAGGATATGAAGTAGACAAGGTGTGGTGTGGCTGGTCTATGTGTTGTTCATCCTTCTTATTGATGGCAAACACAGACAGGCTGTGGTCTGAGTCAGACAGGCTGCAGGTATAAAAAGTAGCTTCCTGGTCCTGTGGTTGCTGGAGGGAAGGAGAGGGTTAAATGATGATGAGAACCATTACAGCTCCTGTAAACATACAGGACAGTTTAAAGATTCTGTGTGTCTCTCACTTCCACTGAGTGCATTTCTGCATGTCTGTACTGGTTTGATATACGCGTGGCCTGTATTGGTGTCTTACAGGATATGATGTAATATCATTCTCTATCGTGTTCCAGACTCCACACTTGGTGAACCTGAATGAAGATCCGCTGATGTCTGAATGCCTCCTCTATTACATCAAAGATGGGATTACCAGGTACAGGAAAGAGGATCTAAGCAGTTATTTGTTTGAAAAGCTTTTACATTTAATTAATTATTAGAAGAACTTATGTTCATGCATTCTGTTTTCTTTTACCTACTCCTCTCTCCTTCCTCCCTGTCTCCTCCTCTCTCCCTGTCTCCTCCTCTCTCCCTGTCTCCTCCTCCCTCCCTGTCTCCTCCTCCCTCCGTCTCCTCTTCTCTCCTCCCTCCCTGTCTCCTCCTCCCACCCTGTCTCCTCCTCCCTCCCTGTCTCCTCTTCCCTCCGTCTCCTCTTCTCTCCTCCCTCCCTGTCTCCTCCTCCCTCCCTGTCTCCTCCTCCCTCCCTGTCTCCTCCTCCCACCCTGTCTCCTCCTCCCTCCCTGTCTCCTCCTCTCTCCCTGTCTCCTCCTCCCTCTCCTCTTGCAGGGTGGGCCGCGTGGATGCTAACAGCCGACAGGATATTGTGCTCAGCGGCCATTTTATCAAGGATGAGCACTGCACCTTTAGCAGTACCACTGGCCCCACGGGGGAAGGTGAGCCTGAGCATAGCATAGCATAGCATAATATAGTATAGAATAGCATAGTATAGCATAGCATAGCATAGCAAAGCACAGGACAGCATAGCATAGCATAGCATAGCACAGTATAGTACCCTGCACCTATACATAGTAATATAAGCATTACCACTGCAAAAGTCCTAGACCTGTATGTTGCTTTGGAGACCGTAGCTCACAGCAAATCATGCCCCTCCCCAGCGGTGGTGCTGCAGCCATGCGACGGGGCAGAGACCTACGTCAACGGGAAGCGAGTCTCCGAGCCCACCATCCTAAAATCTGGCGAGTCTCTTCCTTCTCTTTATTTCTCTCTAACCCAAACCGTAGCCCTAACCCTACCCTTCTTCCACATCGTGTCTGATCCTCCTTCTCCTCTTCTCCTCCTCTCCTCCTCCAGGGAACCGCATCATCCTGGGGAAGAGCCACGTGTTCCGCTTCAACCACCCAGAGCAGGCGCGTGCGGAGCGGGAGAGGACCCCCTGCGTAGAGACCCCTGCGGAGGCTGTGGACTGGGCCTTCGCCCAGAGAGAGCTGCTGGAGAAGCAGGGCATCGACATGAAGCAGGAGATGGACCAGAGGTACGCAAGGAGGAGGGAGGAGAGGAGAGGAGGAGAGGAAAGGAGAAGGGAGGAGGAGGGTGGAGAGGAGAGGAAGAGATGGGAGGAGAAGGGAGGAGGGAGAAGAGGAGAGAGGGAGGGAGGGAGGAGAGGAGAGGAGGAGAGGGGAGGAGAAGGGAGAAGAGGAGAGGAGGAGGGAGAAGAGTAGAGGGTTGGGGAAGAGAGGAGAGGGGAAGGGAGGAAGAGGGAGAAGAGGAGAGGGTTGGGGAAGAGAGGAGAGGAAAAGGGAGGAAGAAAGGAGGTTAGGAGGTGAGAGGAGGAGACTAGATGGAGGTGCATGAAAAGAGGAGATGAGGAGAGGACATGTGTAGAGTGGAGTAGAAAATAAAGGAGATTGCATGGTTCCATCTGTGGGTCCGTCTGTGGTTCCATCTGTGGGTCCGTCTGTGGTTCCATGGTCCCATCTGTGGATCCATGGTTCTACTTGTGGTTGTGTTTGCAGGCTGCAGGAGCTGGAGGAGCAGTACCGTAGGGAGAGAGAGGAGGCCAACAACCTTCTGGAGCAGCAAAGACTGGTGAGACTAACCTTGATAAGGACTGATAAAGACTGATAAGGACTGATAAGGACTGCTATGACACCTGCTACCTGACCAGGTCCACCTGCTACATCATCAGCACTGTCAGATCATGACTTGATCACTTTTAAATCTAGTTTAAAGACTCATTTATGTCCTTTAGCTTTTGGTGTCGCCTGAATTTTATAAGGGATATTGTGTAGTTTATGGTTTTACCCTGCATGTTTTATATGTTATCCTATGTATTAGTTTTATTATCTTTTGTATCTTGGTGTAATATTGTACAGCACTTTGGTACAACACATGTTGTTTTTAAATATGCTTTATAAATAAACTTGAACTTGATCCATAATCCCAGTGACTTGTCGTCCTGCAGGATTATGAAAGCAAACTGGAAGCTCTGCAGAAGCAGGTGGACCGGTGTAACCCTGATGCTGCTGAGGAAGAGGAGGAGCCTGAGGAGGAAGGTGGGCGGAGCATTCTGATGACTCAGCAGGACAGATCGCTGCCAGCTACCAGCCTCCTCCTTCTGGTCACCACAAGATCTGCTGTGTCTAACAGTCACTGATGTTCACTGTGTCATTCACACAGTCTGTCAGTCACACAGGCTGTCAATCACACAGTCTGTCATTCACACAGTCTGTCATTCACACAGTCTGTCATTCACACAGTCTGTCATTCACACAGTATCATTTACACCAGGGGTCTCCAATCCTGGTCCTCGAGGGCCGCTGTCCTGAAGGTTTTAGATGTTTCCCTCCTCCAGCACACCTGATTCTAACGAATGAGCCATTTCCAAGCTCTGTGGAAGCTTCATAATGATCCTTTATTAGACTCAGGTGTGCTGGAGCAGGGAAACACTGAAAACCTTCAGGACAGCGGCCCTCGAGGACCAGGATTGGTGACCCCTGATTTACACAGTCTGTCAGTCACACAGTCTGTCATTCACACAGTATCATTCATACAGTATCATTTACACAGTCTGTCAGTCATACAGTCTGTCATTCACACAGTCTGTCCTTCACACAGTCTGTCATTCACACAGTCTGTCATTCACACAGTCTGTCAGTCACACAGTCTATCATTCACACAGTCTGTCATTCACACAGTCTGTCCTTCACACAGTCTGTCAGTCACACAGTCTGTCCTTCACACAGTCTGTCCTTCACATAGTCTGTCATTTACACAGTCTGTCAGTCACACAGTCTATCATTCACACAGTCTGTCATTCACACAGTCTGTCATTCACACAGTATCATTCACACAGTCTATCATTCACACAGTATCATTCATAGAGTCCATTGGCAGTATGCAAGAAGGACCACACTGTTATTACACCAGGAAACACACTGTATCTAAGTACTACAGCAACGTCTACAAACTCCTTGTTTGTGCATCAGTAACGTTGTTTTGACGCTTCTGACAAACCATAACCCGCCCGTAACCTTGGTTACCCTGCAGTTCCCTG
Organism: Plecoglossus altivelis; assembly: GCA_036571765.1. NCBI lineage: Eukaryota > Metazoa > Chordata > Actinopteri > Osmeriformes > Plecoglossidae > Plecoglossus > Plecoglossus altivelis. The sequence continues at coordinate 393,249 of BROE01000028.1, forward strand.
GACAGAGAGGGAGAGAGAGATGGCCCTATGGGGCTTCCGTAAGTGGCGGTGTTACCAGTTCACCTCCCTCCGAGACCTGCTGTGGGGAAACGCCATCTTCCTGAAAGAGGCCAACGCCATCAGTGTGGAGCTCAAGAAGAAGGTTCCAGAATTTCACAATTACTTCACCATTACTTTCATCTCTTGGCGAAACTAAAATCTATCAATCTGTCCGTTGATATACATGTTTTAATCTTTGCATCTGACAATATCCCTTTGCTCTCTCTCTCTGTCTCTCTCCTTCTCTTCCACCCTTTGTCTCTCCCTCTCTTCCTCTCTCTCTCTCTCTCTCTCTCTCCCTCTCTTCCTCCCTCTGTCTCTCCCTCTCTTCCTCTCTCTCTCCCTCTCTTCCTCTCTCTCTCTCTCTCTCTCTCTCTCTCTCTCTCTCTGTCTCGCTCAGGTCCAGTTCCAGTTTGTACTGCTGACTGACACCCTGTACTCCCCCCTGCCCCCTGACCTCCTCCCGTCTGAGGCGTCTAAGGACAGGGAGCAGAGCCCCTTCCCCCGTACTGTGGTGGCCGTGGAGGTGCAGGACCAGAAGAATGGAGCCACACACTACTGGACCCTGGAGAAACTGAGGTAGGTGGACTTGGACAGGGTCAGGATGGTTCTACTGGACCCTGGAGAAACTGAGGTAGGTGGACCTGGAGAGGGTCAGGATGGTTCTGGATGGTTCTACTGGATCCTGGAGAAACGGAGGTAGGTGGACCTGGAGAGGGTCAGGATGGTTCTGGATGGTTCTACTGGACCCTGGAGAAACTGAGGTAGGTGGACCTGGAGAGGGTCAGGATGGTTCTGGATGGTTCTACTGGACCCTGGAGAAACTGAGGTAGGTGGACCTGGACAGGGTCAGGATGGTTCTACTGGACCCTGGAGAAACTGAGGTAAGTGGACCTGGACAGGGTCAGGATGGTTCTGGATGGTTCTGGAGCAGAGCAACAAACAGGAAGTCCTACTGTAAGATATCTCATGCTTTTTAAAGTTGACTTTCATTAGTAGTGGGACATCCTAATTGGACGTCCTAATATTTTCAGCCCATTTTTGTGTTGCTGCCCCCTGCAGGCAGAGGCTGGAGCTGATGAGAGACATGTATGATCGAGCAGCAGACATGCCCAGCTCCACCATCGAGGACTGTGAGAACGTGATGACTGGAGGAGACCCCTTCTACGACCGCTTCCCCTGGTTCCGGCTGGTCGGCAGGTAAACAGACCACAGACCAACAGCATGGTCCTGGTTAGGGAAAAGTGACAAGGCATGTTCATGGTCATAGACGATCACACAAACTGTCTGAATCAGAAAGTTTCAGCATCAGGAAGCATCACCTCAATTCTCTCGTAGTATCACAATGCATGGTTTTGATACCAGTACACAAGCATTCTGGGTAATGTAGTGTCTGGATACTGTTAAGAGTCTGTTGTTGAGGGGTTTAGGGTGGAGGCAGAATGACACATGGCGTAGCAGTATCAACCAAAGCTAAACACACCTGCTGTCTTTAAGACAGGGTGGGCATACTTTAACCCCACCAAGCCCCTCCCCCATCACTGTCTGTTACCGTGGAAACCCTTTGGGGGTATGAGCTATATCAAGGCAGGCTCCACCCCTGCTTACCTGCCATCCTGTGGTCACACAGGTGTGTGGAGAGTCATCTAAACCCTAGCCCCCTCTCTGGCTAGCCCCCCCCCCCCTCTAGCCCCCTCCCCGACCCGGCACGTTCACCTGAGGGGCGGGGCTTGGCAGTGTGTGTTTCTCTCTGCTGTACTAACCTGGTTGCCATGTCTCCGGTTGCCCCAGCAACCCCATTTTCAACACGTGCATGAGCGAGCGCATGAGTGACCCCACCCCCTCCCCCACCCTCTCCACCTCCGAAATTACCGAGCTTGCCGACTCTCGGCGAGGGGAAGAGGAGGAGCTGGCGGAGATGGAGGACCTGGATGATGATATCTTTGTGGACGACACGTGCTCGGAGCTGGGGGGAGAGGAGGAGGAGGAGGAGGAGGAGGAGAGAGGGGTCTGCCATGGTGCCAGTGAAGGCTTGGATCCTTTTTACGAGCGCTCCCCCATATTCAGAGTAGTGGGAAGGTTGGTGAGGCTTCTGGAGCGGGTCTGGGAGAGGAAACTAGCTCTTTCACTCTGAGACACAGGATCTGGAACTCTGAACACACACATACTCTGACAAACACACACTGTCACACCTGACACACACGCTCTGTGAATGTGCAGCTGATGAACATTGGGAACACTGTGTGTGTGCTCACAAGACCTGACAGTTTCCTGGACGGATTTGCCCACTGTGGCGACTGCAGTCTGGGGAACGTTTAATGTATCTGCAGAGGTACCAAACCCTCACCTCAGGGTCTTTTGTGAGTTCGTGTTACAGGCTGACAATGACACCCTGCTGGATCTTGATACGAAACCAGCATTCCCAGTCTCTTTCCGTTTCCTGTCAGCTGTCCATGGCCTCTCCCTGCCTCTCACTAAGCCTGGTAGACTGACAGACAGTCTGCGTTCATCCACGCCTGTCCCAAGCTTTTATTGAACACGTTTTTAACAGAACCTTCATAAACACAATCCCCTGGTAACACACGCTCAAACACGATAATCATTAACAACTCATTAGACCCCCCCCCCACACACACACTAACATTTTTGCTCAGGTGTCTAACTGAAATGTTTAGGGTTCAAAATCGGACCAGTGACCAAACATTAAAGGAAGATCTGTACATTTAGATTCTCTTTCCGCTTGTCTCTTATCATTTTTATGCTAAATCTCACTAAACAAGTCAGTTCAGTGACCCTATTCTAAGAGTCCTACCATAGAGACCCTGTAGATGTTTAATCATCATGAACTCCTCTCCCTCCACTAACACATCTCCACCACTAGAGGGCAGCTTACAGCTTGCTCATGTAGTTGCTTAGTAGTAGCAGAATAGTTGAATGATTGTTTAACATCTTCAGGCGATCATTAGGATCCCTCTGAATCAAATGACTGATTATTCTTGTCAGTGCATACCTTAAGCTATACTGTCACCTGATTGGCTGAAACCTAGACCAGAGATAAAGTCCCTTCCTGGACAGTGACCAGACACATCGTCAGACCCTACCCACATCACCGTGAGAGCCAGCCTGTGGTCAGTCAACACATGCCAGATGTTTCGATCGTGATCCAAGCAACGTTGCACCTCAACACCTGCTTGAGGTGTGTCACACATTTGTTTTGTACATGTAAATGCTACATAGAAGCTCTTGTTCAAGGAGGCCGTCTGGTGGCGTCCGGACGTGTCTCAGAGTATCTCAGATACTTGGTTTATTCTAGCATCCTGGTGGCGTGATGTCTCAACATCAGTTGTCTGACGGAGAGACGCATCACTAGGTGGTTCAGAAGACTTCTTGTTATCTCAAGATGAAAGAGCTGGTTTCTAATAGGCATGCCAGAGCACAAGTCACTTTTTTTGTTGTTTATTTTACCCTTCTTTTTTTAATCAAATTTTTGACTTGGATTTTCTGATTGAATGAGTGCTGTCTTTGACACTAACAGCACTCTGACCAGCAGAGGGCGCTGTGGGCTCATCAGGTTTCTGTCTTCATCGTGTGTTTTCTTTTGAGTTTCTGTGTAGCATACCTGAAGCTGTTGGCTGCGCTAACTGGCTCAGCTCTGTTCCATGTCATTATTAATCTTTGGTTTGCTTTTGATTCCTTTGAGTCAAGAAGCTGAAAGCATATTTTGTTCACCTTTTTGTCTGGAGCATGTCTTCTACACCTCACCAGTCTTATCGTACGCCTCCCTCTCCTACCAACCCCTGACCCTTACATGTCTAAAGAGGCTTCTGGGAAATGTAGTTTCAGAGTCAACATGTAGGCGTTAGCTAAGTATCCGACAAACCACAAAAGTCCTTGCTAACATTTTGCCCCCCTTGTACGGAAACAGCAGTTTAAAAAATTACAACTAAATTATAAATTAAATAACAGACTAATTTCTACATGTATCCTGAATGATTCCTCCCCCCAGTACAGCCTTCCACTAGGACTCTCCAACACTGCTCTTTTTCAGATGCTAGCTACATCCCAGCTTGTTTCCATAGGAGATACATGATCTGCTATCAGATAAACTACAGGACACACACACACACTCACGCACACGCACACACACACACACACACACACACACGGACACACACACACGCACACACACGCGCGCACACACACACGCACGCACGCACACACTCACGCACGCACGCACGCACACACACACACGGACACACACGCACACACACACACACGGACACACACGCACGCACACACACACGCACGCACACACACACACACGGACACACACGCACACACACACACACACACACGCACACACACGCGCGCACACACACGCACACACACACACACACACGGACACACACACACGCGCAAACGCACGCACACACACACACACATACACGCGCATGCACACACACACATACACACACACTGTAACACACACACACACACAGAGAAGGGAGAGTTTTTCCTTCAACACCAGCTCCCTAGCCTCACCAGCCTCACCAAGACTCTCCCTCTAGTAAACAGCCTGCAATTGTCCTCATCATCAGGACCCAGCCCCTAGAGGTCAGAGGTCAGAGGTCAGGGCAGCTGGTGTGAGAACAGGTCCAGCTTCTCTTTGGTTGCTTGGCAGCTTGATGTTGTGTTTGTCTCGTGCTGTGTTACAACCTCACTGTACAATGTTCTTAGCTTTGAGGCTCTCCATTTCTCTCTTTTGATATGTCTTCCTTTCTTCCTCTCTCTCCTGCTGTCTCTCTTTCTCTCTCTCTCTCTCTCCCTCCTTCCCACCAACCCTCTACCCTTCCATCCCTCCCTCCATCCCTCCCTCCTTCCCTCCCTCCCTCCTTCCCCCCATCCATCCATCCCTCCCTCCCTCCCAGATCCTTCGTATACCTCAGTAACCTGCTGTACCCTGTGCCCCTGGTGCACCGCGTGGCTGTCGTCAGTGAGAAGGGGGAGGTGAAGGGCTTCCTCAGGGTGGCAGTTCAGGCCATCTCAGGTAAGACCTGGACCTGCAGATGCCAGGGGAGGGGGCAGGTGAGGGGGCAGGTGAGGGATGAGGGGTGATGATGAGCGGTGGAAGGCAGGTGAAGGGTGGGGGAGGGCAGGTGAGGGTGTGGCACAGGTGAGGGGTGGGGGACAGCAGGTGAGGTGTGGCACAGGTGAGAGGTGGGGGAGGGCAGGCAAGGTGTGGCACAGGTGAGGGGTCAGGCGACAGCAGGTGAGGTGAAAGTCAGGTGTTGTACCTGAAGGACAGGCTGTGTGTGACTTCTAGAGGAAGTGAGGTGAAGGTGTTCTGTGTTTCCCACCAGCGGACGAGGAGGCCCCAGATTATGGCTCCGGTGTCCGGCAGTCTGGCACCGCCAAGATCTCCTTCGAGGACCAGCAGTTCCAGCAGGTACGACTTCCCTCCCTGCCCCAACAGGACCAGCATGTAGCAGGTGACCTCCACCACTGATCAGGGGGGTGTCCTTGTACTGGGTTGCAGTTCCAGGAATCGAGCCCTGTGGCTGTGTGCAGAGCCGCTCCGCCCCAGGAGGAGATGAGGATCGTGGAGGGAGAGGGCCAGAGCACAGAGACCGGCCCTTCAGCTGATGAAGTCAACAACAACACATGTACGTCACGAACTGGGAGGGGGTTGTGGAGACTGAAACTGATGATATTTAATCTTAGTCTTGAAAACAGCATGTAGACTCTGTGTGGAAATAAGAAATCAGGACCCCAGTTTTCTTCTGACTCTGACTCCTGTTCCACAGCCAGTGCAGATGAGGGAGAGAGCCCCCTAAAGGTGGGGCCGGAGAACTGTGTGGACGGAGCACTGGATCACCTGAGGATCGGCAGCGTGTTCACCTTCAGAGTCACTATCCTGCAGGCCTCCAGCATCTCTGCTGAATATGCTGACATCTTCTGTCAGTTCAAGTAAGAGATTCACTCCCATCAAGTTCAAGTTGTGCTTTATTGTCATTCTGCTACATGCGGGGGCATACAGTGGAACGAAATGTTGTGCCTCACAGAGCCACGGTGCTACATAACTACAGGCATACAACAGTACAGGCATACAACAATCAAGTAAAAATAAAAATAAAATTTTTCCCTGTACATAAACTAAAAAGTATACAAACTGTATGAATACTTACCGATGGGGAGCTGTACATGTGCAAAGAGTACTGTACATGTGCAAGGAGTATGAGCATGTAAACATACATATGTTGCCGATATTACCGAGTCTTTAGTGCAATCACAGTGCAATCCCAGTGCTTCTAATGTTTGTGTGTTCTGGTGGGAGGAGCTTGGCTTGTGGAGGTGTGTCTTCAGGTGCAGGTTTTCTGACAGCTGTTGTTCTGCGCAGCTTCATCCACAGGCACGATGAGGCGTTCTCCACAGAACCTCTGAAGAACACGGGCCGTGGACCTCCTCTAGGATTCTACCACGTTCAAAACGTAAGAACCGCTACCCAGAACAGCCATACCAGAAGAAGAGCCCATGTGCTTCATACAAACACAGATCAAACACAGATCAAACACACAGATCAAACACAGATCAAACACACGGATCAAACACACGGATCAAACAC
>BROE01000028.1:401455-453086 GCA_036571765.1 Plecoglossus altivelis
GTATCAAACATGGATCAAACACATGGATCAAACATGTATCAAACACATGTATCAAACATGGATCAAACACATGGATCAAACCTGTATCAAACACATGTATCAAACATGGATCAAACACATGGATCAAACCTGTATCAAACACATGTATCAAACATGGATCAAACACATGGATCAAACCTGTATCAAACGCTGCTTTTCCAGATTGCTGTTGAGGTCACCAAGTCGTTTGTGGAGTACATCAAGACCCAGCCCATCGTGTTCGAAGTGTTTGGCCACTACCAGAAGCAGCCTTTCACTCCACTCTGCAAAGACCTGATCAGGTGCCCATCCCAGCATGCTTACCTGGAACAGCTTCGTCTCTGTGTGACAGGCTGATGTTGACGTCTCTCTCTCCCCTACTAGCCCACTGCGCCCATGCAGGAGACAGTTTCCTCGAGTCATGCCACTGTCCAAACCTGGTAAGAACCTCCTATAAACAAGGAAACAATTTGATTTTGTATTACTGTTGCTGCTAAATGTCCATGCTGCATGTGTCTTTAGTATGTATGCATGTGTGTATACGTGTGCGTGCGTTAGTGTACGTGTATATGCATGTGTGCGTTAGCGTGTGCGTTAGCATGTGCGTAGCGTGTGCGTCAGCTTACTGTACCATCACGTCACCTGGGCTTCGTCTGATTGGCTGTGAAGCAGCGGACTCAGACACACCCCCTGACCGGGAGAAATCGCTGGAGCTGATTCGCTACCTGGTCCCGGAGGTGTTCAATGGGGCGCTAGTGGACTCGCTCTCAGGCCACGCCCTCTCTGCTGCCGGCCTGGCCGCCTCCTTCCTCCTGGAGGGGGAGGAGCCAGCCTGTCTCCCGGCTCCGCCCATCTCTATCAGTTCTGTCATTAGAGCCCAGAAACCTGGTTGGTTCACGAGGTCGAACAAACACAAGCTCTGAAAACCCTCTTATCATGGCAGCTTTGCTGCTAGAATATGGGCTTGGATTTAGTCATCGAGGCAAATAAATATACAGATCATGTTGGTCTAGGTTCAAATCCTCTCTGGCATGAAGCATGAACGCATGTACAATGTTGAAAGACAATACTAAGACACACTCAGACAGTATTTGGATTATGGAGGTCAGTGTGGTTCGATCATCTGATATTCCTAAATCATTGGAGGTTAATGACAGTATTTGGAGGGAGGTTATGCCAGCGTGCTGACATGGCAAGAGAGCTGGGATTCAGGGCTCTGTGTTTGGATCATCACTCTGGTGTTGTGTGTTCTACTGTCTCTGTCCCTGTTTCTGTCCCTGTCTCACTGTCCCTGTCTCTGTCCCTGTTTCTGTCACTGTCACTGTCCCTGTCTCTGTTTCTGTCCCTGTCCCTGTCTCTGTTTCTGTCCCTGTCACTGTCCCTGTCACTGTCCCTGTCTCACTGTCCCTGTCTCACTGTCCCTGTCTCTGTCCCTGTCACTGTCCCTGTCACTGTCCCTGTCACTGTCCCTGTCTCTCTGTCCCTGTCTCTGTCCCTGTCTCTGTCCCTGTTTCTGTCACTGTCCCTGTCACTGTCCCTGTCACTGTCCCTGTCTCACTGTCCCTGTCTCTGTCCCTGTTTCTGTCACTGTCCCTGTCACTGTCCCTGTCTCACTGTCCCTGTCTCTGTCTTTATCACTGTCCCTGTCACTGTCCCTGTCCCTGTCTCTATCACTGTCCCTGTCACTGTCCCTGTCTCACTGTCCCTGTCCCTGCCTTTATCACTGTCCCTGTCACTGTCCCTGTCCCTGTCTCTATCACTGTCCCTGTCACTGTCCCTGTCCCTGTCTCTATCACTGTCCCTGTCACTGTCCCTGTCTCTATCACTGTCCCTGTCACTGTCCCTGTCTCACTGTCCCTGTCCATGTCGATGTCTCTCTCCATGGGATCTCCCCTGCCATCGGGGTGTTACGGCTGCACACACACACATACACAGACACACACACACCACGTTACACACACACACACACACACACATACCATGTTACACACACACACACAGACACACATACCATGTTACACACACACACACACACCATGTTACACACACACACACATACCATGTTACACGCACACACACAGAAACACACACACACCACGTTACACACACACATACCACGTTACACACACACACACAGACACACACATACCACGTTACACACACACACACACATACCACATTACAGACACACACACAGACACACACAGACACACATACACAGAGACACACACACACACACACATACCCTGTTCCACACACACACATACACACACACAGACACACACACACACCTGGGATTCCAGACCTGCTGTCTTCAGAAACTGGAGTTGGACATTAAAGTATTTAATCTCTCTCTTCTCTCCCACTTTTATTCCCTCTTTTCAGGATAGGGCTGTTCACAGCTTAGTGTGTTGCCCAGCCTCTCCTTTTGCTTGGTCTAACCCTCTCTCTCTCTCTCTCTTCCTCCCTGCCAGTTCCTGCCACCAAGCTAACAGCAATGACGCGGCCATCTGTTGGGCCTTGCCACTGCAAGTACGACCTCATGGTTCTGTTTGAGATCTGTGAGCTGGAGGCCAATGGAGAGTGAGTACCTTGCAGACCACCTGGGTGCCCACAGAAACACCTGGCTCTATCCTCACACACCCTGCAGGACCCTAGACCCCAGGCCCCCTCACCTACCCTCCCCCAGGCCCCCTGACACACCCTGCAGGACCCTAGACCCCAGGCCCCCTCACCTACCCTCCCCCAGGCCCCTCACACACCCTGCAGGACCCTACCCTCAGGCCCCCTCACCTACCCTCCCCCAGGCACCCTCACACACCCTGCTTCACATCTTCACATGATGACACACATTCAACAATCCAGTATTTAGTTTGAAGAGACAGTGGACTGCTGAAATGCTAGAGAGGAACGCAGTAACTTCTTCAACATTGGCCTCATCCATATGTAGCTTGATTCATAATAAGTAAATACTTTACTGCTGATGGTGGTAGTTACAGGGGTGTTATGGTTGTGTGTGTGCAGCTACATCCCTGCTGCTGTGGACCACAGAGCAGGAATGCCATGTCACGGTACCTTCATGCTACACCAGGTAAGTTAACCCAGTCTAGTAGCCCAGTCTAGTAGCCCAGTCTAGTAGCCCAGTCAGTCTAGTAGCCCAGACTAGTAGCCCAGTCTAGTAGCCCAGTCAGTCTAGTAGCCCAGACAGTCTAGTAGCCCAGACAGTCTAGTAGCCCAGTCAGTCTAGTAGCCTAGTCTAGTAGCCCAGTCAGTCTAGTAGCCCAGTCAGTCTAGTAGCCCAGTCTAGTAGCCCAGACAGTCTAGTAGCCCAGACAGTCTAGTAGCCCAGTCAGTCTAGTAGCCCAGTCAGTCTAGTAGCCCAGACTAGTAGCCCAGACAGTCTAGTAGCCCAGACAGTCTAGTAGCCCAGACTAGTAGCCCAGACAGTCTAGTAGCCCAGTCTAGTAGCCCAGACAGTCTAGTAGCCCAGTCTAGTAGCCCAGTCTAGTAGCCCAGACAGTCTAGTAGCCCAGTCAGTCTAGTAGCCCAGACAGTCTAGTAGTTCAGTCAGTCTAGTAGCCCAGACTAGTAGCCCAGACAGTCTAGTAGCCCAGTCAGTCTAGTAGCCCAGACAGTCTAGTAGACCAGACAGTCTTGTAGTCCAGTCAGTCTAGTAGCCCAGTCTAGTAGCCCAGTCAGTCTAGTAGCCCAGACAGTCTAGTAGTCCAGACAGTCTAGTAGCCCAGTCAGTCTAGTAGTCCAGACAGTCTAGTAGCCCAGTCAGTCTAGTAGCCCAAACAGTCTAGTAGCCCAGTCAGTCTAGTAGCCCAGTCAGTCTAGTAGCCCAGACAGTCTAGTAGCCCAGACTAGTAGCCCAGTCAGTCTAGTAGCCCAAACAGTCTAGTAGTCCAGACAGTCTAGTAGCCCAGTCAGTGTAGTAGTCCAGACAGTCTAGTAGCCCAGTCAGTCTAGTAGCCCAGACAGTCTAGTAGCCCAGTCAGTCTAGTAGCCCAGTCAGTCTAGTAGCCAAGTCAGTCTAGTAGCCCAGCCAGTCTAGTAGCCCAGACTAGTAGCCCAGTCTTGTAGTCCAGTCAGTCTAGTAGCCCAGTCATAGTCTAACAGTCCTTAGTTTACACTCACCCAACTAATAACTGACCTAACTGTGTTCAATAAAAGTCACAGATGACAAAGGAGGAACGAAATAACTTGACACAATGACCTTCCACAATCCCTATAGCTAGCAACCTGCGCTTCTGCATTTATATTTCTTGACTCTATCCTCGTCCACCATCTTCTCTTCCCCCGCCCTACCTCTCTCCCCCTCTCTCTCCTCCCTCACCCCCTCTGTCCCTCAACCCCTCCCCCTCTGCTCCCCCTCAGTCTCTCAACCCTTACCCCGCTCCCCCCCGCCTGCCCCATCTGTCTCCCCCTCCTCGTCTCCCTCTCTCTCCCTCTCCGTCTCCTCCTCGGCCCCCCTCCCTCCCCTCTGTCTCCCTTCCTCTCCGCTCTTACTCCACACCGGTCGATACCCAGCAAGGTAGAGCCCTGGTACCTCGTTCATGAGTCGAGCCGGTTGTGCTGCACTCATTCCCACTCGCGAACACCCAGTCTACACGTACGAACTTGTTGTCTTGGTGAGCCTCCTCATCACTCATCTCTCCGCCATCCGCGTAATAACAGAACCTTCTACTTCACCCGTCCCACCCGGTCTCCCTCTTACTCTTTGCCTCCCCCGGTCCTCGTGCACCCTCACTTCCTGTCCCACTTCCTGTCCCACTTCCTGTCTCATGTCCTGTCTCACGTCCTGTCTCACGTCCTGTCTCACTTCCTGTCTCATGTCCTGTCTCACTTCCTGTATCATGTCCTGTCTCACATCCTGTCTCACGTCCTGTCTCACGTCCTGTATCATGTCCTGTCTCACATCCTGTCTCACGTCCTGTCTCACGTCCTGTATCATGTCCTGTCTCACTTCCTGTCTCATGTCCTGTCTCACTTCCTGTATCATGTCCTGTCTCACTTCCTCTCTAACTTCCTGTCTCCCTCACAGGGCGTCTTCGTAACACTCCTGAGGCTGATGAGACGATCATTGACCCCAACATCCTGTCCCTCAACATCCTGTCTGCAGGATACATCAGACCCCATCAGGACGACAGGTGTGTGGGGTACCTCACCTGCTGCAGCAGCAGGCCTGGTCTTCAGTACACTCACACACACACACACACACACTCACACACACACACACACACATGCACACACACACGCGCACACACTCACACACAAACACACACACACACTCACACTGACTTACACACACACACTCACACACACTCACACACACTCACACACACACTCACTCACTCAAAGACACACACACTCTTACATGAACTAACGTGTGAATGAGTGAATGACTTAGCACAACACAACTCAGCTCTCCTATCGGAATGTGTTTCTTCTGCGTTAGAATTCACGTTGCCACGAATTCCCAACCAAAGCAGTCGTCATGGAGATGCTTCAAGCTATTCAAAAAAGGTTTTGAAAGGTTGAAAAAACATCTTTGTAAAAATAGAACTACAAGTTATTTTATGGACAAGACAGACAGAGTCAGCGATGTCGACCTGACAGAGAACAGAGCCGTTCGAGATCCTGACCATACATGAAGGAGGTGTTCGATATCATCGCCATCATTAAGAAAAGGTGTAGTCAGTCTTTTAAAACACGAGTATGTGAACTTCTACTGGAGTGAAGGACGTGTGGTCGTACCTGCCCAGGTGTGCCCTTTAGCTCCTGCATGTTAACACAGCAAGGTAGCTCTGGCTGGGGAAGCATGTGAACTCCAAGTCACAACGTTTGATGTGCATCTCCAAGCACCACCGCTCATTTTTCTCTGGTTTGTTGGATGCTTTGCAAAGAAAATGTGGTTCCCCTTATGGACTACAGAAGGTCACATGCTCAGTTGAAGGAAGGAAACATTCAGTGTGATGGTGCTTTTCTTATAATGATTGGCGGCAGAAAGATTGAAAGTGTATCTCATTGTTGTAATGCTGCCTAGTTAAAGTGACTGTAGTGTACTGTGACTGTGTTGTCTGTGGCTGCCTCTAATGCTGCTTGGATATCCCTCTATGTAGCGCTGAAAGTGCTCTGAATGTCTGTCCTCCCACCAGCATCCCCTCTCACCCCAAATGCTTCCCCCATTCACCCTCACCCCTCCTCCCTCCTTCCTCACCCCTCCTCACTCACCCCATCACCCCTCCTCCCTCACCCCTCTTCCCTGTAGTCTTCCAACCAATGAAGATCAAGTTATACTGGTCACATGTCACCCCTGTAGTCTTCCAGCCTTACACAGTGTCAGCAGAGGACAGTGTGGCATCGTTACCTCACCCCTCCCTCCCTCACCTCCCCCTCACCTCCCTCCGCCTCACCTCCCCCTTCACATCCCCCCTTCACCTCCCTCCTCACCTCCTCCTCACCAGACAAACACAGTATCAACCCACTACACCCATCTGTATAAGAGGGTGTGTGTTTTCACTCTGAACCGACTGTTATCAAATGTTATTGAAATAAAGCGTTTTATCTTGTGTTAACATAAGAAGGATACATATTTGAATAATAGTTATTAAATGTTGAAGCAGTTTAACCCCTTGTGCTAGCAGCGACCTCCTGCTCTTCTGTTTCTCTCCCTCCAGACCACTAACAACATTTTGTTTTGTGTTTTCACAGACAGTTTCTTGATTCGGACATGCCTAGGTATATTATTTATATTTTTATTGACAAACTCTCTCTTTACTCATTCTAGTAGAGTTAGATTCCTTCTCCTCTTCTGTCAACCTTTTCTATCTCTTTACCATCTTCACTCCATCTCCGAATGTCTTTTCATTTATGTGGACGAATCCCTTCCTCCCACCGTCTGTTGTGCTTCCTGTTTCCTGTTCCCTGCTTCCTACTTCCTGCTGGGGCTGGGGCTGAGGCTGGCACTGGGGCTGGGGCTGAGGCTGGCACTGGGGCTGGGGCTGAGGCTGGGGCTGGGGCTGAGGCTGACTTCACTTCCTGTAGACTGGGTATGTGTGTGCTGAAGGTGAGTGGTAACAGTTTTCTGCCTGTCTGCCAGACTCCTCTGGTACTGCTCCTGTGTACTACAGCAGAGTAATACTGTGCTCTACCACCAGAGGGCAGTAGAGAGCTGGGACTCTCAGGCTGTTCTCTCTTAACTCCTGCTGCTGGTATCCTGATGTTGCTCTGGTAGCAACAGCTTGTTGATGGCTCCTTGCTGGCGACCTGCTTAGGAACATTAACTGGGATCCTGGAAGCATTACATCAGCTGTGGGCCTTTCACTCGCTGCTGTTGTGACATCTTTCAAATCTCATTTCTGCCTCAGTGAGACTCGACCAAACAGCAGAGACGTTTCCTGGCAATGCTGACCAGCAGAATGACTGCAGTGTGTAGGGTGTGTGTGTATAAGGGGTGTGTGTGTATAAGGGGTGTGTGTGTATATAAGGGGTGTGTGTGTATAAGGGGTGTGTGTGTGTGTGTGTGTGTAGGGCCTGTGTGTAGGGTGTGTGTGTATAAGGGGTGTGTGTGTGTGTGTGTGTAGGGTGTGTGTGTGTGTGCGTGTGTAGGGTGTGTGTGTGTGTGTGTAGGGTGTGTGTAGGGTGTGTGTGTGTGTGTGTGTGGGTGTGTGTAGGGTGTGTGTGTGTGCGTGTAGGGCCTGTGTGTGTGTGTGTAGGGTGTGTGTGTATGGTGTGTGTGTGTGTGTGTAGGGTGTGTGTGTAGAGTGTGTGTGTGTGTGTTAAGAGTGCAGGCATCAGTATTCAGGGTGAGGGTTCCTCTTCATATCTTCCCTACGCGTGGTCCTCTCCTCCCACGGAGACAGATGTTCTGCTCTGATCATTATGGGATGGAGCTAGGCAATATTCCTCCACCCTTCCGCCCCTCCAATACTCCCTCCCTCCTCCACCTCTCCACCCCTCCAATACTCCCTCCCTCCCTCCTCCACCCTTCCACCCCTCCAATACTACTTCCCTCCTCCATCTCTCCCCCCCTTCTCCCTCCCTCCCTCCCTCCCTCCCTCCCTCCTCCATCTCTCCCCCCTCCTTACTCCCAAGTGACACCAGATTCTCTTTCCCACGGGGTCGTCTCAGTGCAGAACAAGGGGCCTCAACATCTGAGCTTGATGAAGCTTCCTTCTCTCTCTACAGAAACATTTGTTTCCTCTCACATTTCTTGCTTGGATGAGTTCTTTCAGATTTAGGGCCTTTGCTGGGCGTCCGTCCAGAAGCGAAACTGCTTTTAATGTGTCCGTTATTTGCTTAGGAGGAAGGGCAGGACCTCGTATATCAACGTATGCGGTAAATCATAAAGGAGCAGGAGAGGAAGGAGGGGCTGTTCTCAAACAGGAACCATGTGTCATTAACTTCCCTCTCTTCACCGGGGGAACAGGACACAGGCAGAGCCAGGAGAACTACAAACTAGTTTGATCAGTTTACAGTCAGCATGTTCACTGACAGGAAAAGAGAGTCCAGGTGATTGTTGTGGTGTTAGTGACTCGTCAGGACCGTGGGAGAGCAGCCTTCTGGCTCAGCTACCTTCCTTCTCTGTTTTGCTGTTTTATCCTCTCAGCTCTGCCTCAGGAGTTGACACTAGATATATGTCATTCCTATCTCCTCCCCTCATCCTTCCCTCTTCCCCTCATCCTCCTCTCTTCCCCTCATCCTCCTCTCCTCCCCTCATCTTTCTCTCCTCCCCTCATCTTTCTCTCCTCCCCTCATCCTCCTCTCCTCCCCTCATCCTCCTCTCCTCATCCTTCTCTCCTCCCCTCATCCTCCTCCCCTCATCCTTCTCTCCTCCCCTCATCCTCTTCCCCTCATCCTTCTCTCCTCCCCTCATCCTCTTCCCCTCATCCTCCTCTCCTCTCCTCATCCCTCTATCAGCTCCACCCTTCTTCTCTTCTGTGGTGCTCCTCGTTCTTCTCTCTTCTTCTGTGGTGCTCCTCATTCTTCTCTCTTCTTCTGTGGTGGTGTTAGTTCTTCAAGTGTTGCATGCACAGTTTCTCTGAACAGTGTCACTAGTATTGTGTAACACACACAGCAGTGTGGAAGAGTTAGATGAGAACTGAGAATCCTCCTTAACTGTTTGTGTTTGGGCCTCCTGTCCTCTTCCTCCTCCCCTTTTTCCTCCAACTCCTCTTTCTTTTTTAACCCTCCTCCTCTTCCTCCTCTTCCTCCTCCTCCCCCTCCACTTCCTCCTCCTCTTCTTCCTCCACTTCCTCCTCCTCTTCCTCCTCCTCCGCTTCCTCCTCCTCTTCCTCCTCCTCTTCCTCCTCCTCCTCTTCCTCCTGTCTGTTTCTTTTCCTGTCTTCTAGGACGTTCTATCGTTTTGAGGCAGCTTGGGACAGCTCCATGCACAACTCCCTTCTGCTGAACCGTGTCACCCCTTACGGAGAGAAGATCTACATAACCCTGTCTGCCTACCTGGAGGTAAGGACCCCCTAACCATGACCATAACCATGACCATGACCATAACCATAACCCTGTCTGCCTACCTGGAGGTAACGACCCCCTAACCATGACCATAACCATGACCATGACCATAACATGACAAAGACCCTAACCCTGTCGGCTCAAATGGAGGTAAGGTCCCCAAGACCATAACCCTGACTTATAACCACAACCATAACCCTGACTATAACCATAACCTCACATACACCTCACTCTTAACCTAACCCAACCTGGAAGGAAGAGAACGTAACCATGATGCTTGTCTTCCTCTGCAGATGGAGAACTGCACTCAGCCCACCGTCATAACCAAAGACTTCTGCATGGTGTTCTACTCCCGCGATGCCAAGCTGCCAGCCTCCCGCTCCCTCAGGAACCTGTTTGGATCTGGGAGCCTGCGGGCCGTGGAGGGGTGAGCACATCCACTCCCTGACTTTAGTTTAAAGTTCAACTTCAAGTTGTGCTTTATTGTCATTCCACTACATGCGGGGGCATACAGTGGAACGAAATGTCGTGCCTCACAGAGCCACGGTGCTACAGAAGTACAGACAGTACAGGCAAACAACACAGTAACACAGCCTAGTGTTCTGATCTCAATCTCTCGTCTCCAGGAACCGTGTGACTGGCGTGTACGAGGTCAGCTTGTGTCACCTGGCGGACGCAGGAAGTCCGGGTGAGTTTGTTTCATCCACTTGTGCAGCGCCACTGTGGTGATCCCACAGACAGCAACACAGAGCCAACCCTGTGGCTTCACAACACTGCTTTTGTCAAGTCAAGTCAAGTTGTGCTTTATTGTCATTCCGCTACATGCGGGGGCATACAGTGGAATGAAATGTCGTGCCTCACAGAGCCACGGTGCTACATAAGTACAGGCAAACAACAATCAAGTAAAATAAAAAATAACAATTTCCCCTACACATAAACTAAAAAAGATACAAACTATACAAACTGTACGAATACTTACCGATGGGGAGCTGTACATGTGCAAGGACACCTGTGCTAGTTACCAGATTGGGGTGGTTGGAGTCCGCTGGCTCAAACTGTCGGTGGGACACAAAGAAACACTTGGAAAACTTACAAACACATTAGTGAAGCAGAGTTTTGTCACCCCTGACCCCTGACCTTTGACCCCGGTGTGTAGGCATGCAGCGACGGCGGCGGCGCGTGCTGGACACCTCGGTGGCGTACGTCCGTGGGGAGGAGAATCTGGCGGGCTGGAGACCGCGTAGCGACAGCCTCATCCTGGACCACCAATGGGAGCTGGAGAAACTCAGTCTGCTGCAGGAGGTCAGACCTGCTGAGACCCCTACTGGACACAGCCAGTACTGCAGCTAGACACCTACTGGACACTATCAGTACTGCAGCTAGACCCCTACTGGACACTATCAGTATTGCAGCTAGACCCCTACTGGACACTATCAGTACTGCAGCTAGACCCCACTGGACACAATCAGTACTGCAGCTAGACCTCTACTCGACACAGCCAGGACTGCAGCTAGACACCTACTGGGCGCAGCCAGTACTGCAGCTAGACCCCTACTGGACACAATCAGTACTGCAGCTAGACCCCTACTGGACACAGCCAGTACTGCAGCTAGACCAATACTGGACACAGCCAGTACTGCAGCTAGACCCCTACTGGACACAGCCAGTAGTGCAGCGCTGGGTGCTGATGGTGTTTGTGTCCTCAGGTTGAGAAGACCCGACACTACCTGCTGCTGAGGGAGAAGCTGGAGTCCACCCTGCTGCAGGGCCAGGACTCCTTGCTGGGCCTCAGTGAAGAGGCCAGGGACCCACCCCAGCCTGGAGACGACCTCCACAGCGAGAGGCAGAGGGAGTTAGCCACCAAGGTTAGAGGCCGGAGCCTCACGATCTAAATCTCAGAACTCTCTTGTTATCATCCACCAAACACAGTAACACTGATCCTTACCAGAGAAGTGATGTTTTCTGACTGCGTTTGATGGAGTTGACTTTGTGTTTGAATATCCTGATGTCCTTCATGCTGAACTGTCTACATCATTTCCTGTGTTTCTCCTGCAGTGTCTGAAGCTGCTCACTCACTCCTTCAACAGAGACTACAGCCACGTGTGTGTCAGTGCCAGCGAGAGCAAGGTACGCATGTCCTCCTGTAGTGCCCTGATGTGTTTGGGACGTTTGCAGTTTGGTAGACCTCAGTCTGAGAAGGCAGGGTGTCGTTACATAGAAAAGCCAATTCAAGCTTTGATGTGAGATTCTCCAGGTAGTGTTTTCACAGGTGTGTTTTGGTGTGTTTGTGTGTTCCAGCTGTCTGAGATGTCTGTGACCCTGCTGAGGACTTCCACCTCAGCCTCGCCTGTGAACACCCTCACCCCTTCCTCCACCTGCCCCTCGCTGGTGGAGGGTTGCTACAGCAACGTCGAGCTCAGGTCAGTGTCCTGGCTGCTCTACCAGTGACACTCAGCAGGGCCCTGCTCCGCGACAAACTCAGCCAGGCCCAGTCCACCATGTCTGTCAAAGCCCAGCGTACACTCACCAGATCCAGCCGGCCCTCTGAAGGAGCCAGGGTTCAGTCAGGTCATACCGGGAGGGGAAATAACCTGGCTGAAGACTGACACTTGTTTATTTTTTGTCCTCCTGCTCCGCTCCTGTCTTCCCTCTTTCTCCCTCTTTGCCCTCTCCTTCTGTCCCCCCTCCTCCTCCAGACCCCCCGCCCCCCACTCCCGGGCCCGCAGCCCAGACCCCCAGATGGCAGGAGAGGCCAGGAAGCCTCAGCAGGCGGAGGCCAAACCCAGGATACGCCGCTTCGTACCAGACATCCAGGAGATCCGCGTCAGGTGAGATGCTCTAGAAGGACCTCACCCAGACCAACTGAAGACCGTTCCAGACCCACCTCCCCTCCCACAGACCAGCTGAAGACTGTTCCAGACCTACCTCCCCTCCCATAGACCAGCTGAAGACTGTTCCAGACCTACCTCCCCTCCCACAGACCAGCTGAAGACTGTTCCAGACCTACCTCCCTTCCCACAGACCAACTGTTGACCATTCCAGACCTACCTCCCCTCCCAAAGACCAGCTGAAGACCGTTCCAGACCCACCTCCCCTACCCTAGACCAGCTGAAGACTGTTACAGACCTACCTCCCCTCCCACAGACCAACTGAAGACTGTTACAGACCTACCTCCCCTCCCACAGACCAGCTGAAGACTGTTCCAGACCTACCTCCCCTCCCACAGACCAGCTGTTGACCATTCCAGACCTACCTCCCCTCCCACAGACCAGCTGAAGACCGTTCCAGACCTACCTCCCCTCTCACAGACCAGCTGAAGACTGTTCCAGACCTACCTCCCCTCTCCCAGACCAACTAAAGACTGTTCCAGATCCGTTCCAGATGGATTTGGTAGTTGTTTTTACGTGCGTTCAAACTTCAGATCCAACACTTAGTGATCTCGTCTCTGTGCTGTTTCTCCACAGCCCTATCGTGTCTAAGAAGGGCCACCTTCACTTCCTGGAACCCAACACCAACGGGTGGGTGAAGCGCTATGTAGTGGTGCGCCGTCCGTACGTCTACATCTACAACTCGGAGCGAGACAGCGTGGAACGTGCTATCCTCAACCTCTCCTCCGCCCAGGTGGAATACAGCGAAGACCAGCAGGCCATGCTCAAGGTTCTTTTATCCTTTTTGCCATCTTGTAGCTTCTACTGTGTTTTTCATTATTATTATATCACCGTTTTCGTGGATTTTGCGTTCATAGCATTTAGTGTATTGCATTTTATTGATTTAGCAGACACTTTTATCTGAAGCTAAGTACAAATAGCACAAAAACGATTTACCTTGAAATATTAACCCATAATTTAATCTTGTATCATGAAAATAAAGTTTTTTCAACCTTATAACAATGTGCAGTTCCTCTCTGCTTTGATTTGCCATGACAAGACAGAAAGCAGAGAGCAGATAACCTGTGCTAACCTGTGCTAACCTGTGCTAACCCTGTGTTAACCTGTGTTAACCTGTGCTAACCTGTGCTAACCCTGTGTTAACCTGTGTTAACCTGTGCTAACCCTGTGTTAACCTGTGCTAACCTGTGCTAACCCTGTGTTAACCTGTGCTAACCTGTGCTAACCCTGTGTTAACCTGTGTTAACCTGTGCTAACCTGTGCTAACCCTGTGTTCCCTCTCAGAGCCCAAACACGTTTGCTGTGTGCACAGAGCACCGTGGGATCCTGCTACAGGCTAACAACGACAAGGACATGCAGGACTGGCTGTATGCCTTCAACCCTCTGCTGGCAGGGACCATCAGGTGAGACGCTTAGAGCTCACCTCACTACCTCACAACCTCACTACCTTACAACCTCACAACCTCACAACCTCACAGTAGAAGAACATATCTCACCTCACTGTAGAAGAGCACGTCTCACCTCAGAACCTCACTGTAGAACACGTCTCACCTCAGAACCTCACTGTAGAACACGTCTCACCTCACAACCTCACTGTAGAAGAACACGTCTCACCTCAGAACCTCACTGTAGAAGAACACGTCTCACCTCAGAACCTCACTGTAGAAGAGCACGTCTCACCTCAGAACCTCACTGTAGAACACGTCTCACCTCACAACCTCACTGTAGAACACGTCTCACCTCACAACCTCACTGTAGAACACGTCTCACCTCACAACCTCACTGTAGAAGAACACGTCTCACCTCAGAATCTCACTGTAGAAGAGCACGTCTCACCTCACTACCTCACTGTAGAACACGTCTCACCTCAGAACCTCACTGTAGAACATGTCTCACCTCAGAACCTCACAGTAGAAGAACACGTCTCACCTCACAACCTCACTGTATCACACCGACATCTTTGTCAACTTCTCCTGTTTATATAACCAATGATTCAGTCACATGTCATGAATAATTTACAGTGACGTTTTTATGATTCGTTCATATTGAATTCTTAGTTGAGTGTCTCAAACTCTGATTGGTTCTCCATCAGATCCAAGCTGTCCAGAAGAAGAGCTGGTCTGAGCAGGATATGATCGTCCTCAAAGAAGAACGCAGAGATGGCCCTGCACTGTACATAGATCTCTGACACTGTACCTAGCTAACGTTCTCCACACCCCCTCCCAACCCCACACCCCTCACCCCGCACACGCTCAGTTGATCGCCAGGGTGCAGGGTTTCAGCCTCCTGACTGGAGCGCCACATTTCTTGTGTCGCTGTGTGACAGGCCTCTTCCAAACATCCCCACTAGAGAAACAGAGAGAAGGAAAGAGAGAGAGAGAGGGAGACAAACAAAGAGAGAAATGGAGGAATAAGTTGATGTTCCTTGTTTAAAAAAGGCTAAACACAGTAAACTGTAATGTAGAAGACATTTAGCTTGAAACTAGCTTGAAATATCCTCAGAGAACAAAAATAACAAAACAAACAAACCATGATGGTAAAATGTAAAGAATAAACAAACATCAACATGAATCACATTAATACATTTTCACATCAGCTTGCAGAAAGCAGATGGACTTCAGGACAGATAGGTGGTTTTTACACCACAATGCTGCTCTTAAGATCCGATACAATCATGTTGGACTGCTGCACAATGCTACAACAGGCCCATTGAGACACATCTTGCTGAGATAGCTTTAGCTTGGCTGGTAATCAGAGCTGTAAACAGTTTCTCTTGTCTCTCATCTCTACGGCAGTCTCAGCTGTTGGCTAACAAAGTCCTGGACCTCATCTGACATTACTGATAACACGATCCTGCAACCATCTTGAGTTGCTATGAGTGATCAATCCTTGCAGCCATGGCAACGTGACCTAGAAGGACAGGTGTCAAACGGTCACGCAAACATCTGGCGTTCTGGTGAAATCCACTTCCTGCTATTTCCTCCTGTGATTACCTTGGAGTTGTAGTCCAGACTGCTGTAGTTCTGGTCGTTTCCCATAATCTGACTAATCGGACTAAAACGTTTCTGAAGGTCTGACTTTCCTTTTTATTAAGATGTGAGATATTTACATATTCAGCTGCGTCGTAATTTATTTCTGCATGTATTTATTTACATAGACAGTTATATTTCTATGGTAGTACAGTGCAATTCTGCACATGGCACTTTTTACTATGAGTTCCTTAAACGTTTTGATAAACATGACCTGGACATCCCCAACCAACCCATGACTGTGTTAAACGCTAGCCCCCCAAAACACCACCACAACAACAACAACATCAACTTATACAGGGCCAGCTTGTCCTGATACTGAATATTACTTGAATTATGTCATTACTTCTATATAATCTGAGTAGTTGTACCTGAACATCGAGGCACTGTTTGCCTGTGATAGGGTGTGTGACTAGGAGAGAAATGGCTTATCTAGAGTGCTGAGTCAGCAGGACTCCCAGATGATGCACGTGAAACATGTGGAACGGTATCTGTTTGTAGCACACAATACGAAACTAAGTTTGTACATTGATATTAATGTAGTGCCTCTCTTTTCAACGTACACCATCAGCATCAGATCATTCGATTCTACTTCATTGTCATGCTGCTGTTGTCATGGATACCTCCTCCGTCTGCCAGTCCTACTGCATCATACATGACTGTCCTCTGATTACCTTCAACTGTGTGCGTGTGCGCGTGAGTATGTTTGTGTGTGCACAAGCAAATATACTGTATTTCAAGCCAGACTGTACAGTAATTGTAATGCGCCTAGTATGATCACATACAGTATGGTATTTTCTAAACATCTAGCAACAGTATAAATATTGGTTTCTTCAGAAACTTACTAATATTGAATTGCTGACAGACGACTGACGGACTGTTGTCTCCCAGAGACTTCCTGTGTATTCCTGACGTGTCAACAGGAAGCTGTAGACCTGTCATGTCAGTTTAAGCCCTCAACACTTCCTGGATGCTTTCTGACCACACTGGTATGGACAGCACCATCGCTCTCACACTCTAGAGAATGAAAGGCATCTTCAAGACTAATATTACGTCTAGTCTGACAGAAGAACTGAACGAGCAAAGAGACAGAGTAAGACTCCTCCCTCACCACCAGTCGTATGACCTGAGCTGTGTCAAAGAGCGAATCAGAATCAGAATCGGTTTTATTCGCCATGCAAGATATACAAGCACAGAATTGACTGTGGCAGGGAAGTGCAAACGTAGAACATATATGAAACATAATACAGGTAGACAATAAGGCGTGTGTCTTGTTGACACCATGGTGCAGAAGCAGCCAAATCCCTCTGTTTTCCAGCTGTCCCTGGCACTCTGCTGGGATGGACTGGAGTGTTTATTACTTTGCCTGTCTCGCTCGTACGTGACCGCAGTCATGATTGACAGGGCACAGTGGTCGTTCTGCACATGGGCTGACCAACATGCCCCGTGACCATGACTTATCCAGGTGTTCACATTTCTTCACTGGTGTTCAAGCTGAGCTGTCACCCTGGAACAAGGGCTGTCAGTGGGCCAGGACTCTGTCACATTCCCCCTCCTGCTGGTTCGCTCAGAGATTCAGAAAGCAGATTGGCTAAATGACGGGGCTTCAGCCTGGTGGGTTTATGAGCATGCCCTAGGTCGGCCAACCTAGACAGCATACTCAGACACAGAGTGTTGGGATGAAATAGCACTTAGGGGACTGAAGGCACGATTGTAAATCTCCATCGAACAGAAAGCTTACTGAAACATGAACCTAGTATCTGTCCAGGCACCGTGTAAACAGTGTGTGCTACCCTGACAAGACTAAGGGACAGCTTGGAATCATTGGAAATATTTATAACACTTCTTAGTAGCAATGCTTATTACAGTAAAACATCCATATCAGAGCATATACTTGTTTGACATTGCTCTGTGTGCTGTACAAAGCAGTGGATGTCAGACTGAACATGAATGAACATGGATCACTGGTTTAAAATCTCCCATCTTCATGTATTGTAAAACCACTCAGTGATATTGGATAAAAAAAAGGAACAATGTTGTATTTTCATACAGCGATTGTGTGTTTTGAAACGATTATAATACTCTTGGAGTGGAAACTGTAGGATATTACAGTTGAGCTGACATTATCAGAAGCATCATATACAGTATCAAAGACACGTCTGGCTCTGTTTGCTCATGTGTGTGTGTGTGTGTGTTCATGTGTGTGTGTTTGTGTGTATTGTGCGGTATGTACGTTTCCTTCGTGATGTGATGTCTCGCCATGCAGGCAGTTTTGACGCTCGGCTGCAGTTTTATGTTTTTGGCTGAAAAATAAGACGTTGGCGTTGTTATTTGAGGAGGAACACCTTGAGACTCCGTGTGTGCATCTTCTGATCTTCTGATCTTCGGACATCTGTCTCGTTCGACTGTCTGCCTACCAAAGTTCCACTGGCGAAACACAGAACAAACACACTGAATGTAATAGAAACTAATTATCAATCTTATTGCTATATTGGATTGTCGATTGCAAACCTACTTAACTGGTTTGGGTGCCAGATACAGTCAATAACTCAGTCATTAAGACTATTTGTAAGAAGTAGTATTTAATTTCACCCCCTGTAGACACTGGCACACTAGTGTTCAGTATATTACTATCACTGTTGCTCTGGTCACAATGTACTTCACTAAACCCTGACAGCCTTGCAAACAGACCTTTTTTAACCAACTGTATTTTTATCACCTATGTTTCCATTTGTGTGCTTCCATATTTAACCAGAACTGTTTGTCATTAGCTCTGTCGAACTCCACACATAAAACCTTTTTTTCTAATTTTTTCATGTTCATTTGCATTGTATATAGACATGATTGCTGTGAAAGATGTATTATACAGCCGTAACCCGTTTATACCATCTTAAATGGGCAGTAGTTCAATGTCTCTATTTGAGTGTTGGAGTTAAGCGTCAAATGTTTGTGTACACTAAACACATTGTCCGATATTAAATAAACGTGAAACATTATGCAACACTATCAATGTCTTTGCTTATTTCATGGCATGTGACTTCTGATTTGGAACACGCCGGAATTGTAAGGGTTAACAGAAATGTCAACATGGCACTTCCGGTTCCAGCACCGTCAGTGTTGGACTAAAAAGGTCCACTTGTTTTGTATGACAAAAGTGACATTTGAATCACGATTCACGTTGCTTTTTATCAACCCGCCCGGTCGACAGGTCGTTCCTCAGACTTAAGATATAAAAAAAAAACAACCGACAATATATGTATATCGTTGTTTCCCATCATAGCTATCCGTTATTAGTAGTGGGTCCTAGCTACCCGTATCATAACGAGTGAAACTTCTTCTTGGACTTGTGTTTCGAATCGGCGGCAGCAGGCCGGTGCACCGCAGCATGACCCGACAAAAATAAAAAAGAGCGGAGTCTCATTGAAGTCTTCATTTCCAAAGCTGCTCAACAGATCATTGACAACCTCTCTTCCAGCTACCGTCGCATCACAAAGGTTAGACAGTCGTAAACTTGAAGTGTCTGTTTTTATTGAGATACTGGTGATGGTGAAACAAGCATCCTTTTCACTTAACAGCCTCTTCTTGTTGACATCAAGTAAACTGATTTGCTAGCACCCGCTACACCGCTAACATTAGCTCCTAAACTGTTTCTGTCCATGGATGGACACACGCACAGTATAACTTAGCTAGCTAGCTAAGTTTTAGCTTGATATGAGCTACTGTAGGCTACTGCTACTGCTGTTTGATCATGTTCAGATAGGCATTAACTATTCACAAGCATTGACACGCTGACTCAGTCACAGTGTAGCACAGAAATTAAACTAGTTAGCTAGCTAACTTTCTTTGCTACACATTCTCTGCATCAGAGGCAGCAATTGTCTTTTCGACTTTCCTCAAGAGTTTATGATGACTGATCCGGGCTCGAGCTGCAATAAAGGCCACCACAACCACCACCATCATCACGCATATCCTGACCATTCGCATGGCCATCTGTCTGATGAGGACAGGTTTGATCATATGAATCCACTTTTGTAAACAACTCAGTCGTTTGCGTTTGTTTGTTTATTATCGCTAACTGTGTTTTATGATTGTCCTTTTATCTTTACCGATGTCATCCCCCGTTTCAATACCCATCATCGCGCAGGATCTACATGGACTATAACGCTACCACGCCTTGTGAACCGGAGGTGGTCCAGGCCATCTCGGAGGCGCTGCTGGAGGCGTGGGGGAACCCCAGTAGCGGCTACGCTGCCGGTGAGAGACGTGCCTCCTGTTATTATAGCTCATCTATGGAAGCGAATCAGTGACGTCATGTTTTTAATGGAAGGCATTAAACACTTAATATTGAAATGTAAATGACACTAAATTTAGTTGGCTGCAGCACCCCCCCCCCCCCCCCAGGGTTCAGAGCAGACAGAGAGACTCAGAGACTGGCTTCATCACTTACTGCTTCCCTCCTTGCTAGGTCTTCGTTTCAGAACTCACCTGGCTAGTTTGATGTGATCCACCTCTTGGTTTCATGCTGCAGGTGTAAAAGCCCAGCAGATCATTAGCCAGGCCAGAGAGAACGTGGCCCGCATGGTGGGAGGAAACGCAGACGACATCATCTTCACCTCAGGGGGAACCGAGGTATGCGATGAGTAACCAAGCTTCGTTGAGATTATTCTAACATTATTGATCATTTATTCACTTCTCATCTGTTATGTGTGTTGGTGCAGCGTGACCTGCCTGTCCAGTGCAGTGCTGGTTGTGCTTTGCTCAGTGATGTGTGATCCTCTTCTCCTCCAGGCAAACAACTTGGTGTTCCACACGGCTGTGGAACACTTCATCAGGACTCGCCGGGAGGCGGAGCTGTCTGTGGGGGGAGTACGGTCTCTGAACGGCGCCCCAGACCTCCCTCACATCATCACCTCCAGCGTGGAGCATGACTCGGTCACTCTGACTGCCAACCACCTGCAGAAGGAGGGCAGGGCAGGTGGGGCTTCTCTTACTGAGTCTGAGATGTGTAGGCTGGACACAAACCCTGGGTTTTTGTTATAACCCCAGTGGTTGTAGCTACAGAGAATAGGTCTTGAGACACAGTCTCAGACTTTTCATCTTCCCGTTGACGTTTCTGAACCCCTGACAGTCTAAGCTCTCCCTTGTTTTTTTGCCCAGATGTGACGTTTGTGCCTGTCTCCAAGGTGACCGCCCAGGTGGAGGTGGAGGCTGTCATGGCCGCGGTGCGTCCCTCCACCTGCCTCGTCTCAGTCATGATGGCCAACAACGAGACGGGGGTCCTGATGGTGAGACCAGACACGGGAGGGACCAGACACGGGAGGGACCAGACACGGGAGGGACCAGACACGGGAGGGACCAGACACAGGAGGGACCAGACACAGGAGGGACCAGACACAGGAGGGACCAGACACAGGAGGGACCAGGAGGTGGAGAGACCAGACAGGGACAGACCAGACACGGGAGAGACCAGACATGGGAGGGACCAGCCACGGGAGACAAGACAAGGGACAGACCAGACACGGGAGACAAGACAGGGAGGGACCAGATACGGGAGAGACCAGGAGGTGGAGAAACCAGACAGGGAGAGACCAGACAGGGAGGGACCAGACAGGGAGGGACCAGACACGGGAGGGACCACACACGGGAGGGACCACACACGGGAGAGACCACACACGGGAGAGACCACACACGGGAGAGACCACACACGGGAGGGACCAGGAGGTGGAGAGACCAGACACGGGAGAGACCAGACATGGGAGGGACCAGACACGGGAGACAAGACAAGGGACAGACCAGACACGGGAGACAAGACAGGGAGGGACCAGATACAGGAGAGACCAGGAGGTGGAGGGACCAGACAGGGAGGGACCAGACAGGGAGGGACCAGACAGGGAGGGACCAGACACGGGAGGGACCAGACACGGGAGGGACCAGACACGGGAGGGACCAGACACGGGAGAGACCACACACGGGAGAGACCAGGAGGTGGAGAGACCAGGAGGTGGAGAGACCAGACAGGGACAGACCAGACGGGAGGGACCAGACACGGGAGAGACCACACACGGGAGAGACCACACACGGGAGAGACCACACACGGGAGGGACCAGGAGGTGGACAGACCAGACAAGGGAGACCAGATGGGAGGGACCAGACGGGAGGGACCAGACGGGAGGGACCAGACATGGGAGACCAGACATGGGAGTGGGAATGTGAGAGAACAGCAGGATTGTATAACATATGAACACATCATCTGTCATATTAACCCTGCCCCTCCTCCCCAGCCAATCAGAGAGCTCTGTCAGAGGGTACGTGCCCTCAACAAGCAACGGCACCAGTATCCCAGAATCCTTCTGCACACAGACGCAGCCCAGGCTTTAGGAAAGGTTCCTGTGGACGCCCGCGACCTGGAAGTGGATTATCTCACCATCGTGGGCCACAAGGTCAGCAGCTCTCATTGGCTGGGTTAGGATGACATCAGAGCACAGGAAGTGCTGTCCCTCTAAGACTGGCTAGTACCCCACTGCTCGTCATGTCAGATGGCAATAAGAAGATCGGTCACATGTTCAGATTCAGACGTCGTGATTGGTGGATGTAACCCCAGGAGGGCTGGTGTCTGTTGCAGTTCTACGGCCCCCGGATTGGAGCGCTGTATGTGCAGGGCCCTGAAAGCTCCGCCCCCTTGTACCCCATGCTGTTCGGAGGAGGACAGGAGAGAAACTTCAGACCAGGGTACCATCTTGAGCCTCTTAGAATCATTCATCAGCTACCATGAACATCTAACACAACCTAGACCAACCATCACATACAGCACTCCTGCTAAATAAACCAGCTTGGATACCATACTTTTACTACCATACTTAGAAGAGCTATCATCCATGTTTACAGCAAGCTCAGG
The DNA here is from genome assembly GCA_036571765.1 of Plecoglossus altivelis. Classification (NCBI taxonomy): domain Eukaryota; kingdom Metazoa; phylum Chordata; class Actinopteri; order Osmeriformes; family Plecoglossidae; genus Plecoglossus; species Plecoglossus altivelis. The sequence continues at coordinate 423,760 of BROE01000028.1, forward strand.
GTTTAGAACAAGCAGCAGAGGACACTGCGATGGCTAACAGGCTCATCACAGACTCTTGTTTTCTCCTCCAGAACTGAGAACACAGCAATGATCGCTGGCCTGGGAAAGGTAGGTCCTCACCTGGAGACCAGCTCCTCACGTCCTGGCTGTCTGCCGCGGTCTAGCTAGTAACTCGCCGAGCTAAAGGCTTGTCAGTGCTTCCTGTTGAGGCCTTGCTATATTGTGTCGTTAGGCTGCAGAGCTAGTGAGCACCAACCTGTCTGGATACTGCAGCCACATGCTCAGCACCAGACTGTACCTGGAGCAGAGACTTAAGGTGAGACGCTTGTGACGTCATTTCCTGTTAGCCTCGTACATCATTTCCTGTTAGCCTGATGTTAAGTTGACATCCAGTTTGTGTGACCAGGCTGTGTTTGGGGAGAGCAAGCTTCGTTTCAACAGTCACTTTCCTGGATCTGAGTGTCTTCCCAACACGTGTAACGTTTCCATCCTGGGTCCCGGATTGGAGGGTGAGTCATGACCCCAACCTTGTGTTGTGATTGGTGTGTTTCCTCCAGTCCTGCTCCCAGTCTGCTCCCAGCCCTGCTCCCAGCCCTGTTCCCAGGGTGGTTTTCACCTGCCTTACCAGGGCAGCTTGTAAACAACTAGGTCTGAATTATTGATACCTGTCCCCTCTCTCTCCCTGCCCCCAGGTAGGAAGGTGTTGTCCTGCTGTAAGAGGCTGCTGGCCAGTGTGGGCGCGGCCTGTCACTCAAACAGAGGAGACAGGTGATTGGGCAGAACCGCAGCTGTTGCCGTGGCGACCACACCATGGTTACAACACCAGCCTCACCAGCATTACTGTACCACCACACCATCATAACCTGTGTGCGTGTGTATGTGTGTGTGTGTGCGTGCGTTCAGGCCCTCCCACATCCTGCTGAGCTGTGGCGTTCCTCCGGAGGTGGCGTCCAACGCCCTGCGTCTGAGCGTGGGCAGAAACACGTCGAGGGAGGATGTGGAACAGGCGGTGCAGGACCTGAGGGCTGCCGTGACAACGCTGGAGCTGGCCTCCATGTTGGCATGACGACTTCACCGTCACGTGCTGCAACTTGTGTATGGGAGATAAGGAGCGCTTGTTTCGCCTCGCTGTTGGCGGTTACGGGACTGAACCCTGGTTATTTTGCCGGGGTCAGGGTAATAACACACCCTGGTGTCTGCCAGTATTCACGATAAGTAATGGAGACATACTGTATATACAGTAGTTACACAACTAGACAATGTTTGTATATAAAGCGAGGTCCCGGTTTAAGCAATATGCACTTCCATTAATTCAATTATTAGAAAATTAGATTTCTATCACACTTCTTAGAGAGTTGTCACCCTGAAGTGCATTACAGGGTTGTACTTTGCACAATGGATGTGAGTTAATCAATAATTTAAACGTAAATATTTTTTAATCAATTACATTTCTTTGGGAAGGATGTTGAGATGTGTGTGTGCTTCTGTCTCATGACACCTGTTCAGGAATACATCTTCCTGTTGTCATGTGGACTGAGCTATGATGTCACTGCTGTATCCCTGTCACCTACATCATCAAGGTCTCAGAATATGCAGGACTGTCACTGTGGAGTCCAGACATGAGACATAATGATCTGATCTACTGTAATAAAACATGTAGCGGCATTTTACTGTTATTCACGTGTTAAAGAGTTATTTTTAATCTTTTAGTCTTAATCCCAGGTGAGTTGTAATCTCCTGGATTATACCTTGTGACCATTCCCTTTGCCCCTTAAGAGATCAAGATTAATTTTTTAAAAAGCTGTTAAAATATACTGCTGGCTGTAATCCGCTTCGCCTGGTTTCAGCCGTCTCCCGTTACTCCGGTTTCCGTGTCTGCGTTTGCCTGCTCACCCGGGCGTGCGCCAGCGTGTGATCGGCACAAAGAGAGCGGCGGGCCGCGAGGAGCACGGCTTTGTGTTTTTACCCGTCTTTCATTACCTTTCTGACTCGCTGGCTCGGACCCGCCCCCCGGCCCGGCCCGGCCGCCAGCTGCCCGCTACCACGGTGTCGCTTACCTGCCGGTGAGAAGTTGTGTATCTGAAAGCGTATGTATGAGAGAGTGCTGCATGGGACTAAAACAGACAGTTCTGTGCTCCACAGCTGAAGAGTTAGCCAAACAGTTAACCGGACAGATAGCTGGACAGTTAGCCAAACAGTTAGCCGGACAGATAGCTGGACAGTTAGCCAAACAGTTAACCGGACAGATAGCTGGACAGTTAGCCAAACAGTTAGCCGGACAGTTAGCCGGACAGTTAACCAGACAGTTAGCCAAACAGTTAACCGGACAGATAGCTGGGCAGTTAGCTGTACGGTTAGCCAAACAGTTAGCTGGACCGTTAGCTAGACCGTTAGCTGGACAGTTAGCCGGACGGTTAGCCAAACAGTTAGCTGGACCGTTAGCTGGACGGTTAGCTGGACAGTTAGCTGGACAGTTAGCTGGACAGATAGCCTCCTGGTGAGCCGCCCAGCGGGCATGGTGCTCCACCGGGCCCTGCAGGCCGCTGGTTGCGGGGACCTGTCTGTCCTGCGGGAGCTTGCTGCCTCCGGTGGAGTTTCCCCGGACATCACTGACCTTCAGGGCGCGGGGCCTCTGCACCATGCGGCGCGCTGCGGACGTCTTGAGGTGTTGCGCCTCCTGGTGGAGGAGCTGGGGATGCAGCCGGACCCTCGAGCCAGGAACAGAGCTACCCCTGCCCACGATGCTGCCGCCACGGGACACGCCCGCGAGCTGCAGTGGCTGGTGGAGCAGGGAGGCTGCAGCCTGGAGGTCAGTCTGAGGGCAGAGGGTCAGTCTGGGTCGAGAGGTGATATGAAACAGGGTCAGTGTCAGAGTTGTGTGTGAACCTTGCCTCATAAACTCATGCAGTCAACTTTCACCTGGACATGCTGCCTCCACACTGTCATGGTTCCTGTGTTCTCCACACTGTCATGGTTCCTGTGTTATCCAGACTGTCATGGTTCCTGTGTTCTCCAGTCTGTCATGGTTCCTGTGTTCTCCACACTGTCATGGTTCCTGTGTTCTCTAGTCTGTCATGGTTCCTGTGTTCTCCAGTCTGTCATGGTTCCTGTGTTCTCCAGTCTGTCATGGTTCCTGTGTTCTCCAGTCTGTCATGGTTCCTGTGTTCTCCACACTGTCATGGTTCCTGTGTTCTCCAGTCTGTCATGGTTCCTGTTACAGGACCGAGATGCAGCAGGTAACACAGCTCTCCACCTGGCGGCCCGGTTCGGTCGGACGGAGGTCGTTAATTGGCTGCTGTCTGCCGGGGGCGTGGCCGAGGCAGAGACGCTGTGTGGAGCTGTCCCTGCCCACTATGCTGCTGCCATGGGCAACCTGACCTGTCTGAAACTACTGCTGCACCAGGCCCCTGGGTAACACGCCCCTCTCTCTCCGCTCTCCCTCTTCCTCGCTCTCTCTCTCTCCGCTCTCCCTCTCTCTCTCCGCTCTCCCTCTCTCTCTCCCTCTCTCTCTCTCTCTCTCTCTCTCTCTCAACAATGTATTGTTATCCAAATCATTCTACTAAGAGTGAATGCAGAACTTACAGTAGAGATCACCCATGAAGTGTCTGGTGATGTAGATGGTCAAAGAAGCCAGTTAAAATCCAGACACCTTTAGGTATGTTTGTTTTGAGAACTAGAGCGTCTCTCCGGCATGTTTACTCCTCGCATGACTCCTGTGACCCGCAGGGGGACGGGCTATCCTGTGACACTAACCTGGGCCTGGGTGACGTGACACATGATCGCCAGGGCATGGGAACACACACTCGTACACACACACTCACACACTCCATCCATCCGTGCCCCACTGAAACAGCAGAGATATGTCCAATCCAGCGTGTGTGTAAGGGCATCGTGACAGTTGTGTCGTGCCACCTAACCTGCGCTTAATCAAAGAGAGGAGGATCCGCAGGGCAGGGTGACCCACATATCAAACTACCCCAGAGGTTTACTGCTAATCACAACACTGGAGAACGATCTGGGTTCAACATCAAGTGTAACTAAACTCTCTTGTTTTTGTTAGATCCTCTTGATTTCAAGTCATCGGCTTGATTCTGATTAATATTTGCTAGTGGAATCTTTTTCTTGGTTGATGAGTCTCTGCCTTTTCCAGACACTCTGACATGTTTATGTAATACTTTGAGAGTTATTAGTATTAATGAAGAAGCCCCCTTTTCACCAGAAGGCCCTCTCCCCTCCGCTCCCCTCCTTCCCTCCCATCCCCTCCTCTCCTTTCCCTCCTTCCCTCCCCTCCCCTCCTTCCATCCCCTCCCCTCCTTCCCTCATCCCCTCCCTTCCCTCCCCTCCCTTCCCTCCCCCCTCCCCTCCTTCCTTCCCTATCATCCCCTCCCCTCCCTCCCCCTGTAACAGACACCATCAGGCTTGCTCGGATCCCTGTTCATGTTAGGATGTCCCGTAGTCCCCCTGGTCCATCTGTGTATCCGGAAGAAAGGAGGTGTATTTGCACGACAGGGTCACAACATCACATGTGACCATCAGCAGCACCTGAATAATGCAGTCTGGCCCCGTGTCTATGACATGTTCACGATGCAGAGATGGACAGACGAGACTTGATGCTCACCTTCTCACCTCTGCGTTACATAACAGTTTCTTAGAAACCAAGCGTGGACATCACTCTGCTGTAGTCACTCTGTCACCCCCAACCCTCAGGTGTGTGGACCACCAGACAGCCCTGGGTGCCACGCCCCTCTACCTGGCGTGTCAGGAGGGCCGTCTGCATGTGGTGGAGTTCCTTGTGAGGGACTGCGGGGCGGACATGCAGCGGAGGGCCAGAGACGGCATGACAGGTCTGCATGCTGCTGCACACATGGGTCACCTCGCCCTGGTGGTCTGGCTGGTGAGATGTCCTGCCCTCTGGACTGAACGCCATGGTCTCCCCATGGTCTCTCCATGGTCTCCCCATGGTCTCTCCATGGTCTCTCCATGGTCTCCCCATGGTCTCTCCATGGTCTCTCCATGGTCTCTTCATGGTCTCCCCATGGTCTCTTCATGGTCTCTCCATGGTCTCCCCATGGTCTCTCCATGGTCTCCCCATGGTCTCTCCATGGTCTCTCCATGGTCTCTCCATGGTCTCCCGATGGTCTCTCCATGGTCTCTCCTTGGTCTCTGAGTGTGTGTAGTGTGTGTATGTATGGTGTGTAGTGTGTGTAGTGTGTGTCAGTATGTGTGAGTGTGTATGTACTGTGTGTAGTGTGTGTCATTATGTGTGTAGTGTGTGTGAGTGTGTGCTCAATCTGATCCTTTGCTTCCCCCATGTTCTCTCTGTCTCTCTCTGTCTCTCTGTCTCTCTCTCTCTGTCTCTCTCTGTGTCTCTCTCTCTCTCTCTGTCTCTCTCTCTCTGTCTCTCTCTCTCTGTCTTTCTCTCTGTCTCTCTCTCTGTCTGTCTCTCTCTCTGTCTCTCTCTCTGTCTCTCTCTATCTGTCTCTCTCTGTCTCTCTGTCTCTCTGTCTCTCTCTGTCTCTCTCTGTCTCTCTCTCTCTATGTCTCTCTCTGTCTCTCTCTGTCTGTCTCTCTCTATGTCTCTCTCTGTCTCTCTCTCTGTCTCTCTCTCTCTGTCTCTCTCTCTGTCTCTCTCTCTGGTAGGCTAACTTCACAGAGCTGAGTGTGTCCAGCCAGGACCAGGAAGGAGCCACTGCACTGCATTTTGCCGCCTGCGGGGGGCACCATCGCGTGGTGGAGAGGCTTCTCTGTATGGGTGCTACCATCAGCAGGGACCGCTGGGGAGGAACACCCCTGCACGATGCTGCTGAGAACGGGGCCCTGGAGGTACGCTGTGTGACCTGAGCTTCCAGAAGAACACTCCGTGGCTCTGTGAGGCACGACATTCCACTGTATGCCCCCGCATGTAGCGGAATGACAACACAGCACAACTTGAACTTGAACTCCTTGTTCTGGAAGACTACAGTCCTGTAGTCCACTTCTGGAAAACTACAGTCCTGTAGTCCACTTCTGGAAAACTACAGTCCTGTAGTCCACTTCTGGAAAACTACAGTCCTGTAGTCTACTTCTGGAAAACTACAGTCCTGTAGTCCACTTCTAGAAAACTACAGTCCTGTAGTCCACTTCTGGAAAACTACAGTCCTGTAGTCCACTTCTGGAAAACTACAGTCCTGTAGTCCACTTCTAGAAAACTACAGGATGGTAGCTCTCCAGGGACACATATTTCCCTGCAATATAGTATGTTCTGTACTAGAACATAACACATTATTGTGAATGCAAACTTATTTGATTGGCTGTATCTCCCTCCCCAGTGCTGCAGGATCCTGTTAGCCAATCAGGTGGATGCATCGCTGCAGGATATTGATGGCTTCACCGCAGCTGACCTGGCCGAGTACAACGGGCACTATGACTGTGCCAGCTTCCTGCGCGCCGCAGAGAGATGTGTGAGCTCCCTCCACCGTGCTAGCAAGCCCTGTTAGCAAGCACTCATATCACCATGCTAGCTAGCCCTGTTTGCAAGCACTCATGTCACCGTGCTAGCTAGCCCTGTTAGCAAGCATTCATGTCACCATGCTAGCTAGCCTTGTTAGCAAGCACTCATGGCACCATGCTAGCTAGCCTTGTTAGCAAGTACTCATGTCACCGTGCCAGCTAGCCCTGATACTAAGTCATCCTGTCACCGTGCTAGCTTAGCCCTGTTAGCAAGCACTCATATCACCATGCTAGCTAGCCTTGTTAGCAAGCACTCATAGCACCATGCTAGCTAGCCTTGTTAGCAAGCACTCATGTCACCGTGCTAGCTAGCCCTGTTAGCAAGCACTCATATCAGCGTGCTAGCCTAGCCTAGCCTTGCGTTGACACCAAGAGAGAGAAACAGGGAGGTAGAGAGAGAAGTTTCTCTGACCCGTTTTCCCTCTCAACTTCACCTGGCAGTCTGAGAGAGACGAGAGAGAGAGAGACAGAGAGAGAGAGAGAGACAAGAGAGAGAGAGGGAGACAAGAGAGAGAGAGAGGCTGCGTGCGGGGGGCCAAGCGTTCAGAGAGCTGCTAAACCCTTGTTCTGGAGATGACGGGCGCGGCCGTCTTAGTTGCAGATGAGAAGACTCTGAGATTACCTCTTTTGTATTGTGTGGGTAAGAAAGACGCTTGTTAATCTGGATGGTTAATATTGCAGGGGTGACACCTTGTTTGCACCTAGCCTCGTCCTGAAAGCAGAGAGGATGCTAATCACAATATGCTGAGAGATGCATCTCTGTTCTTGGAAAGATTGAATGTTGGTTCATTGATTTGCGACATAGAGAAGAGGAAAAAAGATTCTATGTTGTTATGCATGCAGATGGAAAAAAAGGCAGAACAAGCAGCAAAAAAGAGAGACAACCTTTCTCAGACAAACGGACCCTCTGTCACCTGTTAACCACATGCTAGGAACATCCCTGTGAACAGACTGAGAGACAGGCGAGAGGCGAGGGGAGGATATATTTTATTTGAGTAGGAGAGAGAGACTAGGTTAGGCTATACCTTCAGTAGTCCTCCCTCCTTCTCTCTATCTCTCCCTCTTTCCTTCCCTCCCTCCTCCTCCACCCCCTCCCTTCCCTCCTTCCTTCCCTGCCTTCTCCCCCTTCCTCCTCTACCTCCCCTCCCTCCTTCCACGCTCAGCTACCTCACAATACGTAAACTCCCTCCTTCCCAATGACGGTGTTTTCTTCAAGAAGCAGGAACCCTTTCCCTCTCTCCCTCTCTCTTGTTTGCATCCCCTCCTCTACTCCCCTCCACCTCCTTTCTCCATCCTCTACTCCTCCCCTTCCCTCTCCTCCTTACACATAGCATCCCTCCTCTAACCTCCCTTCCTGGCCTTCTCCTCTAAAACCTGCATCCTCCCATCCTTCCTCCTCCTCATATACAACCCCGACTTTCCTCCCCTCTCTCCCTCGCCTCAAATAGTCTCTCTCCCCCTAGTATGGACAGTCCCCACAGTCCTGCTTCTTTGTCTACGTTACCTCCTCCTAGGGGCAGCGCATGTAGCTTCCCAACTCCAGGCTACCCCAGAACAGTTGGTGGCCCATCACCCTCCCCTGCCTCACCTTCCCTAACCCTGACCCTCTTCCCCTGTCCGTCCCCCTATCGGAGGCTCACTCTGCTCCCTCTACCCCTCCCCCCTTTCCTTCCCTCCTCTTACCTCCTGGCACACACACAGACGTACTGCCTGGAACGTCCCTTCCCTCGCCCACCCTCCGTCTCCTCCTCCCGCTGTCACTCTGTCCGCTATCGCCCTTGTCTCTGCCACTGCACGCTGATTGCCGCTCCCCTCCTTCCCTCCCTCCCTCCCTCCTTGGTGGACAGCTAATTAGCCGCGGGGCTGCTTGGGTGTGGGATGTGGATGGAGCCGCTGGGATCGGAGGCCCTATCGGTTACCCCTCTGCAGTGTCTCAGGTGCAGGGCCCGGGGACGCTGGGGTTACGAGATCTGCAGGCTTCAGTTTCAGCGTTTTCACCATTCTGATGCCTGGAAGCAGGCAACTCTATCCTCCTGCTGCCTGAGGAGCAGGATGTCTCTGGCTTCAAACACTCGTTTGATTGTGTGTCATGTTTTTTTCCAGAGCTTGGAAGTGACAAGTCTGTCACTCAAAGTGATCATGCCTGTGTGTGTGTGTGTGTGTGTGTGTGCGCGTGTGTGTGTCTGTGTGTGTATGTGTGTGTGTGTGTGTGTGTGTGTCTCTCTGTGTGTGTGTGTGTCTCTCTGTGTCTCTCTGTGTGTCTCTGTGTGTCTCTGTGTGTGTGTGTGTGTGTGTGTGTCTGTGTGTGCCTGTGTGTGTGTCTGTGTGTGTGTGTATGTCTCTGTGTGTGTGTGTTTGTGTGTGTGTGCCTGTGTGTGTGTGTGTGTGTGTGTTTGCCTGTGTGGATGTGGTAAAATCTTCAGTATTATATGACTCTGAAACTCCAAATTAGAGATGGGTTTATGTCCTTTTCCATCTGAAGTGAGACTTCTCCAGACTGTTGTCTGAGTTTAGTGTTTAAACACAATATGTTCACTTCCTGTCACATGACCGCATAAGACTTCCCAAATAACATTCTGTTCTGTGGCGTAGAGGTAAAGGTGTCATATTTGAATCACATTTCTGATGGTGTTCTGGCACGTTTGCCAGATCTTTTTGTTTTTTTGCAATCTTCTATCGCACTGTGTGTGTCGATACAACAGCCTTATATCCTTACTGTGACTTTAATGGATTGCTTTGGACTGCGTCCAGAGGGTTGCGTGCTCCACAGCAAACTCCTTGTGTCTGCTTTGCTTCCTGAGCATGGTTCACTCAAACAGCTGCAATCAAATAAACAGCTGGGCAACACGGGGTTTATTTTACACTCATCTACAACTTCCTCTCTCCATTCACAACAAGCACTTGGAAATGACACATGTTTTTGGAAGCAAAGTTGTTGTTTCCAGAAAATCTTGGATGGTCCTTTAAGCTGACCTCCATGTACTGTACATAGCAGTAATGTGGAAATATACTTACTTACACATACTCTTCCAGTTAGGCTGTCATTGCCTCAGTTGTTGGTCTAAAGGACCCAAGCTGTTGGTTTAGAACCAAGCCCCCAAAAGAACAACCAAGATCTGAAGATGATTGTCTCCACTAGAGGGGAGTAAGGAATCTAGCCTGTCTCCTCTCAGCTCAGTCTGGCTACAGGACAGAGACCCAGGGCCTGTTTCTGATTAAATCCTCATCATCTCTCACATCACAGAGGGGTGCCAACCCCAGAGATTCATCTTGGTAGAATCCCACAGCCTTTGATGAAACAGAGCTTAGAGTTTTTCACTCCTGGGGAGTCCTGTCTCACTCTCTCTATCAGCCATCTGCCTCCAAATGTGTCAGGCGATCAGAGCGGACAAATGCAAGGCTGGGCGGAGCTTAGCGGTGCTGGATTTGACAGTACATCAAGAGGTTGCAGGTTCGAATTCCCTTGGGTACTTTGCTTGGCATAAAAACATCTTCTGAATGAGTTGTGTCTGTGCTTCGCTCTAGGTCTTGAATATTGACTGATTGTGTTTTAAAAACTGGAAAGTATTTATGCTGTAGTTGGTTTCCTCCTGGTTTTCCCAGAGGTTATGTTGTTGCCAGGGAAGATGGCGGCTTCATCTCAGACTGCAGGAAGTGAGGTGTTGGTTGTGGCGTGGCGTCCCGTGTGTGTGGTCACCTGATCCTACAGGATGTGCTGAATGGCTGTCACAACAGCTCTGCTGCCTGCATCCTCTGAGCTGCTCGTTCTGGCTAATGAGCTGCACTGATACTGGATCTGCTGCTTATCTCTCCTCATCGCTGCAGGCGTAATGTCAACATGAGTTTGTATAAACTCATACCTTCCCTTCCTTGCTGTAATGGGAGACATCTCAGTTCAACTCGGATGAAAGTCGCTTAAAAAAACAAAACAAAAAAAACATACCTTTTTTTACCTTTTCTACATTTTCACAAAGGGTTTTGCAGACACTCTTAAACTAGACTAACCCTAACCCACACCCTGGACCTGTACCAGGTGAGCCCTAACCCTGTACCAGGTGAGCACTAACCCAGCACTAACCGTGTACCAGGTGAGCACTAACCCAGCACTAACCCGGTACCAGGTGAGCCCTAACCCAGCACTAACCCTGTACCAGGTGAGCACTAACCCAGCACTAACCCTGTACCAGGTGAGCACTAACCCTGTACCAGGTGAGCACTAACCCAGCACTAACCCTGTACCAGGTGAGCACTAACCCTGTACCAGATAAGCACTAACCCAGCACTAACCCTGTACCAGGTGAGCACTAACCCTGTACCAGGTGAGCCCTAACCCAGCACTAACCCTGTACCAGGTGAGCACTAACCCTGTACCAGATGAGCACTAACCCAGCACTAACCCTGTACCAGGTGAGCCCTAACCCAGCACTAACCCTGTACCAGGTGAGCCCTAACCCTTCACCAGGTAAAACTACCACACCTTCCCTCCGTCGTCTCAAATGTCTAGAAATCTCTGAGGCGTTGAGCAGAGGATTCCACTCAGCGGCCGTGAGTGGAAAAAGCAGTGTAACTCCTCAGGATAAAGTGTTTCTGTTCTGGCTGCTTTGACAGCTTGCCTTTGTTACCTTTCTGTGTCGTGTCACAGCATGGACATTGCTTGGTCCTTGCATTAGTGACATTACCCGCCACCCAATCCCACCTCTTAATAATTAACGTCCGATCAGAGTTTATTGTTTATGGGCTACCGTGGTGGTTGTCTATGTCAGAGCAGAGCGACTGTTGATGAAGGCGTTAAACAGCAGGTCGCTAAGCGTCAGACGGGCTCCCTGGACAACGTCGATCCTATTGCCACGGGAACAGAGGAGCGCTGTGGATCGCTGAGTGGCAAGGAGACAAAACTGCTTCTCTGTTGGTTTGAGGGAGGGACACTGAAGGTTAGGGTAGTTTGATTGAGATTTGTGTTTGTGTTTGTGTGTCAGTACTGTGTGTTGTGGTGTGTTTGTGTGTCAGTATTGTGTGTTGTGGTGTGTTTGTGTGTCAGTATTGTGTGTTGTGGTGTGTTTGTGTTTGTGTGTCAGTACTGTGTGTTGTGGTGTGTTTGTGTGTCAGTACTGTGTGTTCTGTTCTGGTGTGTTTGTGTGTCAGTACTGTGTGTTCTGTTGTGGTGTGTTTGTGTGTCAGTACTGTGTGTTCTGGTGTGTTTGTGTTTGTGTTTGTGTGTCAGTACTGTGTGTTCTGGTGTGTTTGTGTGTCAGTACTGTGTGTTGTGGTGTGTTTGTGTGTCAGTACTGTGTGTTCTGTTCTGGTGTGTTTGTGTGTCAGTATTGTGTGTTCTGGTGTGTTTGTGTGTCAGTACTGTGTGTTCTGGTGTGTTTGTGTTTGTGTGTCAGTACTGTGTGTTCTGGTGTGTTTGTGTTTGTGTGTCAGTATTGTGTGTTCTGGTGTGTTTGTGTGTCAGTATTGTGTGTTCTGGTGTGGTGTGTTTGTGTGTCAGTATTGTGTGTTCTGATGTGTTTGTGTGTCAGTACTGTGTGTTTGTGTTTGTGTGTCAGTACTGTGTGTTCCGGTGTGTTTGTGTTTGTGTGTCAGTACTGTGTGTTCTGGTGTGTTTGTGTTTGTGTGTCAGTATTTTGTGTTCTGGTGTGTTTGTGTGTCAGTATTTTGGGTTGTGGTTTGTTTGTGTGTCTATACTGTGTGTTCTGGTGTGTTTGTGTTTGTGTGTCAGTACTGTGTGTTGTGGTGTGTTTGTGTGTCAGTACTGTGTGTTTGTGTGTCAGTACTGTGTGTTGTGGTGTGTTTGTGTGTCAGTATTGTGTGTTTGTGTTTGTGTGTCAGTACTGTGGGTTGTGGTGTGTTTATGTTTGTGTCTCAGTACTGTGTGTTGTGATGTTGTTCTCAGGACTGCTGTAACATGTATTGGTTTACTGCAGTAGGACATGTGTTTCTTGTTAGATGAATATTAGAGTTTTTTTATACTGACATCACACATTTAATCATGAAATAAATGCACCAATACATATACGTTATTGCTCTTGATTAAACATTAAATAGAAAGCAGTTTAATAATCTGACTTGAAATTGAAAACATTTAAGGCATATTTCATGTTTTATGGTTTGGTCTGTTATTTGCTGTCGTAAGCATCTAAGCTATCTAAACCTGCACTATAAGTTGTCTGTCACTTACAGCATCTGACACACCACCAGATAAGATCAAAGCTTTGCGGTTACAATCACTCAGATTTGATGACCGTGCTCGGACTGCTCTGGTATGAGGTCTTTTCTTAGTAGATGCTTAGATTTTTGGTGAAACCAGGTTTCATCAGAGCCACACATACCAGCCGCTATGATGACCAGATGGACAGAGATAAAATCTAAATAACAAAGTACTAAAAATATATTCGTTAAGTAGCTGCTTTTACCCACAGTTAGATCCAAGGGAGGGGATTTGAACCTGCAAACTCTCGATCTGTAATCAGACGCTCTAACCATTGATGTGTTTGACAGAGGACTTGTGTCGTCAAGGTGGATGTGAGTTGTGTTTGACAGGACGTGTGTCGTCAAGGTGGATGTGAGTTGTGTTTGACAGAAGACTTGTGTCGTCAAGGTGGATGTGAGTTGTGTTTGACAGGACGTGTGTCGTCAAGGTGGATGTGAGTTGTGTTTGACAGGACGTGTGTCGTCAAGGTGAATGTGAGTTGTGTTTGACAGAAGACTTGTGTCGTCAAGGTGAATGTGAGTTGTGTTTGACAGAGGACGTGTGTCGTGAGGGTGGATGTCAGTTATTGACAAGGAGACCCTCAGTGAGAGATCACTGAGTTGTAAAAAAACCCACACATTTCCATCTGTACTCTTGTGTGTGGGATCCTAACCCTACTGTTTACATTCCACCTGGCGATCCGTCACTGTAAACCATCTTATCTGGATCGTACAACGCTGGTTCGCTTTGCTGGACTTGATTTAGTGTGTCAAAGAATGTCCTCTCTTTAGAAACCTCGACAGGTTGCTAGTGGTGTAGCCGTGTCTGAAAAAACCTGTGTGTTCTCTTAAGAGCTAATGCGGATGATGATGATGATAAGTAGGATTACTGTTTATCCATGAAGAATTAAGTGGCTCTTCATTTACAGTACCTGTGTGTACCCTTGTTTATACTGCTGCCCACTGCCAATTAATCAGTTGGCCCAACAAACCTGAACCCTGGGTGGTTTGGAGCTCAATGTGTGACGGCTTCCTGACTGTTTCAGCCTGTTTTTCAGCAACACTGTAAGTGAGGCTTCGTCTCTAAGCTGATCTGGTTTGCTTGTCTGCGTGGCCTGCAACAGGACAGGGTGGATCAGAGCAGGAGAGAGGAGCAGGCTGTTTGCACGTCTGGGCCGTGATTAGGAGAAGGCGCTGATGAAAACCAAATGCACCTCATGAAAGGGTCAGATGAGCCCAGGAATCGAGGACGCTGAACGCTTACAAGAAGGTCGCAGAGGGATTCGCTTCCTCGCAGCCCCACTTGCTCACGCCACCCACCCTCAGCCCCCTGTTCTCTGTTTTGTACCTTGATGTATTACACAACGTCTGTGATGTATTACACAACTTCTGTGATGTATTACACAACTTCTGTGATGTATTACACAACTTCTGGGAAGTTTACTCCCTGCCTGAGCGATGTCACAGCATATTTGGTGTTGGACATCAAAGTGTGGACCACCTCACAGAGACCCAGAACAACAGCATGCGGCAGTGCATCAGCCCCTGCCTTTGATGTTGTGTGTGTGTGTGTGAGCGTGTGTGAGCGTGTGTGTGCGTGTGTGTGTGAGCATGTGTGTGTGAGTATGTGTGAGCGTGTGTGTGTGAGCGTGCGTGTGTGTGATTGTGAGCGTGTGTGTGTGAGCATGTGTATGTGAGCATGTGTTCAAAGCTGTCCTTGGAGAGCTACATTTGATATGGATTCTGCATGGAGTCCATTAAGACGTTACAGGTTCATTAAGGGGGGGGATGTAAATGTTTCCATGTATTCAGCTGTCTTCCTGTGTCAGTGTAATCCTGAGCCTGGTTTTATCCTGAACCCAGGACACACTGCTCTAACCCAGCTGTGTCAGACTTCCTCCAGAGCTTTGTTCTCCTCCTGTGTCACACAGCCGTTTGCTGCTGATCAGCCTGTTGAGGAAACAGACCCTGCAGAGGAGAAAGGGAGGGGAAAGACAACCGTTACCTGGCAACCCAGCAGAGGAGACTACTACTATCGCCTTAGCGACGCAGAAAGAGACAGTCCCAACAGCGGTAGAGATATGGAGAGCTTGAAGGTTCGAAGGACACTTCGACCTCAAACATTTTGGTTTGACGCTTCTCCCCCTCTCATATCAAAGTGTTACAAGCTCTTTTGTTCTCTCAGCAACCAAAGAGTGAGGAGTCTCACCAAGCGAGATACCCCACAGTACCCCGGCCCTCACACCTGCCTGGGAACGCCCACACACAGGAGAAATGTCACACAGCCATCCTGCAGCAGGTGCAGATGGCGTCATCTGGTGAGGGTGTCAGATAATCTCACTGCGTTTAGAAAAACCAAGTCAAGACACTGTACTCCTCACAGCAGGCTAACAGAGATTTGTCTGTTGGTGAATTCTTAACAGCTGTGCTTGAAAAGTCTGTTCACATTTGAACATGGACTAACCTCTGTTCTGATGTGATCGCAGTTTTGAAAAGTTTCGACCAGGGAAAGTCGACCAACGACACGATCACGCCTCATCGTGTTGCGATGGATGACAAGAAAGGTTTCCTGGGAGATAAAAGACTTCTGACCAGTATGAAATCCATCAATTCTCTGAAGGAATCAGAAACAGGGGAAATTCTTACAAGACGAATGGTAACAACTTTCAACCTGAAGTCCTTGTCTTTAGATTCAGTTCATCCACTCTAACAAATCTCTCTATGTCTCTTCAAGTCGGCTCCAGAGACAACACGGATCTCGTCCCGGAAGGTGATGCTAGACGACAAGAAGGGTTTCCTGGGAGACAAAAAACTCCTGACTAATATGAAGTCCATCAGTTCTCTGAAGGAATCAGGGATCAGTGGAGTTAGCGCAGCCCATGAGGTCAGTAGTTGAAGCCTGAAAGCTTTTTACATTGTGTTAATCAAATCTAAATGGCTGTTTCATCTTACTACGCTAGCTTGGCAAACCCGTTGGAGAGACGTCTAACATCCTGCCTCAGAAGGTGAGACTGGGGGACTCTGAAGGTCTCATGGGAGACAAGATACTCTTCAACAGTATGAAGTCCATTACTACTCTGAAGGAGTCCGGAATAGGGGGAACCTTCACTGGTCAAGTCGTAAGTATTGTAGTAACCAGTAGGGGTGTTCTGAGACGCTGTTAGCAGTATGCGAGTGGGAGTACGATCTCTCCTTCACTGTGCTTCTCCCCGAGGTTTCTACTTTTTCCCACAGGGTTTTTTTGGTAGTTTTTCCTCGCCGAGAAGGAGGGTCTAAGGACAGGGGATGTTCTGGGACAGTTGTCCATTTGCTAAAATCATATGGACATTGTTTAACTTGCTTTTCTGTTTATTGACCAATGATGGAATCTTTGTCGCCCTTCGAGGCAACTGTTGTTGTGATTTTGGGCGTTACTTCAATTCAATTTATTTTTGTATCTGTTTACCTTTCCAACATGATCTGTAGAAACCAGAAGTGGGCAGGCTTCACACAGGAAGTATTTTTTATTGTGCTTTGTGACGATTTGTCCTTCTTACTTCTTCGAAGGTCTTCCTGTCTGTGAACTGAAGCTGACGGTTAAGAGAACGATAATGACAGGAAGTTGGGTTCCTATAATAACAGGAAGTTGGGTTCCTCCCACAGAGCAAGATGGTGGTTCTACCCACGGAGGAGGCCAACCTGTCGGACATCGACTACCTGGTTCCCACGCATGACGAGCGCGGCCAGCCAATCGCAGAGTGGAAGAGGCAGGTGATGGTGCGTCAGCTGCAGGCACGGCTGCTGGATGAGGAGGACCAGCGCAGGAAGGTGAGATGCAGTAGAGGTGGTTCGAGGGCTTGGAGGTATTTCCTCTTCCTGTGCTGCGTGGCACCTCGCTGTACATCAGCTGCCTGAGGAAGCAGAAAAGCAGAAGCCTGTTGTGGTTGTTGTTATTGTGGTTGTTGTTGTTATTGTGGTTGTTGTTATTGTGGTTGTTGTTGTTATTGTTGGTTGTTGTTGTTTTGGTTGTTGTTGTTGTTGTTGCTGTGGTTGTTGTTGTTGTTGTTGTTGGTCCAGTGGTTATTCCACACTGCGCCGTCACATATCAGAAGATAAATCGTACCTGGTCACGTTCTGTATGTTGATCCAGTGTCCGTGTCCTCCACAGGAGGCCGGGAGCAGGTATGCCAAAGTGAGCTGGAGGTACTCCCAGGCCCACAACGCCATCCTGGGTCCGTTTGGGGAGCTTCTGACTGAGGATGATCTCACCTACCTGGAGAAGCAGATCCAGAACGTGTCGATGCAGAAGAACTGTGAGAGCTACGAGCTAGAGCTGTCTCGTCTGGCTGAGGAGCTCAGGCAGATTCTGCCAGCGCCCATCGTCAACATCTCCGTTAACACCCAGTTCCGTAACGTCAACGCTCAGCTCTCCCTGCCTGTGTGGTGCAACCGAATCTCAGGCATCGTGAAAAGCATGTCCCTCCTCATGACCAACCTGTCGGACCAGCCGTACTGCAAGATGCCCAACACGGACCTGGTGACGGTGTTCTGTCAGACTCCTGAGCACCAGTCCTCCAATCGAGGCCGTCGGGAAAGCCGAGAAAAGATCGAGAGCGAGATCCAGCAGTTTGGCGTCTCGGTAAGAAACCTGAAGTCGAACTTTGAGGGCGAAGGCTCGTCTCTGTTTGAAGACACGGTCTGCGTGTCGCCTCCGAAGCATAAGGAGGAGGAGGAGAAGGAGGAGGAAGGGAGGGGGGAGGGGAGTGAGGAGGAGGAGAGGAAGGAGGAGGAGCAGCACGCGGACCAGAACAGCGACTCGGGTGGAGACTATAATGAGAATGTGGTTGACGTCAGAGAGACCACTAGCCTGAGGAAGGAGCGCATCGTGGTGTTGTTCCTCGGACACTGGAAGAAGTCGGCCTACGCGGTGACCCTGAAGAGCAGGGACGCTGCAGAGAGGAAGCCCAACGCAGATGGACGAGTGGCCGAGGAAAAGACAGGAGTGGAACGCAAGCACAGCGTGGACGGCTCTCCCACCAAGAAGATGATGGAGAACAGCTCGCTCAGACACTTTTTTAAGCAGCGGAGTGCAGTCAATAAGATGATGAACAACTGGAGGAACATGACCTCCAGCGTTCCCTCCAGACAGGTCCGTCGCCTCCACAGGCAGCAGGCCCTCTTGTCTCCTGAGCAGTTCCTGCCGCGCGTGGACGGAGCCTGCGTGGAATACGACAGCCTCACCCTGGATCTCTTCATGCTGGGCTATTTCCACATCCTGGAGCAGGAACTGCCCACGGAGGAGCGGAAGATCAGGCACCTGCTCTGCTTCGAGGTGTTCGATCACCTGGGCCGCTTCACCTGGGAGACGGTCAGGGACTTCCACAAGGCTGTGGTGCAGGATGTGGAGTCTGGGAACCGGGAGTGGAAAGATGGTTTTGAGGACATCAAGGTGAAGTTCTTTGGAGCGACTGAGAAATCCGAGGGAGCGACTGAGACGAACATGGAGGAAAAACAGTCTCTGCCAGAGGTTAGGAAGGTGCCCAAGGTCATCGTTCAAACGCCGACCCCCGACGAAAGCTTGCTGAAGAAAGGAACAGACATTTCCAGTTTCAGCAACGACGAGATCTGCAAGTATATCGACCGTAGCTTTGCTTTCTGGAAAGAGAAAGAGGCAGAGATTTTTGATTTTGAATAGTATTTGAATAGGTTTGATCTTTTTTTTTTTTTTTACATTTTTGTATAATTTGTAGTCAGCTAACATCAAGTTATTGGGAAAACACTGGATTGCTACGTGTAAATGTATTTTCTGAGTGTGAAATATCCGCTTGTTTTTGTCTAAAATACAAATGACACAGATACAGTGTTCACCATATCCAGTCCCTCAAGAGCTCAACAACTAAGGACAATAAACAATTCAGAAAAATACTTCAGTCTACTTTCATATTTCTTTTCATTCTTTTTTCAATGGGAAACTTGTCTCAGTTATAGCCAAGCCTGTAGTTTACGTTAGCTGTGATGCGAGACATAGCGCTACATTGTGAACCAGCGTTAATAATCTCACACATCTTGGCCCTCACGGAGACACAAGACAGACTGCATCTCATGCCTTACTAAACGACAGATATCCTTCAGTGTTTGTGTCTGCCATGGTATCAGTTAACTCATTAGACATCCTCCATGTCTTGTCTGAACTACATGTGACTGTTTCTTTAACAGCAGGTGTTCATGGTGAGAACCTTGCTGGTTAGAATCTGATTTTGAGTCCCTCTGGCTTTGAAGCCACTAAAAATAGCCTCGCTGAAAGACAGGCGGGCCGTCCCAATGACTTGGCAGAAGGGTTCCGCCATACTGCCAACAGCATGTTGTTGTAACCAACTCCTGAAGCATTAAAAGGTCCTTTTACCGGAATTATGAGCAAATACTGCTTGTGTTTATATCTCTGGTAAGTCTGTCATTTGTCTTTTTGGGGTTGTTTTGAAGTTTGGAAATGTGAATTCATGAGAACCAGAAACATTTATGAGATAGATGTCATGAGAAACATCATATCCTCAGTTGTGACTGGAGCTAAACGAATACTGCTGACTGTAAATAAACACACTGTAATTATATAATTCTATAAAGATTGAATTTTCAACCTCTAACAAGTTACACTTGGCTTTACTGGTCTGTTTCATGGTTTTTCACATTTGTCCAGAAGGCATAACATGATTCCCCATGTCTAGAAGTTGTTGTTGTGGAAACTTGATCCATGTTCTCAAACTTTACTAGTAGCAAGTTGTTAGAACACTGTGAACAAGTTCCACTGTAACCGAAGGTAGAAAATGATTAACTATGAATACTTTCAGAACACATAAGAACTAATCAAACAGTTTATAGTAGGAAATACAATCATTGTCTGCTGTCTATTTTCCACACTGTTGACTTCAAATGTTCTTTGGTTTGACCCGTCACTAACATGACCGAATGTTTATGATGAAACATGACCATCGACATTCCAGACTTCAGTGTTTTGTAATCCCACAACCACACCAGAGTCTGTTTCAACACCAAATGTTACTTCTTATATTAACACACCTTGACCTCTCTGTGGCTCACGTCCCTAGGTAGACACCAGGCTCCGCTCCCAGTCACCAACCAGACAGGTCAAAGTTCAAAGGTCACACAGCGTCACCATGGTGCGTAACGTGGACGACCTGGACTTCTGCCAGTCCTCCCACGCCCAGAGCGTCCTGGACGGGCTGCGCTCCCTCTGCTCTCACCCCAAGCTGGTGGACATCACCCTGAGTGCAGGAGGGCGAGACTTCCCCTGCCACCGGGGCGTGCTGGCCCTCTGCAGCTCCTACTTCCGCTCCATGTTCTCAGGGGACTTTGTGGAGAGCATCTCTGCCCGGGTGGAGCTCCAGGACGTGGACCCAGATGTGCTGGGCACCCTGCTGGATTTTGCCTACACCGGCAAGCTTACCATCAACCAGGGCAACGTAGAGGGGCTCATGCACACGTCCAGCCAGCTGCAGTTCCAGGCAGTACGGGCTGTGTGTGGCCGGTACCTCCAGAACCAGATCGATGCCACCAACTGTCTGGGGATCCTGGAGTTTGGAGAGCTACATGGCTGCCCTGAGGTCGTAGCAAAAGCCTGGGCCTTCCTGCTGGAGAACTTTGAGGCGGTGCAACAAGGAGAGGAGTTCCTGCTTCTTGAGAAACACCGTCTGGTGACGTGTCTGGCCAACGAGACGCTGCAGACTCGGTCGGAGCGCTCGCGGGTGGAGGCGGTGCTAGCCTGGGTCAGACACAAGGAGGCGCCGCGGCTGGAGAGCCTCCCAGAGCTGCTGGGTCTGGCCAGGCTGGCTCTGCTGCCCCTGGAGTACCTGGAGGAGACCCTGTTGAAGGACAGCCTGGTGCAAAGCTCCGACAGCTGCAGGGAGGCTGTGGAGAGGCTGTACAGAGAGGTCAGACAGACAGACAGATAGACAGACAGACAAATACACAGACACACAGACAGACAGACACACAGATAGACACAGACACCCAGACAGACAGACAGACACACAGACACACAGACAGATATACAGACACACACAGACAGACAGACAGACAGAAACAGACAGACACAGACAGACAGATACACAGACACACACACAGACAGACAGACAGATACACACATAGACACACACACAGACAGACACACACACAGACAGACAGATACACAGACAGACACATAGACAGACACACACAGACATTGAGACTGAGCAACCTTGAAACAAGAGCTTTCGGTTAAGATTGGTTCTTGTATTTAGAGATAGGGTTAGGGTTATTCATATGCAAATCAACAAGGTGCAAGACATGTGATGTCTGATGTCTTTTCCAACGACATCATATTGTACTACAGTAGACGTGTCTCTGAAATCTTCCAGACTTGTGACAGTCTTTTTCCACAAAATCAGGTTGTCTTAGACGTTGTCTTATTCAGATGCGTGGACACGCTCTCTCCTTGTTAGAAAATGAACCTGGCTCCAGGGGAGGTGGTGGAGGCTGTGAGTCCACAGCCCAACCTGCAGGAGGTGCTGTTCGTCATGGGGGGCCGCTCGCTGGAAGACTCCGACGATGAAGAAGAGGACGAGGACAGAGACCCCAGACTGATGCCCAGGAACTGTGGCTTCTACAACACCAAGACCAGTAAACTCTCTCTCCCTCTCTCTCTATTTATATATATATATATATATATCGTTCTCTCTTTCTCCCTCTCTCCCTCCCTCCCTCTCTCTCTCTCTCTCTCTCTCCCTCTCTCCCTCTCTCTCTCTCTCTCATCCTTGACTGGTGCTGTCTGTTCACCACTACACAAGAGACACCGTTGTTATTTGAACTAGTCTCTCTCCATCACTTCTTCTATCTCTTTCATCTAATCTCACACTTTCTTTCCCTCCTGCTGTCTTTCAGTTTGATTTGCATTCTAAGTTTATCACCTTGCATTCTCTCAGCTTTCAATTAATTTCTTTCTCTCCTTCTCTCTCCCTCTTTCTCTCTCTCTCTCCCTCTCTCTCTCTCTCTCTCTTTCTCCCTCACTCCCTCTCTCTCTCTCTCTCTCCCTCTCTCTCTCTCTCTCCTCAGAACAGTGGCATCAGCTTGCAGACTTCCCCAATTACAACAAGTGGGGATACTCAATTGTGTCTTTGAACAATGACGTCTACGTTACAGGTGGGTTGTCTGGAGTTCAGCCTCGCAGACATCCTGGAGGTAACCCCACCCTCCGCTAGCGTGTTCTGACTGGGGGTAACCCCACCCTCTGCTAGCGTGTTCTGACTGGGGGTAACCCCACTCTCTGTTCCCCAGGTGGGTCGCGTGGCTCCCAGACTAATACCTGGTCGACCACGGAGACCTGGAGGTACACCACGAGGGAGGGCGGCTGGGCCAAGGTGGCCCCCATGCTCCGAGCCCGAACCAATCACACCTCAGCCACGCTCAACGGAGAAATCTACGTCATCGGAGGTGAGAGGATGAATCGTATCTTAGATGTGATTGGAGGTGATAGGATGAAGCGTATCTTAGATGTGATTGGAGGTGAGAGGATGAAGCGTATCTTAGATGTGATTGGAGGTGAGAGGATGGATCGTATCTTAGATGTGATTGGAGGTGAGAGGATGAATCGTATCTTAGATGTGATTGGAGGTGAGAGGATGAAGCGTATCTAATATGTGGAGGGCTTGGAAGCCTCCTCCATGGTGTCGTGAGCTCCTTTACGGTCTGTGTGATCCAGGCAGCTGATGGATCTGAAACAGTTATCCTTCTGTCACTAGAACAGTGGTTCTGATCCGTGTTGGAGGTACTGAACCCTCATATGAGTTTCATATGCGCATTCACCGAACCCTTCTTAATTGGAAAACTCACGTATGATTCTTTCAAATTCATATAATCATATGAGTCAGGTGTGTGTCTTGACCTCCACCAAACCCCTGAGACTGACTGATCGAACCCCTGAGACTGACTGATCAAACCCCTGAGACTGACTGATCGAACCCCTGAGACTGACTGATCGAACCCCTGGTGTTCGATGGAACCCATGTTAAGAACCACAACAATAGAAGATCTTTTGATCAGTTCTCAGTATCTTTCACTGCCTTCTTTCTCTTCATAGGCACAACGCTAGACTATGTGGAAGTTGAACATTACGACCCTTACACAGACAGCTGGGGCTTGATTTGCCCCGCCCTCAGATACGTCACCAACTTCACCGCCACGGCGTGCCACGGCAAGCTGTACCTGATTGGCTCCTGTGCCGTGAAGTACAACGCTCTGACCATGCAGTGCTACAACCCTGTCATAGGTCTGGACGAACAGTCGACTGCAAAACACACTCCTCTCGCAACAAAACAAATAAGGGCTAGTTTGACTTTTGACCCTCTCTGATCATGTGTGCTTGTGTGCGTGTCTGTGTTTGTGTGTCTGTGTGTGTATCTGTGTGTGTGTCTCTGTGTGTGTGTCTCTGTGTGTGTGTGTGTGTCTCTCTCTGTGTGCTTGTTTGTCTCTGTGTGTGTGTGTGTCTCTGTGTGCGTGTGTGTCTCTGTGTGTGTGTGTCTGTGTGTGTGTCTGTGGTGTCTTTGTGTCTCTGTGTATATGTCTGTGTGTTTGTGTGTGTGTGTCTGTGTGTGTGTGTGTCTGTGTGTGTGTGTGTGTGTCTATGTGTGTGTGTGTGTGTGTGTGTATATGTGTGTGTGTGTGTGTAACAGATGCCTGGAGCGTGATCTGCTCTCCCTTCATCCCCAAGTATCTCTCCTCTCCTCGCTCCGTGTCGGTGGATGGACTCATCTACCTGATCGCTGACAACACTAAGAAGGTGTATGTGTACGACCCTGAGGCCAACATATGGCAGAAGGTGAGCCTCAGCCTAGAGTCACAGCTGGTCTGTTGGAGCGAGCACACGTCTACAGTCATCACACTCTACCGCTGTTAACTCAGCGTCTCTGTCTCTGCCTCTGTTTTGTGTCTGCCTCTACTGCCTCTATTGTGTCTGCCTCTATTGTGTCTGCCTCTACTGCCTCTATTGTGTCTGCCTCTACTGCCTCTATTGTGTCTGCCTCTACTGCCTCTATTGTGTCTGCCTCTACTGCCTCTGTTGTGTCTCTGTCTCTGTTGTCTCTGCTGCGTCTTTGCCTCGCTGCGTCCTCTAGGTCCAGTTCCTGCACATGCTCCATGAGAACGGGGGCCTGGTGGTTCTGGACGGCCGTCTGTTTGTGACCGGGGGCCACTGGAAGGGCATGGAGGGGGACTACGGCGTGGAGGTGGAGTCCTACGACCGGACCTCCAACTCCTGGCAGGTGGAGAGTTTCCTACCTCGACTCTGGTTCTACAGTGGGGTGTGTTCTGTGTTTCTGGACCCTGCCCAGTGGCCAGAACCTTTCCCTGTGGACGAGGAATGAGGGACGAGGACTGAGGGACGAGGACTGAGGGGCGAGGAATGAGGGACGAAGACTGAGGGACGAGGACTGAGGGACGAGGACTGGGGGAAGACCTGTGGATGAGGGCTTTAAGAAAGACTGTGTTTGGGCCTCAGGGTCCTAGTGCCCCCTCCTGTCTGCGCTACTTGCATGCAGAGTTATTCTGAACATCATCAGGCAGTTTGTGTCCCAGAATAGCAGCTGGCTTCATGCTCTCATATCCCGTTATTCTTTTTTGGTATTTCTGTGGAGCTCTTACGATGTGTTCATTTATACCGTCTGTGACCTGCCGCTGTCGCAAGGACGTGTGTTCGTTGTGTTTGAGTTTTAGGATCCTTAATGGAGTCAATAAATATTTGTAGAAAATATTCTTGTTTGGAGTCGATGTATCTGAATGTGCTATCTCAAAACTATTAACAATGTTCAGAACAACGTTTTTAAGATAGTGAAACATTAAAACACACCTCCTTCTAATGAATGTTCGTTAGCAGAGGCCCGCTAACGAACATTCATTAGAATCAGGTGTGTTGGATCATGGAACCTTCCAGAACAGACAGGACAGAGGACCCAGGGAACGAGGATTGAATTCCCCTGCATATAAGCAAACAATAATTCGAATAATGAACAGTATGTAATACTGGACAGAGGAGGTATAATGATAGTTGCCCGCTGAACCCGGTGCGTGTAAACATGCGCTGATCATTAACTCGTTCTTCCTCATAGAAGCGGCAAAGCAAAGTTGCTTTGCTCAAAGCCGCGCGTCTCTTCTACCATGGAAACCACCAAGCCAGCATTCTATTTCTATGGTAACGGGAGCGTCCGCTGCCGGGGCAACCTCTGCTGGGATTTGTCTCGAGCTCTGCCTTTACAAGTTACGCTGAAGTTATTGTGTGCAAAGCACAACTTTGTAAATCCATGCATTTCGTGCTAAGCAGTGTCACATAGTAATACAACGCGAATGCAATAAATACTCCTGCCGTTGAATAGAACATGTTTTCAGACAGAAGGCTTTGATTTATTTTCTGGAGTTGGTCCAACTTTACCGCAAGAAAGCAGTCGTAAAGTAGAAGGTGAAGAGCGAAGCTAAATGAGTTCTCCTGGAGCGCGAGGAGAGGCGTCTCCGCGGCTCGAGGCGGTCATTCAGGTGAGCGAGAGGACGAACCTGACGAACTTGAACATGAACGCGAGCCTGTCTGGCTGTTTGACTGCTGCACAATACCTGTTTAAACATACCACGGAAACATGAGAACTACAGCCTAATGAATACTTATGAGGCCTAATGGGTATGATTTAACTTGGCAAACTTAGGATATCTTGGAAATACCATTTCATTTTTGAAACACAGTTACTAAGGTGTAAGGGGTGATCTAAATCAACTAAAGAGAATGTTATCTGTAGCATGTAGGCCTCTTACCAGCAGAGCCTAAATGAAGTGATAAACCAGTGATGTCTTCTGTGTGTTTAGAAGCTAGAAGACTCTCTCCTCCACCCGGGAGATGATGTTGGGGAGAGGAACCAGACAGGGGGAGGAGATGCCCCACCCTCCACGCCACCCTTCACCTCCACGCCACCCTCCACCTCCACGCCAGTCTTCACCTCCACGCCAGTCTCCACACGCATCCGCCAGATCATCACACGCAACCTGGCTGAGCCGTCCACTGGAGGTCAAGATCGAACCTTCGACCACAAGCGTTTGCAAAATAAATCTGTAAAGAAACATAATGTTGTAGCTTCCTGTTTCCTGTCAGATGCTGGGCTACAGGAGGAGAACCGGGTTCTGCAGGAGGAGAACCAGGTTCTGCAGAAGGAGCTGACCCAGGGCCGGGCTGAGAGAGACCTCCTGCTGACCAGACAGGCTGCTCTCACAGACAGGGTAGGTCTCCAGAACACACGACTGAAACCTCACCTGTCGACTGTTTATGAAACGCTTCAGGTAAGAATCACATGATCATGATGTCTCAGACCACAGTTAGTTAGTCGTCTCTTACTTGGACTCTGCTCTGTTTTAGGCTTCACTGTTCTCATCTCTTTTCACTGTGTGGGGAAAAACATGCAGGAAGAAAACATTTGAACTTATTTATTTTGGGAAATAAGTTTTACTATGAGTAGAAGGTTTAAGAAAACCATCTCCTCCTCCCCATCTCCTCCTCTCCTCTCCCCTTCCCTCCCCTCCCATCCTCTTCCATCCCCTCCCCTCCTCTCCCATCTCCTCCTCTCCCCTCCCCTCCACTCCTCTCCCCTCCTCTCCCTTCCCCTGGAGTCTTCACCTCCATAATGGATGCAGACGTTTGATCACATGACCTCCATAATGGATGCAGATGTTTAGTCACATGACCTCCATAATGGATGCAGACGTTTAGTCACATGACCTCCATAATGGATGCAGAGGTTTGATCACATGACCTCCATAATGAATGCAGATGTTTAGTCACATGACCTCCATAATGGATGCAGACGTTTGATCACATGACCTCCATAATGGATGCAGATGTTTGGTCACATGACCTCCATAATGGATGCAGAGGTTTGGTCACATGACCTCCATAATGGAGGCAGTTGATTGGTCACGTCTTTGGTTCGTCCCAGGATGAGGTCAGTAAGTGGCGACACTGCAATGCTGAGGCTCTCTGTGCTTTTAACATCAGAGAGATCAGAGCTCCTTCAGAAAGACGTTAGGATTGCAGGATAAACAAACAGCTGGTCACGTGTGCTGTATTTACTTCAGGGTGAAACTCCTGCTTGGAAAGAAGAGGTGAACACACGTACTTTCATGAATGACTTCATATAAACTGGCAAAGCTGCTGATTTATATGTTTCGTGCCATAAACCATTTTCCACTCTAATGTGGATGTGGGACGATATAACATGTGAAGTATGATGAAAGTTAGCAGACTGTCAGTTATGTTCTGGTGGTTGTGTGTGTGTGTGTGTGTGTGTGTGTGTGTGTGTGTTTGTATGAATGCACTTGTACTTGTGTGTGTGTGTGTGTGTGTGTGTGTTTGTATGAATGCACTTGTACTTGTGTGTGTGTTTGTATGAATGCACTTGTACTTGTGTGTGTGTGTGTGTGTGTGTGTTTGTATGAATGCACTTGTACTTGTGTGTGTGTGTGTGTTTGTATGAATGCACTTGTACTTGTGTTTGTTTTGCCTGCATGTGTGTGTGTGTGTGTGCGTCTGCATGTGCGTGTGTGCGCATCTGCATGTGTGTGTGTGCGCGCGCGCGTGTGTGTGTGTATATGCACGTCTGCATGTGTGTGTGTGTGTGCGTGTATGTGTGCGTCTGCATGTGTGTGTGTGCGTGTGTGTGTGCGCGCCTGCATGTTTGTGTGCGCCTGTGTGTGTGTGTGTGTGTGCGCCTGTGTGTGTGTGTGTGCGCGCCTGTGTGTGTGTTTGTGCGTGTGTGTGTGTCTAAGTACGACGTGAGGTCCATGAAGGGATTCCTTGTGGTTCATCCAGCTGGAGCCAGACCCCCCTGTGCTGGCGGAGGCCAACGTCTGCGTGACTGGGGTCCCCCCTGCCCCCCCGCCCCCCCTGTGCTGGCTGCTGTTGGGGGGGGAACATGGAGAAGGCCCCCTCAGGGAGCTGCTGGAGAGAGGGGTCCTTTTTCGAGGCGTACAAAGCAAGCGTTTGTGATATCACTGGCCTCTTTCTGGGGCTTGAGTCTAATGAACTCCGACTGCCTGCCTTGCCCCTGAAACTCCTATTCAAACCCGGGTTATAAATAACCCTTAATTAGCTTGCTTTAAATATAGAATATTTATTTATGCGGCTTAAGTTGGGATGGTGTGAAAACATGCACAAAAAAAGAGAGTGTTGTGTTCAGGTCAACACGCTGGCGTTAGTAGGAGGAGTCAGTAGGAGTCAGGAGGAGTCAGTAGGAGGAGTCAGTAGGAGTCAGTAGGAGGAGTCAGGAGGAGGAGTCAGGAGGAGGAGTCAGCAGGAGTCAGTAGGAGGAGTCAGCAGGAGTCAGTAGGAGGAGTCAGGAGGAGTCAGTAGAAGGAGTCAGTAGGAGGAGTCAGCAGGAGTCAGTAGGAGGAGACAGGAGGAGTCAGGAGGAGGAGTCAGGAGGAGGAGTCAGTGGGAGGAGTCAGGAGGAGTCAGGAGGAGTCAATAGGAGGAGTCAATAGGAGGAGTCAGTAGGAGGAGTCAGTAGGAGGAGTAGCAGCCTGATTCTACACAATGCCATTGTGATGTTAGTGTGTGGTGCCAAAACTCTGTTTTAATACTAGCGTGTGATGCTAAGATGCCATTGTGAAACTAGTTTGTGATGCTAAGATGCCATTGTGACGCTAGTATGCGGTGCTAAGACTTCATTGTGTACTAATCACCTTCCCCAGACTGACTAACTGTGGAACTAGCATCCTAGCTAGCATTCCGGCTAGCATCCTGGATAGCATCCTGGCTAGCACTCCTCGCAACTCTGGCCCCTGACCTCCTGACTCGAGGCAGGGCTGGGTCTGAGGCAGGGCTGGGTCTGAGGCAGGGCTTGGTCTGAGGCAGGGCTGGGTCTGAGGCAGGGCTGGGTCTGAGGCAGGGCTGAGGCAGGACTGGGTCTGAGGCAGGGCCCCAGAAAAAGACCAGCCCCTATACACACAGGCCCACTCAGACAAACAGGCTCCCCCCCCCACACACACACACCCTTCATGGCGTAACCCCCCTAGTGATCAGCATAAACAGATTTCACAATCAGTTGTATCTCTCTGGGAGCAGGGCAATACTGGAGAGGGACAGTGTAGGGTGTGAGAGTGGATAGTGGGAGGGAGGGAGGGAGAGGAGTAAGGGAGGGACGGCGGGGGGAAGGAGAGACGCAGGGGAGTGGAAGAGGGGAGCGATAAAGGAGAAGAGGATAGAGGAGGAGGGGAGCGATGGAGGAGGAGAGGTGCATATCCACTCCAGCTGTGTTTAGGAATCTGACAGATAGTCCACTCCATTTATTCCTTTTATGAAGCCTCTGGGTTCAGGCCAAGCCAGGGAGACACCCTGCTGAGTACACCCTGGCCCAGATGTCTCACTGTGGGCCTGCCTGGGTCCTGAGGGCCTGCCTGGGTCCTGAGGGCCCGCCTGGATCCTGTGGGCCTGGGCTAGAAACAAGGGTGTTCTGGTCCCCCAGCCCCCTATCCCCCACGCCCCCCCAGCCCCCCCATCCCCCCAGCCCCCACGCCTCCCCAGCCCCCCACATCCCCGCAGCCCCCCAGCCCCCCACATCTCTGCAGCCCCCACGCCCCCCCAGCCCCCC